>CM061070.1:79462121-79868668 GCA_030762895.1 Sophora flavescens | reverse complement strand
ACCCGATCATGGCAATATGAGGGTATCACGGCCAGGCCGTGACGGGCCTGTTTAGCTCATTTTTCTTCACTTTTAATGTTCTTAATTCATCCAAGTTTCATCAAGGACAAACCTAGGGTACTTAATCATGAATTCCTTAAACAAACACCAACACCACCTTATCCGTGCTGGGGTAAAGGAAAAAATCCGAAACAAAATCAACAAACTAAAAATGCCTAAACTATATGCAAATGCATGCATAATGTATATGAAAATGAGGTGAATCACACTATCGTGTTGGTCTAGTGGACATGATGTATCTCGGGGTATTTGACAGGTTAACGTGCCTGACCCCATTAGTCTCTGTGGAGGAAGTAAATGTAAATCTCCTCAGAAAATGTTCATAGTTCAAAAAGTTTTCTATTTTAGTGACTGGGCACCATCTTTCTAATCCTAAATTTTGTTACCAAAAAATTTACATTAGTTTCAAAAATCTTCCAAAAATTAATAGTTTCAAGACATTCACGAATTTTTGTATTTTCACATTAACACGAACACCGCCGACAACCGTAGGAATTAGTGTACCGGGATACCAAGGCTTATCTCGCATCACTGCCCGTAAAGTATCACACATGTGTGCTTCGCCGGCATGACTATTGTCCAATATCGGATTTAACTGCGTCAATCGGCCCATATCTACGCCAACTTTCCTCTCTTTGGGGGACACACTTGGCACAGCGAACAATTCACCATGCCACATCCATCTTAGAGTATCCTTGCAATCCTATCACAAATATGATGCTCCCCCCTGTGATTTCCCTCAACTTCAATTGCTCATTCTATCATTCAAACAATTAATGCATGACACAAAACCTCCATTACTATCGTGAAACATTACTTTTAGCAAATTCTGCAGAAACTCTTATACTCCATTCTCATACCATCACTTAAAGCGCCTAGTGACGATCCAACTATGATCCATAGTTATAAACAACAACAAAACTGGGTTCAAGATCTTCAACTAATTCTTATGACAGGTATGGCCTTTATCTCAGTGGGAGAAGAAATTAACAATTTCATAAATGTTATCTCATCCTTCATATCAATATTTGACTTCCAATTTCGGGCAAAGATTTTCCATTAATTCCGACGACATGACTTGTACGTGATGACATCCACCTAACAAAGCATGCATCGCAGGCAGCCGAACGCATCGCACCTAACTTTCATCAAGTATAACATATGAGAATTGAGGAATAATTATTAACCAAATGAAGAAAAAGTTTTTCTCCCAAAGTGTCCAACAGACTATTCTTAAGATTCAATACAATAAGTAGTACCTTAAAAAAAGTATACATATGCTCTACTAATATTGAATCAAACTGAAAACTAAGGCTTTGTTAATTTATTATTAACAATTAAAAGATAATCCAACACCAACTTCATAAGTTAAAGCAAAACATGAATTTTGAATAAAAATAAGAAAATAAAAATCAGATTAACTTTAGTTCTTTAACTAAATGTCTCCTGGCATCTATAAAAATCAACAATAAAACTCGTGCAACTTATACAAGCCGAGTGGTCTAAAACGGAAACAAATAGAAACAACAGTCACGCACATATGGGATCAATGACATGTTCTGTGAAAATGAGTATTACACCATTACCACGGTATTCCCATTTTTGGCATGAATCAATGCTTCGAGATAGCAACATCACAACATCTCCTAAACATATCAACAACCAATGCCAACCATGGCACTTCCCTAGATTTTATCAAATAGCTAGGGTGAATGGAAACAAAGGGCTTTCCATAAAAACAAACAACTCAGTAATAAAGACAAAATCTTGCCAGGGCTTCATAATTTATCAACTAAAAGGTTATCACAACTCAGGCTCCACTTCCATTCATGCTTTCATATGCAAACATTCAGAGATGAGGTGGAAAATGTTTGACTAAGAAAAGCCACTCATATTCAGCCAAAAATGAAATTAGCACGCAAGACACTACATTCAAACGAACATATTGATGAACAAAAATGGAAAAGCCCACATGGAGCTTACCAATGTTCGGGAGTGAGGAGCTTGAGAGAAGAGTGAGAGTGTGGAGTTTATATAAGAGATGGTTAAGGCTTGGCTTCATCCTAAACCTGAATATATCACAAAGCAAATAGAGGCCTTGGAGAGAACTGCAGAGGGCTTTGGGTATTAAACATATCATAATACACAGACTGAGATGAATATCAACATAGCTATTTTCACACAAAGCCTCCTCAGATTGGAACAAACAACTCAGAATTTCATATTACTTCTTTCATACTAAAACCCATAATCATGAGAACAAAGAATTTCCATTACGTGAATGTGGATTTCACAACAATGGAGCTAGACAAACAAAAGGAGAGAGAGAAGTGTTCTGTCGTCTGTAACTGTAAACAAACAGAGTTCAGGGAAAAGTAAACATGAAAAGGGGAGTCTGTCTTCAGTATAGGCTGTCTCGTACCTTCATTTTCATTACTATGAAGAGTGAAGAAGAAGGAGAAAATAAAGAGAGCAACACTTTAGTTTTTAGAGCAAAGATACATTGCCACACACTTCAGCTTTTCCAAATGTTTGGGATCTTCTGCTAGTTCAGGCGATCGAGTGTGAGGCGCATGTGTGGAGGTGAACGAGAGACAATGGAGAGGGTTTTGAGAGGAAAATGCTGGAAGAGAATTTGTTTTAAGAGAAAATTGAAATGTAGCAGTTATTCTCGCGAAGGTAGGGCAATGATGGGACATTCTATGACGACTTATAAAGCATCGATGTAGTAAAGCGCTTCCCCGTGACACATCCGGTGCCGATGAGGGTATGATTGGTTGGTGCTGCAAAGGCTATGGACAATGAACCTTTCCCTGCGCTTCAGCGGTATTATCGTAACGAATCGATTACACACCTGAATGAGAGGACTCGCGATACTGTAGGCGACCATCA
The DNA here is from genome assembly GCA_030762895.1 of Sophora flavescens. Lineage (NCBI taxonomy): Eukaryota > Viridiplantae > Streptophyta > Magnoliopsida > Fabales > Fabaceae > Sophora > Sophora flavescens. Next base: position 79,865,716 of record CM061070.1, on the reverse strand, counting down.
TGTTGATTATGCCTTAGAGTTGATTGGTATTCACCTATACCAACAAGAGATCTTCTTTCTGAACCTATCACTTCTAAGAACCGAGTAAGGACAAAGAATGATGCTTGCCCCGACAATCATCAATCCATATATGGCCTCCAAAGTGATGTTACATCCCAAACGCAAATTATTTATAAAAATGTCACCGCCACCTTTTAAAACCGGCTAAAAAGCACTGCCTCAGATTCCCGTCTGGGGTAATCCATATTTTGCACTAGTGATACATGCACACACATGTCTTTTATATACTTTGTACTATCGCCCAATATTTGGCTCTTTTTTTAAGATGGTGAAAAAGAATCGCTTTGGGAAAAGTTGTAGTTTGCTATGGATAGGCTGGTGAGAAAACTTCATTTGGACCGTGGAACAAATTTTGGCCGCATTCAAGAAATTTTCAAAAATCATAACAAAGGTCAATTCCTAATAATCCACAAATTGATGATGTTTATGATGTGTCGGTACATTAGAAGAACTAGAATTCTTCACAGTACTTTTGACAGGTTAGAGCATTATCGCTTTCCTCATCTTGATTGTACTTCAGCACCGTTAATATAATTAATGTTAACTTATTATTATTTTGTTTGTGAATCTAGATGGGATCTAAATGTCATGGGAGAGAGTTCCCAGACTACGAAAGTATGCTTACACCTATAACTCTGTCACGAATTGGCTTATGAATCTCTAAAAGAGAATGTATACTACATCAATTCACATACCCAGTTGTGCAAGCAATTAAGTTGTTTATTATCCCTCAATTATACTAATTTGGTACAAATTTATATACACAAAATATTGTAGGTGATCAACCAAATCGATCCAAGAAAAATCGAAAATCGTCTTAAAAAACAAAGACCAAACAAACCAATTTTTATTGAACTTTTTTAGACTATTTTTTTGGTGAAAATCGATCATTACTGTTTTTCGGATTTTTTTGTGAAACCCGAACTAAACTAAATTGCACTCCTATATATAAAATAATATAATATTTATTGATTCTATTTATATTATTGGTTTTATTTGCTGGTTTTGCTTTTTAACAATACTTATATTAGTTTGATGTGATGTAATTTTCATTATTAATGTTTCAAACATAAAACTAATACTTGTTTAGTTCATAATGTTTTAATTTTTTTGTATGTTATTTGTTATATTTTGTTTATGCTATTTAGATTACTTTTTATTTTTTTTATAAGCAAAAAGTGTATTAAAAAGATATTACAAAGGATATTCTACCCGCCCAATACAAGAAACTTACTTAAGTTATTATATTGGTAAAACAAATCAAATCCAATCAAAACGACTTTTAATCGGATTGATTTTTCGGATTTAATATAATTAATCAATCCAATTCAAACCATACCATCTTATTTTTAGTTTGATTAGATAAATTTTTACTCAAACGGAGTTATAAGGCCAATGGCTCGGGAGAGGAGCATAAGGTTTCCGGGAGCGAGGCGCGACGCCACAAGCTTCACCTCCCTACTAATATAATAACACGCCAAGATTTCAACATTTTCCTATATAAAAACAACTTTTAACTCAAAACGATCTAGACCACCTCGCAAACAATTCCTACAATATTGTACTTCACTAATCAATATTTCAAACTCATTTTATTTGAAAATTTCCAGTGGACTGATCTATGTAAATATTATCCACCGAAGCCAAAAGTGGTACTATAATGCACATACGCCAAGCTTCGAAGAATACATGGATACTCTAATGATTTCCATTAGTGCACCTATTATACATATTCATGCTTTACTTTTTGATTCCACGTGGACGGGGACTTGTTTGTTTGTAGGAAGAATACTTCCAACATAATTCGATTTTCAGCAATGATTCTACGCCTTGCTAATGACCTTGGAACATATAAGGTATTATGAAATATCATTCCTATTCTTTTACAATACTCCCTGAATTCAACATTAATATCTATTCTAATATTTGATTTTTTACTAATCATTTTCCTATTTAATTTTTAGCGAGAATAAAACATCATATGATGTGCTTAAGTCAATTCAATGTTGCGGGAATGAAACCGGGAGCTTAGAAGCAGAGGCGCGTGAGACAAAAATCCATGACGGCACAACATGGGAAGAAGATGAATGAAGAAGCTCAGTAATTCTACATTGTCTCGAAGTTTCATAGATATTGCTAGGAACTCGTAAGAATGGCACTGTGCATGTACCAGCATGAGATGGGCCATACTATTCAAGATCATGAAATCAAGAATCTCATACTTTCATTAATTATTCAACCTATTCCTATATAGATGTAAGGAGGAATTGTTAAGAAACAAAGACTATAGTAGTACAACGAGAGCAATAAGCCTTTAGCATATGCAATACTGTATTAATTTGTACTCATTTTATACTTTATGACAATACTTCTACTTGTGTGATTCTAGCACAGAAGCATGTGAGAGAATATGCTATATGAAAAATTTAATTACCTAACCTGGAATGGCAATATCGATAATGTGTATTTTACCATTTAAACTTAGGATTTTTGGGTATTAGAACAAATACTGAAAAATCTGCCAAATAATATGTTCAATTATTTTCTTTTTGAATCAGAGTGGTCGAAGGAGAGAAGAGATTGGGAGGAAGAAGAAGGTGGAAGGGGAGTGGGTGGCTGTGAATGAGAAAGAAGGGTAAAATTGTCATTTTGAATTTTTTTCTCCAGCTTACCAAGTCAAGGTCAGAATTTTTTTTTGTACTATCAGATCTGAAACCATTATATTTTAATAATATATCTAACAATTGTAACATTCGCACGTATACCACTTTCTCTCTGCAATCCATTCCTTAATAAGTACTCCTGACTACGTAATCAATGTGTTTTTAAATTCAGTTGAAAATAATTTTATTTATTCAAGCATAACACACAGATATGTTTTTTTGAAAGACAAACACACAGATATGTTAATGTCTTCTAATTTATTCACAAATGTGGATGATACACCTTCATCTTCACCTGTCCACCCACACATCAATAATACTTGTCCCTGCACCCTTTATTATAGCAAATGCATTTAAGTTGTGACCTTATGCATCTTCCATAGGGCAAAAACCTTCCGTTTTGCAAATTTGAACACAATTTTGGGGACGATTGGATGCTGCAATTTGCACCGTTATTTCTTCTGCAATAATTACAAAAGCATATCAATATAGCAAGGTACAGATTCAAAGATGTTAATAATATACAATCACAATCTTTGTGTGTTGAATTTATTAAGGGTGAACAAACGACATAAAAAAAAAAAAAAAAAAAAAAGACGTGAAAGACAACTTCAAACAACAGAGAGAGGATCACGAACAATTTATAATAGGACATGAACACAATCGTGAAGACATTGATTTATTTATTTTCTTTATGTGAAAAATATATTAAAAAGATATTGGGAATTAAATTTATACAAATAACAATGTGCTTGATTACAAAACACAGCTATTGTGTTAGGGTGTACACAAAAGATAACTGATAAGACACAAATTCCTTTCACCGTGCCTATCTGCAGACTTGTTAAGTCACTTTTACCATATTATTTAAAAAAATAGTTTACTCATTAGTTGATATAGTTTCCAATTGGGTAATATTTTATTATTTTTTTGTTTTAAATCAACAACGCTCGGACTCAGTTTCATTTCAATTTTTTTTAACGTTAAAATTTTTGCTTCTGGATTTGCCTATCAATCCGTGATATACTACGCTCGAACACTTATGTAGATACTTACACATTACCAACTAACGATATATCTATAGATTAGAAAATAATCTATACTCACTACATACATATATCTATACATACCATACATATAATAATTACTGTTCATTCACTTGGACGTGATCAGGCTTTTTGAATATTAAAACATGTCCCTGTACTCCACATCGGGATTGACCTTATGTTAATTCATCATTATCAATTACCTAATTAATTTTACTTTTTTTACAAAATTACAACTAATTAATTTAATATAACAGAAAACAAGCCACATCTATTAAAAAAGGAATACTTATAAACAATATACTTGAAATAGTTTTTTTCATTCACACCACAAGAGTGTTCCTCGACATCATATTTGTATTTAATCCAATTATCTTACCAATTATGTTGAGTCTTGTTAGTGAATAAAATGTGTTATTTAAATACAGAATGTTTGTGACTAATTTTTTAACATTTAAAAATCCATGTTATTAAACATACATTATGCTTCTAGCATGTGTTTTTCTGACAGTAGATCACTTTAAAATGATGTCACCTCTCTTGTTCATCAATAATATAATTAATGTTACCAGGATATAATCTCAATCGTTAACATGATAAAATAATTAACACACCATCTTGAGACATTAATTCACGTTATTTTTCCATCTCCATCATCTTTCATTCTCGCTGAACCACAATTGATTTTGTCTCTAAATAAAAGAGATATTTTTGTCACGGTCACTTTCCATCACAATTTGTTAACATGTGTTGGATGGGTTGGTTTTTGCAAACTTTACATTTTACAGAAAAACCGTCCCGTAAAAAAAAAAAAAAAAACCAACTGCTTTCATGATTGACTTTAAATAAGCAATGTGACTCATGTGTTAGGATAATCCTAGAATCACCTCAAATATCGGTTCCGTGATACGATATATTTTGGTTTGTCTATTTTTTGTGGTTAAAACGTTTTCTAAAAAATAAAAACTTATTTTTAGTCCCTTATTTTTAAAAATGTCCCTCATTTTTAGTCCCTAAGCATTAACCTCGGCTTCTCACATTCTCATCTTTCAAATGAAGTTCTACATTCCCTTTTCCACGTCCCGGGCTTTCACAGGAATAAGGGACAGAAATTCCCGCTGACGATCGTATCCAAATGACGTTAGGAATAAAAATGAGCTATTTAAAAAATTGAGATAAAAATTCATTAAATTAATGAGGGGCTAAAAATGTAATTTTTGTTATTTTGCTGTTTACCAAGATATTTAACTCATTTTTTATAATAAAATTATATCGATAAAGAAAATTTTGTTATATACTAACCCATAAAAAAGAAAAAGGAGAAAATTAATGTAATAAAACACTGATTCTATCCGACCTGAGAACATTATTAGCTTTACAGTTTATACTGGTAATAATGTACATTATAGAATTCAATCCCAATAAAAACCCAATACAACAACACCCACCAAATTGCGCACGCAGCACCACCCACTATGCAGATAGTAAAACATTCGAAAACATTTATATAAAAATAAAAAATAAATAAAAGATAAAGATAAATATATACGATATCATATATACGACATCTAAAATTTATATTTAATAATAACATAACTCTTCTTTAAAACCAAAGAGTCAAAAACAGCAATTGGGCATTGTTTACGAAACAAAAGTAACACCACAGCCACAACCTTACACAGAATCCAAACCCACACCTTTACCATTTCCAAATCTAAGCCACGTCAATATCCCAATATAAATATAATTTTATTAGCAAAGTACTTGGCACCTGATAGACAGAGCCTTTCAGGTATTTAAATATGTCGAACCTCTAGGAAATATAGTGTTCATTCAGGAAAAAGATATATTTTACATACTTTGATTTAGGTATTTAAATGCAAATCCGAGATCTCTATAACACCCATCATTTTTGCATTTTAACTTGTTCCTGGATTTTTGTGAGAAGATTCACGTGTTTACTTAGTCCTCCATATTCCGCCAGTAAGCTTAAACCTCTCACGTGCGATCTTGTAAAAGTTAAGGAAAAAAGAAATCGAAACTTGTATTGAGAGGAAAAAAACATCAAATGAGAAGAAAAAATTTCTTCTGAAATAATCAATCATTTGATATAAATATATTCATTGTGGACTGGATTGAAATTATTTATAATGGCTTATCACAAAGATGAGTTTCTGTTTACTTGGGTAATCCATGGCCTACTAGCTATATAACCAAGTCTATTCACTCTTCATTTTCGTTTCATCTCAACCGACGCGACATATCCTCTCTCGCCTACCCACAAGCTTCGCTTCCTTATATCCACTAGTACAAAATATACATTTAACAATCAGATAATTAACTCTTAAAATAAAAACCGATGTGAAATAGAGGTATGAGTTTTCTGAAATTAAATCGACATTTACACACCTGCTACCTTAAAACCGATGTGGTAAAATATTAAACATCGCTTAACAGAAAACCTATGTAGCAAGAAACCAAAAAAAAATACTTTAGAAATAAGACACTCGCTTTAAAATAACCGAACGTGGGGAAAGCGGAAACAAAATAAAAAATTTTAATCGACGTATTACACATCTGGTTTTTTAACCGATGTATTAAATAAAAAATAAATTTTTAATAAGTTTCTACATCGGATTTTAGTAAACCTATGTGTATACATTCCCCACATCTCAGATTTTCAAACCGATCAAAAACTAGTTTACCTCTATTTTCATTCCCCCCTCCATCTCTTCTCGCTACCGTAGTCTTCCATTCCATTTGTCACCGCTTTCCCCATCTCCTCTCGCCGCCTCCTTCCTTGTTTGATGCTCCCTTTGCTATCTCCTATGCCCTTCCTGATTCCATTTTAATAGCCACCTTCATCTTTGTCGCCGTCCACCGATTCGAAGTTTCCCCACCCTTCGAACCGCGCTTTTCTCTCGCCTTTGTCTCCCGCCCCGTCTATAGAACGCACGCTGCGAAGTTGAACTATTCTTTAAATCCATCTTGTTTCCTACTGTTTTTTCTTTCACACTCTCTCATCTTAACAACTTGGTTCACAACTTCGGCCTAAGATCTCTACCAAATAATATGTAACTATTTCCCTTCTTCATTTTAGGGTTTTTCGTTATTCCATTTTTTGTGCTTAAAAAAACCTTTTTTAGCATTTTTTTTGTTGTTATAACTTTTAGCTTACGTTTATGTCTAATGTATATCGTTTGATCCTATGTGTGAATCAATCGCTTGCTACCATATACATTCTCAGAAGGCCTAAGGTTGTTGAGCCATTCCGCCATATTTTTTGATGCTTGCATACTACTTGTTGATGAAAAATCAGAGAAACTATTTATTTGAAGGAACTAAAGTGTGTGCTTTATTCATTTTCTTAGGATAAACAGGGGGGTGAAACTAGACTTTGGTTTGATGAGAACTTGAATTTGTGTCTTTTTCCTATTAATTTTTAAGTCATTTTTAAGCATTTCTAACATTTACTTCTACCAATCATCGCTTTCCGACCAACTTTCTTACTCTATTTGCGTACCAAGAATTTGACAGTGTTATATTCCCGGATCATGTGATCTGATTTTGGTGAGTACATAGGGTTCCTGTGTGAGTTTCCATTTAGTTACTCGTAAATTTAGCTACAACTTATGTCATTCCCCATTAATCAACCATACCATTGTTGTGTAGATCTCTTCGCCTTGCTGTCTTGTATTTTTGCCTATTGAGTTTCAATGACTATTTTAAGACCTTCCCAATTCTGAAATGCTTAACTCATGGAAGAGTTTTTAGTTAAGTGTTACAAGTGCCTTTGACTCCGTTGTATACCGCGTTGTCCGCTTTCACTTTCCGCTCTTGCACAACAACCAGACGTACTCTGGAAAGTACGATTAGCAAAGCTTATACTGAGCTTTTAATGTATTTTCTGAAAATTTATTTGATCTCAGAATATGCCCACAATAATTAGTAAAGCCTTAGTTTCCGATTGGTGCACACTAATGGAGCGACGTGCATGTGCTTAATGTACCGCTTCATTGTGTTGGGATCTGAATTGTCCAAAGTTGAGAATTCGGGGAAAAATCTTAATCCGCTAAAATAGTTATTCAGTGATTCTAATGTTATATACTTGATGAAAGTTCGATTGACATACTTCTTCGCTTCTCCTAAAGCATACTTTATCGTGGTGGGATGTCACCGCATTCAAGTAGTGTGTACGCTTCCTGAGACCGGGGCAGGAAATGTCAAAATTTTCTCGGCTGGCACGGCATGCAGAGTTATGACTAACTGCTAACCGAATGTTGAAAAAAGTTTCTTCTCGAATGGGATAGGGCCATACCGTCGCTTGCAAGAAGTTGTTGATGAATATATTGGGACCAAATAAGGTATTGGTTTAGTCATGGATCAGCTTGATGAATGCTAGACTTTTAAAAAGTGATGAGTGTGAGAATGAGTGGAAGATTTTCTACGCTTGGGTAAAACAAATGCTCCGATAAGGTAATTAAGGTTTATTGTTTAATGCAACCCACATTGTGGTGGTTAAGCGACTTCGGCTATCGGATGGATTATTCTAGCTTAAGATATTTATTAGTTCAAATGCATCAATGCAGTGGGTACAATAATTGATTTCTATTTTATTTAATTCCTCATATTCTAATTGGGTTTCATTTGTACGTAGTCACGTTATACAACGTGGATCATGGAAGGAATGGTCACTATGTGATGCAAAGGATGTTGGAAATTATTCTCCAGGATCATTGAAAGATGGCATGAGGTAAATGCTAATTGACACAATTAGAAGTAATAGTATAGATTCGTTATATGTTTTATGTTTAGTTTATTACTTAAAAGATATAATCTTTTGTCCAATTAAACTTGCGGATATTCAACAATCCAACCCATTATCCGATTCCACATCAACAACATAAAGAGGCGTTGGGCAACTTTTCTTCTTGAGTGTACCAACCATAGTTTGCATATATGTAGTTAGTTTAAAAACTTATCATGTACTAGCTATAGTATACTTTTGACTGATCATAAGTATTTTGATATGAAATCTATAATATATCATATAGCTTTTGGTTTCTAATTATTTTTGTTGTCTGAATGTAATTGAACGATACATATATATGTATTATTCGTAATAAATTCAATAATATATATTAGTTGTGGTTGAGAATATTTACAGATGTTATTCCGGTGTATATTGATCTCGCATTATTGAAACAGGGGAAAGGAATGATAGAAATGTAAATAATAGGAAAAAATAAGACTTTACATCGATTTTATAAAAACCGATGTGAAAATTTCACTTTACACATCGGTTTTCATTAATACCGATGTGGAAAGTGAAATTTCCCAACAGGATACCAATTGACAAATTAATTTTCCACATCGGTTAAGAGGAAACCGTATATAAAATATTATAAACACTCGGTTTTAAACCGATGTGTAAAGGTAATAAACCACATCGGCCGCTTTCAACATCGGTTTTAAAACCGATGTAAAGCCAAAATAACCGATGTGGAATCTCTTTTCTGCACTAGGGATCTCGATGTTACTTTGATCTCCATCTAGTGATGTGGCATTAAAGTTCGTCTATTACCTTAAAAAGATCTCGTCGATGACGTGGCAAGTTAAGCTCGTCTATTCAATTTGAAACTTAGATTACGTCTAGTAGAAATATTTTAATATTTCGCTTGCTTAGAAATTATCATGCCTCGTACTTAAGTTTCAGTCTACTCAAATAAATAAATAAATAAATAACTTTACAAAGCTTTTAACGCACTGCCTACACGGGTGGACGTGGATTTCTTATTTAAAGTCCAAGCGTATATATGAAATTTTTCTAAGTTTCCATAATTCTATAAGGTTCAAGTGATCCTGCAAAATCGGATAGCCTTGTTAGATCTCCAACTAACACTTTGCCAAGTAAATTTAATCCTTTTGTTAACATCAAAACTTAGAGATTAATTAAATCCAAATCACTTTGGTTCTAACACACCTCGAACCGTAGGGCCATACATTTGACCATCAAAGACACAAAGGTCATTTGCATTCACCCCTTACAACAACAACAAATTAATATCAGCGCTCTTTGCACCAAGCGGGGAGATTTTATGAGGAATTTGTTTGGTGCCGACATTGGAATGCAGTCCGCTTTCCATTGTACATGGAACGTAGACCAACATGTTCGGCATATGCACATTTTATGCTCCGTCAAGGCCTAACCCGGCGGGCCTAGTACTTCAACGCCGATATCGTTGGACTTTCAAGATAATCCGCCACCGACTTATGAAGAACACAATCAACTTTGTTTGCTACACCCCTTGATGAACAACATGATTAGCGCTATGCCGTATCCTGGCGACCCACGTGTGGGACCGGAGGTCATTTAGGACATTAATTTTTACCGTATTTGTATGTGGTATTGTAATTTAAGTTTGTGTTTTTAATTTCAATCCATCATAATTTATTATTACTTAATTAATTAGTATTAATTAACAATAATGCTAAATTTATCATTACACTATTTTAATTAAATATTCTAAATATAAAATTATGTAAATTAATATTGATGATAATTAAAGCAATTATTATTAATTAATTTAATTTACTCATTTATTTAATTATTTAATTATTAATTGAATTATGTTATTATTAATTAATTAGATATAAATATTAAATTAAACAAAAAGGATGTTGAGAAGTCGGTTTTGGAGGAAAACGACTTCTCAACTAGATTTTTTTTTAAAAGTTTTCATGTCGAAGTCGTGCCTCTCAACACGACGCTTCATTTGCTTTTTGTAAAGTATGCTAGTAGTTATCGCTGCCCAAGTCCCACATCGGCTGAAAGATAAGAGTCAAGAAACCATTTATAATAACTTGGACATCCCCTCCTCTATGAGCTGCTTTTAGGAGTGAGTTAGGCCTAATTATTCTGAATGTATCAAAGCCTCCCCACGATGTTGGGCCACCTGCACGTCTCGGCCTCCGGCAAACTTCACGCTCCAGATGTCCACTCCCATGTGAGGGGGTGTATTAATGTCTAAGTCCCACATTGGTTGAGTATATGAGCCAAGAACCATTTATAATAACTTGACATCCCTCCTACCATGAGCTAGCTTTTAGAGTGAATTAGGCCCAATTGTTCTAACAGTAGTTTGGTATATAATTTAGAAAGATTGGTATTTTGGGAGATAAAATTAAAATAGTTATGTTAAAAATCGTGTTTGCTTAGTCCAATAATTTCCCAAATATGAGGTGCTCGTTCTCATCAAAGAAGATATTTTTTCGTTTGTGTTGAAGAGATGCTATTGCTGTTTCTCTACGGCCATCCTTCCATATGGAAATAAATATCAGTTTGTGAATTAATGATAAAAAAGTTGCAGAACTTGGTTACTCTTATGATCAAGGTTTAAATTCCGATTCTAGTTATTTTGTATGTGAAAATTGTGAGTGCATGTCATGGAAAAATGTGATCGATGCGGCTATAATTAAGATTGAAATGTGATTGTGAAAATGAAAACCACCAAAACCACGGTTTGGCAAAAATAGTTAATAAACTAGCATATAGAGCAGCTAATATAGTGAAAATTAAAAAAATTAGTTGATTGAATTTGAAATGTTTGGAAAATTAGCGCTTGAACAAGTTTATAAATGTAAAATGACATATTTATGATAGACATGGTAAAGAGAATTTCATTAAATGAATCGGGTAAAAATGAGAGAAAATCAATAAACCATTTGCATAAGCCATAAGCTATAAGCTAAATAAATTAGCTTATGAAGAAAAACTATAAGCTAATGAGATAAGCTTGTTTAACAAACACCTCTATTTTAGTCAAGCAAGCTTATAAGTTAGTCAAATAAGCTATATGTTGCTATTGGACTTGCTAAACGAAGTCATGGCTCGCTTGCCAAAAATAGCGTGATAAGGTAATTTTAGGTGATAGCTTATAGCGGATAGGCGATAGTTGAAAAGCTAGCTGATTGCATTTGAAGTGTTTGATAAAATTAGCAATTAACTAGCTTATAAATATAAAATGACATAAAAGACATATTTATGATATACACTATAAAGTATGATTTCATTCAAAACAAGAGAAAAGTCAATAAGCTATAAGTACAAGCCATAGCTGAATAAACATATTTAGCTATAAGCTACAAGCCATAAGCTAAATAAACATATTTATGATATACATGATAAAGTATGATTTCTATTCAAAACAAGAGAAAGGCAATAAGCTATAAGTAAAAAGTCATAAGCTAAATAAATTAGCTTATGAAGAAAAGCTATAAGCTAATGAGATAAGCTTGTTTACCAAACAACTCCATATTAATCAAAATAACATAAAGCAAGTCAAATAAGCTATAAACCAGCTTATTGGACCTGCCAAACCGAGCCATAGTGTGACTTCAATTGCAGTATATATGGACCCCATTTTGATACTCTCGTCTTTATATAAGGCTTCTCTTAAGGTTCCACTTCAACAAATAGCCAAAATAATCTAGAGAGCTGGCAGCCTGTATGGCTCTGATTGATAAAATAATGATAAGCAAATTCTGATAGCTTGAAAAGCTAATTTTTAGTCATAGGCTGATAATCAAAAGTTACTGATTGAATTTGGAAAGTGTTTGGTAAAATTAGTGGTTGAACTAGCTTATAAATATAAAATGACATAAAATGACATATTTATAGATAGACATGGTAAAGTGGAAATTTCATTAAATGAACTGAGTTAAAACGAGAGAAAAACAATTAGCTATAAGCTACTAGCCATAAGCCAAATAAATTAGCTTATTAAGAAACACTATAAGCTAATGAGATAAGCTTGTTTACTAAATACATCTACTTCAGTCAAACAAGCTTATAAGCTAGTCAAATAAACTATAAGTTAGCTATTGGAGTTGTCAAACAGAGCCATAGAGATAGCTTTCTATTATAATGGCTACTCTCCAACTTAATTCCATCCCATTCAGTTTCAATAAAATCCTTCCTATTGAGAGAAAATCATCATCTATAGCAACCAAACCAATTCAATGCGGGCATCAAATAATGTTTCTACTAACAATCAAACAATGATCTTCGTAAATCTGCAAATTTTCAACCATCAATTTGGCATTTTGATTATATCCAGTCATTGAGTAGTGAATATATGGCATGTTTTCCATTCTTCTTGTGTTATATTTGTTAATTTGTCAATTTCTTAAAAAGCTTCACCCAGAAAAATGTTCAAATAGTCTCAATCATAATACTTTTTTTTAATAAGCAAAATGTATAGTATAGTATAAGAGTACTAGGGGTAGAGTACCCATATACAAGGTAACACTCAATCTACAAATGGAAACAATTTTGTGTTACTTAATGCAGGAAGAATCATACAAAGAGCAAAAAGGAGTGCAAGGGAAGAAGTATAGACGATGCTATGCAAAGTGGTAAATCATCTTGATCAACTTAAGCTGATTGATGTTCTTCAAAGGCTTGGAGTGGCTTATCATTTCAACAACGAAATAATGAACATTTTGGACAATATTTACAACATGGATACATCCTAGAGGAAGAAGAATTTACATGCATCAGCACTTGAGTTCAGACTCTTAAGGCAAACATGGCTATAATATATCTACTGGTTTTTTAACATCTTAAGACTCACACGGATCTAATATTGTACTTAGAAATATTAATATTGCTTATATAAATATGTGTGTGCATTTACTATTTATTTATTTATTTATTTATTTATTGTTGTTGCAGATGTTTTTGTTAGCTTTCTAGATGAAACGGGTAATTTCAAGAAATTCCAGTCTGTTGACGCTGAGGGAATGTTGTCACTGTATGAAGCTTCATTTCATTCATTGGAAGGTGAAACCATATTGATGAAGCAAGATTTACTTCGGAATTTCTCAAAGAGTATTTGACCAAAACAAAGTAATCAATTATCACTCCTAATATGTTATGCTTTGGAGCTTCCACTGCATTGGAGGGATGGTCATACCTGAGATTTTGGGTGCCTTGTACAAATTAAGAAATTGGTGTTTTTTTTTATAATATATATATATATATAATCAAAGCACACAAAAAGATGTAAAAATTAGTCATTAATTGTTTTAATACAACCTCAAGTCAAACAACTTATTATCGAAAGAAAAAGAAAAGATTACAATAGCAGCCACATAAGCTTCTATTTTCCTGGATCTGGCACTTTTACAGGAGACACTTTGTTCAGCTTATCTTGTAGCTCTTTTGAAGGAAGCCCTGAACATGTTGGTTTAAATTGCATTTACCTTTCCATTTTGTTTTATGGTTTGAGAAAGTCTCTTCCCCAACCCATGCATGTTTTTATTATTAAGTTGTAGATATAGAATAGTGCAATAGACAAATGCTCCCAAGTCTGCAATCTTGGTGTAGGAACAGTTGAATTGGATTATATATTGCTACGCAGAAATCACTTATGTTGTGAAATCAGATGTCTATACTGTGAATTGTGGCATGGCATATGGTCAGGCAGCAATGCTTCTTTCACTTGGAACAAAGGGTTATCATGCTGTACAGCCAAATTCATGTAGTACGAATCATATCTTTGCAAACCTTTGAAAATTTTGATTGATTGCTTACTCATTTATTGTGACCTTTTTGAACTTCTGACAATGCTTCCTTCTATAGCCCTTACTTTGTATATGGTTCATGAGTATATTTGGGCGGAGGTAATTAATAGTGTTTTTAAGTACAAGAGTTAGTTAAATTATGTTTGTTTTACTTGATTTGCTAGTATTGTTTATCTTATGTTATTTGAACTTGTAGAATTTCAACAATGCGAAACGAAACTATTATCCGATGATGAAATTGAGGACATCATGGAGCATTGGGAAAGCTTATTTCTTGACTATAGTAAACCATTTGCATCTTAGATGTATTTAGTTTGACATTCATATAGGTTTTTTTGTTTGTTAATATAGCAAGATTAGTAATTGGTTAGTTATATGTATATTGAATTATATATGGATGTTAATGTTAATTGTTGAGTTTTAGTTAATTTGCGTTGTTGATTCTGATGTGTACATCAAAACCGAATGAAAACAAGGGAAAAGGAAGAGTAGAGGAAGAAACAAAAATGTTTTTTATAAAAAAGACTTTTCACATCGCTGAGACCTTAACCGATGTAGAAAGTCCACTAGGGATGACATGGCACTTTCTACATCGGCTGGCCAAACCAATCGATGTAGAAAGGCGCATATCTACAACGTTGGTCAACACAACCGGGGTAGAATGCCCACCCGAGCTCATATCGATGTGTGAATCACACTTTCACAACGGTTGTGTCTTCCAACCGTAGGATATGGATTTTCTACATCGAGCGATTCTACAAATGGTCAACCATTGCAGAAAGCCTTTTTTCCACTAGTGAAAATTGGTTAAATAGCAACCGGTCTAGGTTCCTATCGTAGAATCCATATTCTGCACTAGTATATATATGCACACACATGTCTTATATACTTTGTACTAATGCCCAAAATTTTGGTTCTTTTAAGATGGTGGAAAAGAATTGGCCTTGTGGAAAAGTTGAGTTTTATTGGGGATAGGTTGGTAGAAAACTTCATTTGGACCGTGGGAACAAAGTTTAAGCCGATTCTGCAATTTTAGAAGAGTCATAACAAAGGTCAATTCCTAATAACCAGCTGATGATGTTTATGATGTGTATGGTACATTAGAAGAATTAGAAGCTCTTCATGAACAATTGATGAGTTAGAGCATTATCGCTTTCCCCATCTTGGTTGAAATTTCAACACCGTTAATTGATGTTAACTTATTATTATTTTGTTTGTGAATCTAGATGGGATCTAAATGTCATGGAGAGTCTCCCATACTACATGAAAGTATGCTTTTTACACTATAACTTTGTTAATGAATTGGCTAATGAACTCCTAAAAGAGAGTGGGTAGTACTACATCACTCCATACCGGAAGAAAGCAGTAAGCAATTATTGTTTTATTGTCCCTCTTAATTATCTTAATTTGGTACAAATTTATATGCACAAAACATTGTAGGGGTGATCAAATCCAAATTGATCCAAGAAATATCGAAAATCAGTCCATAAAAAAAAATCAAAGACCAAACAAAACCATCTTGATCAACTTGAGCTGATTGATGTTCGTCAAAGGCTTGGAGTGGCTTATCATTTCAACAGCGAAAAAGAATGAACATATTGGACAATATTTACAACATGGATACATCCAAGAGGAAGAAGAATTTACATGCAACAGCACTTGAGCTCAGCCTCTTACTTATTCAACCCATTCCTGATATACATGTAAGGAGGAATTGTTAAGAAACAAAGACTATAGTAATAACGAGAGCAATAAGCCTTTTAGCATATGTACATTGTACAATTTGTACTTATTTTATACTTTATGATGTATTACTTATTAGTGGATTCTAGCATGAAGCATGAGAGAATATGCTACATGGGTAGTACCACCAATTTAACCTGAATAACATATCATAATAGGTAAAATGATTAGTTTTTATATTTTCTTTTATTTTTAAATTACATTTTTACCCTTTATCCTTCATCATCTCTCAAACAGTCACCACCACCCCCATCCCTACCTGACGCATCTGCACCACTGGTCGGAGGACTCTCAAGACATCACTGTCGTCAACCTTCGCAACCCAAATCTGGGCGGTGCAGTGGAGGAAGCTGAGCAGCTTGAGGATGTATGGTTTCTATTTTTCATTCCGGAAGAAAACCAATTTCTTTCTATTTGCTTCATATGTGAAACTTGACCAACTAGGGTTCTATATTTTCACTTTTAGTCTTCAATAGACTGCCATTGACACTTGACCATGTCTCTGTCGGAGTTCAACAAGGACCACTAGTTTCCCTATTTTTGTATTTTACCGCTTTAAGACTTAGGATTTTGGGGGATTAGAACAAATACCAAAAAGTCAAGCAATAATATGTTCATCAATTATTTTCTTTTTGGAATTGGGAGTGGTCGAAGGAGAGAAGAGATTGGGAGGAAGAAGAATGTGGAAGGGGAGGGTGGCTGCAATGAGAAAGAAGGGTAAAATTGTCATTTTGATTTTTTCCTTGTTGATCAGGTCAAAGTCAAAAAAGTTTTGGGACTATCAGATCTGAACCATACAGTATTTTAATATATCTAACGGGTAAAAATAATACCTGCATATACCATTTCTCTCATGCAATCCACCCTTAATTAAGTACACTTGTTCACGTAATCAATGTGTTTCTTAAATCTCAGTTGCAAATAATTTTATTTATTCAAGCATAACACACATATATGTTTTTTGAAAGACAACACACAGATATGTTAATGTCTTTAATTTATCCATAAATGTGGATGATACACTTTCATCTTCACCTGTCCACTCACATCAATACATGTCCATGCACCCTTTGATTATAGCAAATGCATTTAATTAAGTTGTGACCTCATGCATCTTCCATAGGCAAACCTTCCGTCTTGCAAATTTGAACACAAACTATGTCAGAGTAGCATGGGCTATGAATGATTCAATGTTTTCAATTTTGGGGACGCATTTGGATGCTGCATCTTGTGCCGTTATTTATTCTGCAATAATTGCAAAAGCATATCAATAGCAAGTGCCATTGTGTTCAAGGATGTTAATAATATACAATCACAATCGTTTTTGTGTGTTGAATTCATCAAGAGTGAACAAACGATTAATAAAAAGGAGTAGAAGACAACTTCAAAAAGAGAGCGAGAGGGGGACTCAAGAACAAAAAAGGAACGATGAAGAAAACCGTGAAGACACCAATTCGTTTCGCCATGCGTAGTTGGAGACTTGCAGGTTACCTATGTGGGTTTTTACAATGAATTTGGATATAGATGGTACCCTTATATTATATACCGAACATAGGATAAATTTTTTTTTATGAGAAAGATAGGAGAATTTCTAGTCAAGTACTATTACAGACATGTAATGGCAACTAATTAATGTGGGAATTTGGATATGGATTCTCTGCCTTAAATGAAATGAATGCAAGAGATCATGGTCATAAAATATTCTTAACTATCTTTGGGTCCTCAATTTTTGCCTTCACGCACGATTTTCGTCCTTATCGCTTTGTCCGAGCACATTTGATCTCTCAAATTTTTTGAAACTTGCAAAAATTAATCCCTCCATCTAATTTTCATCAATTTCTGTCCCTATATTAAATAATTATTGTATTTTAAATTATAAAATTAAAAAGGGGTCTAAGTCATTTTCTTCCTCCCTGGTACACGCCTGGTTTAGCTAGTTTTCTCTGCACCCCTGTTCTACGTTGCTTCACAAAGCAAGATGAGAACACAAGTTAAAAACACAAAATATATTTTGAGAGGAGAAAAAACAACTCAAATGGTAGAACAGCCATGAGCATTCATAAAAATGGGGGATACAACAATGCCAAGCTTTTTCCAGTTGATTGAAGTTTGGGTAGCATCAACTATAAGGTCATTGTTTCTGGGCAATAAACCGAGAAGGGGTGTAACCAAAAAAAAAAAACAAAAACAAAAACGAGAAGGGGTACCGTCATTAGCCATAGACTTCACCGATCCTACGGAGTGTGTGTCAATCCGGATGCTCTACATCTACCTCGGTTTTTGCTGGATATTTGAGATATTTCAAAAGTTAATATTTGATTTTGATGGTGTTATTATTACACAACAAGTGTAAAATAAATGTGGTTTGTTTTTACTATTTTCTTCAATTAAATTTTGTGAAAGTAATTTTATATTTAAAAAAGCATAATTTATTTTGATTTGATCTTGCTTTTATTATTTATGGATGTGTTGCTAGTTAAAACACTTCATACTTGTTCCTTAATTTTTTGCTCCACCAATTCTATCCGACTATGTTTGCTCCAACAAATTAGTTTTAACCCAATCCATCATAACGTTCCTAAACACACGTCCAATACTAACGGATTCTGGTTTCAAGCTTTAAAACTTTTTTAGTTTCATTTAAAAACCAAGGTGATATGCCTTAATTAAAAAGATCTTTTTTGGGAACTTTTAAAACACAAAGAAAACGCTTTCTATTTAGAATAGTGTGCCTTACGTGCGTAAATTAATTTTTTGACACACATTTCTTGTTCTAAAATTACTATCTCCTTTATTAAGCTTATTTATGGGTTATATATTGTCTGCTTTCATCTCATATTGTTTTTCTCATTGCTCTTACCTCGACTCACTTGCCGGGAGGGGTCCGTTGTATCCCGAGGGTTTGCGATCACACTGGATAAATCCTTGAGGGCAGTGTGATTCCACACGCCTGTGGCTATTGTAATTTGTCCGTGAGTTTCGGATTTGTTGATATGTTCGTGACTTGTTGTCGCTTCGCTTCTCGCGTGCTCGTGGTCGTTGGAAGACAAAATGTACAACATCCGCAACCCGCTCTTTAGAGGCTTTTTGAACTGAAAATTCCCAAATCAATCATATAGATAGATAACCTATGATTGAAACATGAGTGTATAATAGATATAATGAAATGAAGACCGACCTTGGTCATGCAATACGGCACCGTACAACTTTCCAAAAGACTGTCAAGGTTCACTCTTTGGCAAAGTGGAAGACTAGCTGTCATTTTAGGGTTGTTTAATACACTATAGGAAGAAGATGACTTGGGCTTTTTTTTATTTTATAATTTAAAAATATGATAGTTATTCAATATAATAAATCCAGGTGGGACTTGTCATGTGGCACTAGACCTTATAGCTAGACACATTGATGAAAATTGGATGGAGGAATTAATTTTGCAGCTTTTAAAAATTGAGGATCAAATATGCTCTAAAAAAATAATAGGCACCAAAATCAAACATGACCTAAAGTTGGGGAATCAAAAGTACAATTAAACCTTAAAATATTTTATGTATGCAAAAAAAAAATTAATACAAAAATATTACATTTCTCTTATTGACCATTGATTGAGATTTGAAAAGATTTTAGTGGACTTTTTTTTTGATAAAATAGTCTTATGGTATTCAATCAAGACTTTTAATTTATCTAAATAAGTCTGTGGTATTCAATAGACTATCGTGATTTCTTAAAGAGAGATTCCAAATCTAGCTTGGCATTCAATCATGACTTTTTACAAGTAATAAAAATCTTGTGTATTCAAAAGCTTCCTAATTTCGATGGATTGTTTTCTAAGGCGGATTTTGTGGGACTTTGTGTGACATTTTAGTGATTTTTAGTAACAAAAAGTCTCACCTCAACACATGAGATTTCTCGGGGATTCTCCATTCTTATTTTCTCTCACTTATGCCTTCACCTCTCTCCCTCCCCCTCTCTCTCCTCCCTCCCACCCTCCATATCTCTCCTTTCTCCCTCCTCCCTCCCTCTCTCCTTTCTCCCCCTCTCTTTCGCTCTCCCCCACCGGTTGTCGCTCAACCTAACATAAGTTACCAAACAACTTTAGAGCAATGCTTTTGTACGGATTATTTGACAAAAAAAACTTTTTTAATTGAAAAAATCATTTGTAATGAGTTTGATTGTGTTTGTTTAAAACTTTTCACTAAAATCCTTTTAAAAAAAAAATCATTTTTAAGGTTATTAAAATCAGAAGCTACAAGATTTTTGGTAATGGTAATGACCCTCAAAATGGAAATGAATTGTTCAATCTTCGCTATGTGTCCTTGATGAATGTGATCGAGAAAATATTTGGAATTTTTAAATCGCGTTCACAATTTTAAAGTCAACGCCTCCATTTCTATTTAAGATAAGTAGAGCTTGTGTTAGCATGTGTAGCACTACATAACTTCATTTGTAAAGAATGTTGTTCCGATGAATTTTCAATTGAACCAATAGATGATCTTCATCTTCAATATCACCAAATAATGTAGACAATAATTTTGAACCTATTGTTCAAACCTAAGAGCAGGACCTAGAAGATACTAATGCTTGGAGTGATAGCATGGCTTTAGATATGTGGAGAAATGCAACTTAGGAGGACATGGATATATTGATTTAACTATTAATTAAAAGATTAGAAAAGTTGTATTGGGTTTTAATTTTTATTATTATATTATTCATTTCTTTGTAACTTTTTTCATCTGGCTCTTGCAACTTTGAATGTTTGCTAAAAATTCATGTTTTTCTTTCAAATCTTCTAAATCCATATAGTCCATTCAATTCTTATAAAAATCTTATGATATAAATCCTTTAAATTAAAATCCACACATGAGAATCTTGATTATAACAATATTTTTGAAAAAAAAAGTCTTTTAATAAGTCATTACATTCCTACATAGTCTTTTAAAATCCATAAGACTTTTTAGACAAAACAATCTTTTAAAATCTCAATCCAATACACCCTTAGTTCGTGGAATTAAGTCAAGTATTAGAGAAGGTAAAAGCATATAATGAATGTAGGTAATGTGTGAATCTATCGGTGGTCCCTAAGATTTTGGGTGCTATGTGCAAATTAAGAAATTGGTGCCCTTTTTTATAAGCCGAATAATATATATATATATATATATTATCAAAAGCATACAAAAAGGTGCAAATAATAGTCATTAATTGTTTTAATACAACCTCAAGTCAAACAACTTATTATCGAATAAAAAGAAAAGATTACAATAGCAAACTACAATGGAATTATAGTAAAAATAGTTATAGTTATACTTATATCTATCAACTCGAACATGTTGCAATGGCATCTCTCGCACTAGTAGTATTCCCACCGATAACAAATGAATCACAATAGCTTACTCTACACCAGCCTTCACTCTTAATTTTTGAATCATTATCTTGTTCACTAGTTGAAGTAAAGCTTCTCTTATGTCCGAATCTTGATTTTTAACTACATGTACATCATTTACATGACTTTCCCAACCTGTTTGAAATGGTTAAATAGTTAAACCTTTCATATTATCTCTTAAGTTTTTCCAACACTTTGTGGAATGAGACAATGCAGTGTAAATACGTTGAAGCACTCCAAAAAAATCTTTAGCTTTAGTACAAGAATTTGCAACGTCACAAAGTGTCAAGGTTATGATCACAAGCACATGGTGTGTATATTTGCTCTAGGATTTATATCTAATAATTTTTTTTTACACCTTGGTGTTTTCTTTTCATATTTGATCCATTATCATATCATTGCCCTCTCACATTATTAATATCAAGGTCAAGAGTTTCTAAAATATTTTGTAATTCTTCAAACAAACCTTAACTATATAAAATTTTTATTATACATATATACTAAGTAAAAAAAAAAATCGGTGCCCCCTAAAAAATAGGCCCCTGTACGGTCGCACCACCAAATCATGCTCAGGGTCACCACTGGAATATATAATCCGTGTATTCTTAAATAAGAAGGGCGAATTTATATGTGCTTTAAAAAATGGGGTGGCTAGCTAGAAGTAGAAGTTGTAGCTATTTGTTAGAAGTCAAAGTTATTTTCTGTTTGGATTAACTTTTAAAAAAGGTTTTTATGAGATTAATTTGTTGTAGGGACATTATTGTCCAACAATAATTATTAACATTTTTGGGTTTTTTTTTGACAAAATGTTAACTTTTGTGTTGCTTACCTTGTTTGCTATCATTTCTTACTGAACTTATTACTTTTTTTTTTTTATAAATTTATTCAAAAACTAATGATTTGATCATATTTTATTCAAATTGTTATCATTTTAAAATTAATTTAATATGAGTTAATTGCTATCATATCTTATTCAAATTGTTACCTTTAAAAAAATCAATGTTATAAACTTTATAATTTCTCATATAACCTTTTTTAAAAAGAGTTTTTTTAGGTGAAAAAGGGGGTGTAAGCCCAAAAGAAAAAGATTACATAACAAGTTAGTAGCTAAATATGGGGAAGATATTCGCATAGCATCAGCAAGAAGTGAATGAGAAACTTGAGGTGGAGGAGAATCATAGAAAATCAATTTTGAGCTTTGTTTACACCCCAGGTCAAGCTTTTAAAGAGTTTAATTTTGATATATTATCAGTATAAAATTTTTATACTATGAGTCAATCATGTAATCATCTTATTTATGACTTTTTTACAATATCTTATTTATGACTTAGAAGCTAGTTTTGATAAGAGTCAAACATTTTTAATGATGTAACAATTTTATGATAAGTTAACAGTCTAAAAAATCTTTACACTAATAATGTATAACAATGAAATTCTTTTAAAAATTACATGTTAACAAATCAAATAGTTAAAATTTAGGATTTTTTTCTCTTGACAAATAAAATTTATGATTTAATTTGTATATATTGTCGATATAAATATCTATTACACTATCAATCAATCCTAACTTGTCTCATCGTTAAAAAGTTTGACTCTAATCATAACTACCTTAAAAAGTAGAGGTATCAATTCGGGTCGATGGGCACGACCCTGGCAAAAAGGTAGAACCGAGTTGGGCGCCTATGTTTCGAGCCAATATTTTAATGGCCCAAGCGCCTAGCCTATATAGCCCCCTGCGGTCCATGGGCTAATTTTGCCCTGCATTTTTAAAAAAAAATTGTTTAAATGCACTAACACACACACACACACACACACACACACACACACACACACACACACATATATATATATATATCCGTTTATACCTGATGTAAGCCAAAAGCGTTTTGACACCGATGAATAAAATTTATTGGAAAAGTTTATTAGAAAATCAACTATTGGATTGAAAACTCCTAGTATGTAAATCATACATATATATTAAATTTCATATTAATTCGAAACGTTTACTATTTGACTATTTCATTGATATACATCAAAATTAATGTACTATATAGTTTTTAAAATATATGAAATAAGAGTTGTTTGATTATATTTTTTTATGTTCAATTTTTCCAAAATTTGAGACATGTAATCTAGATGATAGATAGTTATAATTCAACAGTTGGATCGATAAATATTATATTGTTTTAAAATTATTGGATGGTGTAAAAGTTAAAAATTATATATTTGACGCTCATATGTGTGTGTGTTAGTTAAATAACACTAAAATATAATAAAATTCATTTTAAATATGTAAACAAGTGTTGAGTTTCAAAATTAATGTTTTATGTTTTGATGTGGTCCTTTATCTTTATTTTATGTTTTGATTTGCTCCCTTAATTAATTTTCGTCTCGATCTAGTTCTTTAAGTTTCAAAATTGTTCCAAGTCAGTCCTTTCCGTCAACACCGTTATAACGTCATTCGATCTCCGGTGTTAACTCATCGAATCTGGGTATGCCCACCGAAACTAGGTATACCATCCGGAAACCACATCTTGCCTCCTTTTCTCTTTGACTTTGGAAGAAACCATGTTTCTTTCTCTCCCTTTTCTCTTTCGCTCTCTTCTTCCTTCTTCCTTCCTCTTTCCTTATTCAAACCCTAAACTCCATATCACTACCTCATCGAGTAAACCTACTCAAAAATGCAAACAACGGCGAGTGGGACTTGCTTAATGATTATTATAATTGGGGGTTTGCTAGTTTTTCATTATCTGATTTTTCCTTAATTTGGAGTTTAAAAGTTTGAATTGAATCTGTTGTTTTGAATGTGTTGAAGGTAGATTTCGATGGGGAGGAAGATAAGGATGAAGATAGAGAAAAATAAAAGGAGAGGAAATTATTTCCTGGGTATGCCCAATTTCCTGGGTTAACGCTGAGAGATCTAATACCATGATAATGGTGTTGAAGGAAATGGCCAACTTGGAACAACTTTAAAACTTAAAGTACCAAAACCAAGACGAAAAATAAAAAAAAGGGACCAAATCGAAATCTAAAATAAAGATAAAATACCAAAAATATAGTTGTTATCTTGAGAATTGAAATTAGATGTGTCCTCGACTAACTTCAAATAACAATGATTCCCTTATCAGTCGAATAACATTAGAAGGTGGATTCTGCCTCCTAACTTGCGGATTCCTAAACTACTCCAAAGACTGTTTAGTGAGGAAGGTAGACATAACTACACTAATTCGCGAAAGTAAATTGAAAGTAATAGAAATTGAGCACAAAAATGTGTTTGATTGTATTGATGTGTCTAATACAATATTTACAATTGATATTTATAGACTACAACTCGAACACTATGCAAAATTGTCCCTATTGGCCACATCCTCCTACATTTTAGCATCATGCACTTAGTGGTCAACGTGAACCAACTAGATTACAACGGCTAACCATGTCAAACAAACAATCCCTATAAATTAGGTAGTCTTCCATGATCTTCCGCCACTAATCACCAGAGACCGCTTTCTTCATTTTCCAACGTCTATTTACCTCCTAAAAACAAGCTAAACAGCTTGAAAGCATTCCCCACTTATTTAGGAAATCATAACTGCAGTAAACAGTGAATCGGACCAATGCTTTTATCTTGCCCTTTTTAGTTATCACTTCCATTTTGAACATAAACGAATTGCTTCGAGGCATTATCCTTTAGCTCGTATCATTCGGTTTTTTCAGTTAATAATTGTTGTTCATCATATTGCATGCATTTTCATGTAGTTTAGGCATTTTTAATTTGATTTATGTTAGTTTTTACCTTGGAACGGGTGAGGCGGGTTTGTGGTGTTTGTGTACAGGAATTGAGGATTAAAATGCTCTAGATCATTTATGTTGGAGCTTGCATGAAGACGGAGCTTGAAAAGTAAGAAAAATAAGCCAAACAGAGCCCATCACGGCCTAGCCGTGACAGCCTTCACGGCCATGATCGAGCAAGGCTGAAAAGAAAAGAACGGGAAAAGTTAGAACCTGGCACGGCCATGCTGGTGATGGCCATCACGGCCGTGACAGGCCATCAATGCCAAGTTTTCAAAGACAGAATCTGTCACGGCCTGGCCGTGACAGCCATCATGGCCTGGCCGTGACAGCCATCACGGCCGTGACACGCAATATCTGGAAATTTAATTGCTGATTTGATCTGATTTTGTAACAACTTTAATCCCAAGTTACCCTACGTTATAAATAGGACTCTAAGGCTCGAAAATAGGGATCCTCTGGGCTACTATCTTAGGCAAAAATTAGGATTTCTCTTCTTCTCAATTTCTTGTTCTCTCTTAGGTTTTTTTTATACTTTTGTTAATCAAGCTTACTATGAACATGGAAATGCTTGAGTAGTTGTTTTTATTTCTAGGGATTAGGGCTATGCCCAAGACTCGTTTTATGTGATGAATTGACGTTTTGCTTCTTGTTAATTTCAATTTGCTTTCGATTTGATTCATATTGCATGAATTACTTGTGAATTCGGTGCGCACTTATTTCCATGTCATAGATACTCTAAGGAGGAACCTAGCAGTGAACTTAGGTATTGGATCTATAGGGATTGACCTTAGGACTTAAATCACGAGAGTTAGAAGCGGTCCTTCGAAGGTTCACTGAATTGTCACAAAGCTTAAAGGGGTCGATTTAAATTCAATTACCACGAGAGTAGGGGTTGGTTTGACTGGACACGGTTCTTGTATCCCGAGAGGGAACAATAACTTATTTAGGATAAATTCACCTTAAAAACAATTTTGATTATTAACAAGAGGGTAGTCAATTTAGTAGCATGAGCAGTCTTATTGGTATCCCAATTCCTGGAAATCTCTTCTGATATTGAAAAATCCCATATTTGATTTGATTACGATTTTGTTTGATTGCGTTTAGATATTTGATATTGTTAGTTAATCTTTTAAAAACCAAATATTTTCCAAAACTTTTTTTCTAGTCCAGTTTAATTGATTTAATAATTGATAGTTATTTAAGATCACGATCCATGTGGAGTCGATCTTTTTATTACTTTGACGACGAAGCCGTTCACTTGCGGATTCGAGCCCATCACTCGGTTTACGTGCTTGCCATCTCAACTCCTTATCCTTCTTTTATTGCTAACGGTCATCCCTCCTTCTTCCCTAGTGGACGAGCACTTGTCCTTCATTGAAGAGCAATTGGGGGAAGAAGTGCCTTCCCGATGAGACGGCTAGCACTGTCCAAAGCGGTCCAAAGCCCAGAGTTATCAGAGAGTCAGAAAGCCATTTTTAGCCACATCTCGGCTAAAATCGGAGATATTCAATATGATCACTAGGCCCACATCAAGCGGCACGAAAAATCTTCTAGCAACCTTCATCATCTTGATGGTCTTAAGTCTCGAAAACTTCAATTGCTGACTACCTTCCGAGCCGTACAAACTGAAAGAGAATCTGACACGACTGAAAACAAGAACCTAACTGACGCTTGAAAAATCCCAGATTTAATTTGATTGCGATTTTGTTTGATTGTGTTTAGATATTTGATATTGTTAGTTAATCTTTTAAAAACCAAATCTTTTCAAAATCTTTTTTTCTAATCCAGTTTAATTGATTTAATAATTGATAGTTATTTAAGATCACGGTCCCTGTGGATTCAATCTTTTATTACTTGACGACGAAGTCGCTCACTTGTGGATTCGATCCCATCAAGTTTTTGGCGCCGTTGTGGCGATTGTGCTTTTCTTGAATCTCAATTTAATTTTTAAATTGATTTTTCTGGGCCTTTTTTATATTAAATTTTCTCTTTTTCATTTATCTCTTTTTCTTTTTCTAGAGCATCTATCTCTTTGCAGGTATTTTTCTCTTTATGCGAAGATCCCAAAGTCTTGGAAATCTTGTTGAAGTTGACCTCGAGATCGAAAGGACCTTTCATAGACGTGGGAGACTACAAAGACAAAGAGAGAGAGAGGGTTGATTCCCATTCCACTCATGACGAATCTATTGGATACCAAACCATCAAGGATTACGCAGCCCCAAATGCTAGGGGTTTACGAACCGGGATTGCTAGGCTAGAAATTGAGGCGGAGAACTACACTATGCCGCCTCTGTTAATTGGCATGATTAGGCAACATCAATTTGGAGGACTACCCTCGGAGGACCCGACTGATCATGTGGAGACATTCTTGGAGTTCACCGATGCAATAAGAATTCAAGGTGCCTGATTGATGCTATTCGCTGAGGTTATTCCCTTCCTCTCTGACTGGAAAGGTAAAAGCTTGGTTGAAGCAAGTGCCCGCTAATACTTTGTCAACTTGGGACCAACTGGATCAGGCATTCTTGGAAAAAATCTTCCCTCCATCCAAGAATGTTTACCAATGAACTCAGATCATCAGCTTCTTCCAAAAGGATGTAGAATGCTTATCCGAAGCTTGGGATTGTTACAAAGGACTGCTAGAGTCTTGCCCACATCATGTGCTCGAGAGGTGGTTATTAGTGCATACCTTCTACAATGGATTGGATTACTCTTCGAAGGTGTCACTTGACTCCGCAGCTGGTGGAGCCTATATGAATAGACCTCTGACTGAAGCGTTCAATATCATTGAAAACGTAGCCACCAACTATTACCAATAGGGTTCGGAAAGAGGTAATAACCCGAAAAAGCTTTCGGGGGGTAGGTTTGAAATGAATAGTACTGATTTAATTTTGTCTAAATTTGACTCATTGAATAAACGCTTTGATAAGCTTGAAAAGGCTAATGTGAGTTCAATAGGTGCTACTAATGTTGTTTGTGAGATTTGTGGAATGCAGGGACATGACATAATGTAGTGCCCACATGGTATTGCTCCTCGGATCCCAGGTCTTGGGGGAACAAGTGAACTCTTGTCACAATTTATATGACATGATCCTGAAGTTGCCAAACTAAGTTCCCCCAAATTCTTACAACCAAGGAAGGAAGAATAGCCATTATCTCTCCTATGGGAACTACAACAACACGTTGAACCACGAATTCCAGGAAGTCCAAGGTAATAGGAAACCCACATCGGGGGTATCCTCAGGTACAAAAGTCTAAACTTGAGTCTCTTTTGGAAAATTTTGTTGAAACTCAAACAAAGCAAAATGAAGAGTTTAGGCAACAAGGTAGGGCAGTCAATGAGGCAATAAAAGAGTTAACATCTAAGGTAGATAACTTAGCCATCCATAATAAGATGTTAGAAACTCAGATTGCCCAACAAGCTAGTACATATTCTAGAACTAAAGGTACGTTTCCAGGACAACCCGAAGTTAATCCCAATGAGCACTGTAATGCTATATACTTGAGGTATGATAAGCTTGGGGTAGTTGAAAAGGATGTGGAATGTGGGGAGGACATGAGTGAACAAGAAGAGATAGAGCCAAGGTATGTCCCTCCACCACCTTACCAACCCCCAATACCTTTCCCACACTAGTGCAGAAAAGGGATTCCACATCGGTTATTTTTGACTTTTCACATCGGTTTTCAAACAAATGTTGAAAAGACCGATGTGATTTATTGCCACTTTTCACATCGGTTTTAAAACCGATGTTTATAGTACATTTTTAACAGCGGTTTTTACATTAACCGATGTGAAAAGTTCTTTTGTCAATTGTTAAACTATTGGAAATATCACTTTCCACATCGGTTTTGGGAAAACCGATGTGGCAATTAGACTTTACACATCGGTTTTTAAAAAACCGATGTGTAAAGTCTCATTTTTTTTGAAAACTGTTATTTACATTTCTATCATTCCTTTCCCCTGTTTCAGTAATGCAGATCAATACCAGAATAACATACTCTAAATATTCTCAACGCAATCACTTTTGTACAACAAAAACACAACTAATATATACTGAATTTATTACTTAACAATACATATGTACGCTCAATTACATTCGCACAACAAAGATAATTAGAAACCAAAAAGCTACATGATATATTATAGATTTCATATCAAAATACATATGATCAGTCAAAAGTACACTATAGCTAGTACATGATAAGTTTTTAAACTAACTACATATATACAAACTATGGTTGGTACACTTCAAGAAAGAAAGTTGCCCAACGCCTCCTTATGTTGTTGATGTCTGAATCAGATAATTGAGTTGGATTGTTGAATATCTGCAAGTTTAATTGGACAAAAGATTATATCTTTTAAGTAATAAACTAACATAAAACATAAAATGAATCTATAATCACATTACTTCTAATTGTTATCAATTAACATTTACCTCGTGCCATCTTTCTGTGATCCCGGAGGAGATAATTTCCAACATCCACCGTGCATCACATAGTAGCCACATTCCCATGATCCACGTTGTATACGTGACTACATACAAATGAAACCCAATTAGAATATGAGGAATTAAATAGAAAACAATAATAAAACCCACTGCATTTTATGCATTTGAACTAATAAATATCTTACGCTAGGAATAATACTTCTGATAGCCCGACTCCTGTCACCACGCAACATGTGGTTTTCATTAATTGAACTATCATTACAAAATAAACATTAATTAAATTATATCTAATAGATTTCAGATAATTAAAACAACTGCATTACTGATTATAAAGTATTTTAATGCTTACGCTTCGATGATCGCCTTCAGTTCATTCACGGGCTTATTTCCGATTGAGCGTAAGAAGACCACGACGCTCATCCTAGGTACAAGATCAACAGATTGCCAATCTGGCTGTATTTGCGGAATGCTTAGTGACTAAGTCATATATAGTTATAATTAAATAACCGGTACTTACTTATTAAGATAAGGCACAAGGTAGAATTGATGATTGTCTCGGGCAAGTATATCACGTATGGTGGTGACCCGGTCTTCTGATGCTAGGAGAACATCACCCTGAATGAACATGAGGTCAATGAACCCATAAAGGGCGAGGTTACCCTGATCAACTAACGACGATCACGGGATACCTAATATATTGAAAAAACATGTTAATTATCATAGTATTTAAAAATTAATTACTTAACTTATAAATAAAATGTACTTACGTGCACCATAACGATAGGTGTGCAGAACTAGCCATTTCTTTATTGAGTACAATCTCCATAAGTTCCTCTTTGGGATATACAGTTCATCACCTGGACTGGCATCATGTTCCAACCTTACCAAAGCTGCGTCATTCTCCATGGTGACAACCTCGTATAGCCGTAAGTTTAAAAACATCACCAGTGCCCCTTTGTCGATCCCCTAAACAACAAAGATATATATTAGTAATCACAGATAAGTTATTTCATTCGTAATTAATTAAATGGTCAATCAATACCTTGGCAGGAGAGCGGACATCTCTCGGTCTTCCGGATCCGACCTTTTAGGCGTAATATCATTTCCAACATCCTATAACGAATAAAAATAAAGCATTATCTTTAAACAATAATAAATAATTTCAACTATGAATATAGAAAAATACAACTAACTGAATACCTCAAATGCAACAAGAAAGCTGCCCAGTCTTCTTGGCCAGAGGATGAAGTTACCGGGGGCCTGACCCACTGTTTGAACCTCCTCAGTGGGCACAGGGATTCGAGCATCAGCATCTCGAATAATCTCAACAACGACCCTCACCTGATCATCCTATAATAAACGATGGTGTATGGTATTACCTAAGTTATTATGTGCCCTCCCCAATGCCACTAAGCGGCGATCATGATGATCATCAACATACAACTCACACCTATCGTGGTCGCCATCATCGTCATCATCATCATCACCATCATCATCATTTTCAGGATGATGAGGAGGATCACATGAGCCCTTAATGCTCACATGGACAGAGGGTTGGACACCGGCTGTCATCTGCTGGGACATAGAAGTCAATATTGCCATCTGCTGAGCAAACTGTTCGGCCATCTCCTGTCTAAGCTCAGCTGCAATCTCTTGTTTTAGCCGTGCTCTATCTGCATCAACATCCCTGTGGCATTGGTGTGAAGATGAACCACGGTATTGGCGAATGCCGACGCCCCATCCAACACCAATGACACGACCCGGGTGGTCTGGTTTACCGATGGCAGCAGCTAAGATATCATCGCGTCCTCTAGGAACAAAGGTTCCTTGGGTTACCTGCTCGTCCAAGGCATCCTATCACATATAAAATATCAGGTCACATTACAATTCGGTAACAATCTTAAAATGACAATTATAATTCAAACTATACTTACAATCTTCTCAGCTACTTGGCGGGCCTCCTCAGATGTATATTGTCCCATTTTTATTTATCGGGCCCTCTTCCATTTATGATGGCGTGGGGGTGAAGGTGGATCAACAACCTCTGGATGATTTTCAGCGTTAGGATCCGCCTGAGATGCTGCTTCCTGACGTGCTTTCTTTTCCTCTTCCACCATTATCTGACCAAGCTTTTTATATCCCCACGAGACATGACATGGGGGTAGACATTCTTGCTTTGGTTTTCCTGCCCCTTTTTCCTCTTCCCCTGTTATAAATAGAATACAATTAAATTACATAAGTAAATAAAATTAATGAAATTACATAAATTTAGAGACAAATCAAATAAGTTAACTCAAAGCCGAGATCATGTCGGCTCAAACAAAGCGATCCCACGTCGCCTGGTCAAGAAACGAGTACACCTCAAGTGGGTTCTTTTCACATGTTGGATTGAACACATAGTATCTTCCCAGGTCGACCTTAAAAGCCCTCCAACGCTCACCAGCATACTTTATCAAACGCTTCTTCATAACCGTCAGTATCCTGTGATGTCAAAGGTGAGCTACATTAAGACCAAAAGAATCAACGAATTATTGTATGATATTAGTAAGATTAAAATAAAGTACATACAAACAAACACAGGACGTAAAAGTATAGATACCAGAATACTCTCCCATATCTGATCCTTCACGTCCGCTGGTACATCTTTCCAATTATCAATGAGTATACTAGGCCTGCTCCTAGCAAGGGTCGCCACAAAACTGTTAAACTGATCTGCCATTGGCCCAATAGGATTGAGGTTATTATCAAATTCTATTCTTATCCTTTGATTTGAACCACGATTGCTGTCAAATTCCTCATTCGTGTGGCACGTCTACCCTTTCTACCCGTAGACGAGGTCTCCGACCCGCTGCATAAAGGAGGGGTATCCTCAAGATCAGCCATGTATACCTGTTTAAACAAAAAAAAACTTGTTAGTATGTCAGGATAAATATCATACATAACTTATAAATATCGATCAACGTACGTAAACATAACTTATAAATATCAACGTAAACATATAATGTGCCTTTAAACATAACTCAAACTAAACTTACTTTGTGGTCAATTAGTAAAGTTCTCCCATAACCCTTCTTGGTGATCATTACGAGTAGCATGTACATCATCCACTTCATTTTCCTCATTGAAATTAGGCACTCGTGGTTGAGAAAGAAGGAGTATCTGAAATATCAAGAGTTGAATCTTGATTTCCTCACTACCATTATACATGTTTTTTCCCTGGAGAACCACTGACCACCTTTTGTTAGAAGGATCACGGATATAAAACACTTGTTTTGCTTGGGATGCCATGATGAAAGGCTCCTCTTTATTACCTACCTTATTAAAGTCCACTAATTTGAATCCTAACTCATCGGTTTGCATACCATTGTTACTGTCGACCCACTGACATTTAAAAATAGGTACTCTAAACTTCGTGTAATCAACCTCCCATATCTCTTCAATGATTCCAAAGTATGAAACGGATGCCATAATAGGGTTTTTATCTTTCGAACTAGAGAAATGCATGGACTCAGCAACGACCATAACTCCACTGTTTTGCATAGTACTTTTGTCATCCTAGGACTTTGTATAGAAGGAAAACTTATTGATATCATACTCACTCCAGCATATGACATCAAAGTTAGGCCCTAGTGCTAGCCATTTTAATGTCTCAAAATCAATACCATCCTTTGCAATTTTTTCTTTAAACCAGTTCAAGAAAGTCTTGTTATGCTTGTTCAAACACCATTTTTCATTCATTCTAGGGTAAGTTTCATTGATGATGCTTTTGTGCTCACATAAGTATGGTTCAACCTCATCAGTGTTATTCAATATATACAAATGTGCTTGAAGCACTTCCTCCCGATCCATGCTCTTAACAGTGATACCTCGTGTACCCTTACCATCATATCTTCCTTCGTGACGAGACTTCTAAGCCCTACAGTTCCGCTTCGACATGTAGTCCGTACAAAACTCAATAGCTTCTTCTGCAACATACCTTTCAACAATAGATGCTTCGGGACGGTGTGGACTATTCATATATCCTTTCAAGATCTTCATGTATCGCTCAACCGGTACATCCACCTTAAATAAACGGGGCCGCACAATCTAATCTCCTCACTAGATGAACAATCAAATGAACCATGATGTCAAAAAATGAAGGTGGAAAATACATCTCCAATTGGCACAAGATAATGGTTGCCTCATTTTCCAAGTCATCCAACTTTTTACTGTCAATGACCTTGCTACATATAGCATTGAAGAATAAGCATAACCTAGTAATGGCATGTCTGACTTTTTTAGGCAATATGTCACGAATGGCCACCGGTAGTAGTTGTTGCATCAAGACATTACAATCATGAGACTTTAAGCCAACTAATTTGAGATCTTTCATTGAGACAAGTCTTTTGATATTTGAAGAATAACCCCTGTGGCACTTTGACTCCCGTAGACATTCACGAAACTTCTTTTCTCTTTTTGGATAAAGTATGACATGCTGGGGGCAAATAAGTCTTCTTATCCCCCACTTTAAGTGGAGCTAACTGCTCTCGTATACCCATTGTAACTATATCCAGACGATCATTCACACCATCCTTTGTCTTGCCTTGAATGTTGAGAAGCGTTCCGATTAAACTGTCACACACATTTTTCTCCACATGCATCACATCAATACAATGTCTTACATCAAGCTTGCACCAGTATGGAAGATCAAAGAAGATCGACCTCTTCTTCCATATTTTCTTCTTGGTAGCCTTCTTATGGGTCTTCCTATAGTTAACATTAGTGTTGTTCACCCTTTCATAAACTTGCTCTCCAGTCAAGGCCACCGGAGCAATTTCATTCTCCGGAAGTCCATTGAAAGCTTTTCTCAATCTATGATAAGGATGATTACGTCGGAGAAATCTTCGATGCCCAAGGTAAACTGTCTTCCTTCCTTGTTGCAGTTGATGGTAACATGTGTCTTCTTCACATATTGGACATGCTTTATGCCCCTTAACACTATACCCACACAGGTTCCCGTATGCTGGAAAGTCATTGATGGTGCAAAATAACATGGCACGCAATCTGAATGTCTCACGGCAATACCCGTCGATCACATCAACGCCTTCATCCCATAACATTCTCAAGTCTTCAATCAAGGGACTCAGATAAACATCAATATCATTTCCTAGCTGTTTAGGACCCGAAATCATCATACTTAACATAATGTATTTGCGCTTCATGCACAGCTGATGAGTGTGATTTCACCTCATTTTCCATGTACATTTCTGCATGCATTTGCATATAATTAGGCCATTTTAGTTGGATTTTGTTTAGTTTTTCCTTTGGAACGGATAAGGTGGTATTGTGTGTTGTTTTGCAGGGATTTATGATTAAATGCCCAAGATTTAGCCATGAGGAAGCTGAGATGAAGAGAGAGCCTGAAAACTGAAGAAAAAGAGGCCAAAAGTTAGAAGCTGTCACGGCCTGGCCGTGATGGCTATCTCTGCATTGACCCAATATGACCACAAGTCAGATTCCATCACCGATTGGCCGTGATGAATATCACGGGTGTGATAAAATGGCTCGAGACGAGAAGGGAGTCTCTCCACGCGAGAGACTGATTTTGCCAGAACTGCAAGAGACAGAACCCGTCACGGCCTGGCCGTGATGGCTATCACGGCCGTGATGGGCCACGAGTTATAAAAGAACCTCTGGCGCGCAATGTAAGACACATTCGTAAAACCCTAAAAATACACTATTGGTCACCTGTGGGCTCTTTGGCAACCTTCTATGGAGCCCCTTCCCTTGTTCATCTCTGTAACTCTTTCTTTGATTCTATCTTTGATTATGTGTAGCTAAACTCCCCCTTGTTGGGGTTAGATGATTGCTCTTCTGAACTTGATTGTAAAATGACTTGATTGTAATGCAGTTTCCTTGTTCTTTATGAGTGTTTGATTCCATGCTTAATGCTTTCTTAGGCTTGATCATCCTAGGAATGATTAGTTGCTTTAATAGATAACTGGAAGGTTGGTGTTAGAGCTTGCTCATGAATCAAATGCCAAGTAGTTCATGAGCCTAGACATAGGTCTTGAGGTGCTTGCAATCTTATAAGTCTTGTCTTAATGCAAAATCTCAGGTTAATCCACCTAAGGCATTAGGGTTTAATTTGGGGTTTTAGGCTCAATGCACCTAAGACATTAGGCTTGAGTATTTCAGAAAAGACTTGATTGTCATAATTGAATTAGGAACTATGTTACTTGTCATTTCATAACAATCAAGGGAGGATTAGCCTAGTCTAACCCTAACAATTCTATCATTTGTTATTCATCTTTCTGTTTGCATATTAACTGTTTGATAAAATTCCAAAAAGAACAAAAACATTATATTCTTGTTTGTTTTGTTAGATGGTAGAGCTACCTTCACTCCAAAATTGATCGCCTAAATAGTAGTTCGATTTGCGAAGTGGTACTTGTCCACGATCCCTGAGGACGATAACCAGTCTTACCGTTTTATTACTTGCAACGAACCGGTACACTTGCCGAGTCCGTGTCAAGTTTTTGGCGCCGTTGCCGGGGATCGGCGTGTCAATATCACGAGTACCAAAGGGGACTCCTAATTTAGGCATTTTTACTGTTTTCTTACTGTTGTTTTTCTTTCTTGTTTTCTGTTTTTCTGTTCTTCTCTGCTTTTTCTGCGCTACTCTGTTTGCTCCTTGTATGCGAGGTACAATCGACCCAGGTGAACTTCAATTTGATCCTGAGATCGAGAGGTTTTGTAGACAGAATAGAAAGGAAGCCCAAGCAAGGAAAAACAGAGAAAGAGCATCTTCTAGTATACAAGAACCACAAATTGAAATAGCAGTGTCACAATGGCGTAAGACAATGCACCAAGGAGGACAATGGGGACTACACTTCCCCTAGAGTCGATAGATGTGGAACTCCGATTGTGAGACCCGCAGTGGCTTGCAACAATTTTGAAATAAAGGCATCACTTCTCAATCTTGTGCAACAAAATCAGTTTGGAGGTTTGGAGAGTGAAGACCCTCATGCTCACATTGGCACATTCATTGAGCTGTGTGACACCATCATGTTAAACGGAGCTTCCGATGAGGCCATTCGTTTAAGGCTTTTCCCTTTCTCTTTGAGGGATAGAGCTAAGTCATGGCTTCAATCTCATCCTCATGGGAGCATAGTCACTTGGAATGATTTGGTGAGCAAGTTTCTATCTCGCTTCTTCCCTCCGTCAAGAATGATCAAGCTGAGATCGGAAATTAATGCCTTTGCACAGAGGGATGGTGAGTCACTTTATGAAGCCTGGGAGAGGTTCAAGTCTTTACTCACAGCTTGTCCAAATCATGAACTAGAGACATGGCAGCAGGTTGCAACATTTGTTAATGGGCTCAACCGGAATTCAAGAAGTATGATAGAAGCAAAGCAGGTGGGACATTGAGTCAGAAGACACCGGAAGAAGCAAAGGACTTGATTGAGAACATGGCAAACAATGACTATCAAATGCCTAGTTCTCGGTCATTGGTTAAGAGAGGAGTGCTAGAGCTGGATGAAATTGGCGCTCTCAAGGCGCAAATGGCTATTCTTACCAAGCAATTGGGGTCCGTTCAACTGCAGAATTCTCAACTACAAGCTGTCCAAGTTCAAGCTACCTCAATATGTGATTTCTGTGGAGGTAACCATGCAAATGGAAATTGTGAGATCAATGTGGTTGGAAGTTCTGGACAAGAAGAGGTAAATTATATGGGCAACCAAGGGCCTAGAAATGATCCTTACTCCAACGCCTACAACCCGGGGTGGCGCAGCCATCCTAACTTTGGTTGGAGACAAGGGCAAAGTTCAAGTTCTCAAGCAAAGCCTCCTCAAGAGAGTTCAAGCAAATTGGAGAACATTCTAGGCCAGTTCATGCAAGCGACTCAAGAGACTATGAAGAATCAAAATGCCTCAATCAAGAACTTGGAGCATCAAATAGGCCAACTGGCAAGGCAGATGGCAGAGAGACCTCAAGGACAATTGCCTGGGGATACAGAGAAAAATCCAAGGGAAGAGTGCAAGGCAATTACCATAAGAAGTGGGAGAGTGTTGACCCCACATGAAAAAGAAAGAGAAAAAAAGGCAAGTGGAACTGAAATTGATAAGGTGCAGTTTGAAGAGGTAAACAATGAAGAACCCGGAACTTCCCAAGGTACTACCTCTATTCCTACCGGTGTAGAAGCTGAAAAACTGCAGAAGGAGAAATTGATTGATGAAGAATTTTCAAAAAAGAAGACTAGAAGACAAATTCTAGAAGAGGTTGATGATCCCAAAGAGCTTCCCCCATATTTCAGAATCCCGTACCCCCAACGGTTGAAGAAGGAAGCAAAAGACCAACAATTTTCTAAATTCCTGGATGTATTCAAAAAGCTACAGATCAATATCCCTTTTGCTGAAGCACTTGAGCAGATGCCCAATTATGCAAAATTCATGAAGGAACTGCTCACGAAGAAAAGAAAGATCAAAGAAGGCGAAACTGTTGCCTTAACTGAAAAGTGCAGTGCGATACTGCAAAGGAAGCTACCTCCGAAGTTGAAAGATCCTGGTAGTTTTATAATCCCTTGCACTATTGGGAATGTTGCTATCAGAAAAGCCTTATGTGACTTGGGAGCTAGTGTCAACTTGATGCCGCTTTCCATGTTGAACAAGCTTGGAGGTGGATAGGTAAAACCAACCAGGATGGCATTGCAGTTAGCTGACAGATCAATCAAGCATCCTTATGGTATCTTGGAAGATGTTCTCGTAAAGGTGGATAAGTTTATCTTCCCAAAGAGACTTTGTGGTTTTAGACATGGAGGAGGATGTCAAGTTCCGCTCATCTTGGGAGACCTTTTCCGCAACTGGTCGGGCTTTGATAGATGTAGAAAAAGGCCAGTTGAAATTCAGAGTGCAAGAAGAAGAAGTAACTTTCAATGTATTGGAAGCTATGCATCGTACGAGCAAGGAAGAGGAGTGTTTCCACATGGATATGGTGGATACAGTGATGATAAGGAAGTCATTGCACATCAACACCACCCCTCTACTCCAGAAGAAGGAAAAGCCCAACATGAAAGCAAATCTAAAGCTATGCAAGAAAAATGATGTATCAGTTGGTGAGGAAGTTGGCTCGCTCATCTTGTGAAAATGTAACCTCCACCGGAAGGAGTAAGAAAAAGGGCAAGAGGCCCAGAGCGAAAAAGGCAAAGCAGAAGCACAATTGTTGGCCTTCTAAGCAAAATCAGCTCTTTACAGGAGTTTCATGGAAGAAAAGTGCTCTTGCAATTCTATGTCCAGCAGACCCCGGTTAATTGAAAGAAGTTGTCTACACGTCAAGCTAGTGACGTTAAAGAAACGCTTATTGGGAGGCAACCCAAGTTTTCTTTTCATTTTCTCTTTTGTTTTTGATTTCTCCTCTTGAATAATTTGAGAAGCTCAAGAGGTTTGTTAATAGTTTTGTTAAGTGCTTTCAGATTTTGAAGGAAGGAGGAGAAGAAGGGCAGGAGGTAATAAAACCAGAAAACATGTGATTCAGCACCACTACAACCTTGGTGAGTTGTTCCAGTTTTCTCCCCTCTCTAAACTTAATTATTTACATTGTGGACAATGTAAGTCTTTAAGCTTGGGGTAGGGGTAATCTTTTTGCTTGCATTGTAAATATTGCATTCATATAGGCTTAATTTTGCATGATCGCATGATTCGGTTACCCCTGCTTAGATTGAGCTTTTGATTGTGAGAGCTAAGTGCCAATTTTTCTGTGATAGTGAATTTTTGGACCCTGAATTGTCTATTCTTGTGATATGGCTTCAATAAATATTCTTGAGATGGTCTTGGATAGTTGATGATTAGCATGTGTTTCTTTAGACGTGTGTTTCTCACTGGTTTTTGAACTGATAAATGTGAGCTTTTGAGCCAAAGGGGTACTCACAAAATTTTACCCCATTCTTTGTGTAGAGTGTTGTTCCTCTTGGTTTGTTTTTCTCTAGAACTTGACTTAAAACCATTTCAAAGCTTGAAAATTTTTGAAAACATTTTTGAAAAGGATTGAGACAATAGGTATTTTTTTCTGGCCTTCTGAGCTTTGAATGAATAATGCTACCCTTAGTTGCCCCATTTTGAGCCTGAATGGATAACATGCTCTTTTTGGTACCCTGAAATGTTTTGTTAAATATGCTTATGAGGGACCTTCTAAAGTATTGAAAAAAAGGGGTGAAAATGTAGTTGAAAGTTGGGATGAAAAAGAAAGAAAAATATATTTCTCTTGAGTTGAAAAGAAAATAATCTCCCCTTCTCCAAGCAAAGAAAAATGAAAAGAAAAAGAGAAAAAGAAAGATATATAGAGAAGGGGATGACAAAAACAAGAGAAGTGAGAAATAACAGAAAAGAAAGAAAAGAAAGGTGGAAGAATGTATTGAATTATTGAAAATCCAAGAAGGTATTTTAGAAGGTGTCTTGTGTTGAATTGTTTGATACTTGGTTTAGCCTTTTGAAATTTCCCTTTTTTTTATTTCCCCACCTAAAAAATTGATCCCATGGCCCCATTGCAACCAAAGAATAAGACCTCTAGATTCTTAGATGTTTTCATTAATAAAGTAAAGATTTGGTTGATAGTCAAGCATATGGTAGGAATCATTCCTTGAGGAAAATGGAGCGAATTGTCATAATTTCTTGAACACTTGAGTGAGTGAGACAAGAAAGAGAGCCAAGCAAATGAACAAGCTTGGGGTGAGCTTCAAGTGAGATAGAGTGCCCGAATCAGTGAGAATATGAGTCTAGGAAAACTAAGCCCCTAATTGGACTTGAATTGATTGTCTCTTGCTGAAATAATTGAATGCCTGTTACTTGGATCATTTTACTCGGGTTCTTTGTTCACTATCATTGCTCTGGTTATTTTCATCTTTTGGCCTTGGTTTTTGCTTGAGGACAAGCAAAGTCTTAAGCTTGGGGTGATTTGATGAGTGTGATTTCACCTCATTTTCCCTGTACATTTCTGCATGCATTTGCATATAGTTAGGCCATTTTAGTTGGATTTTGTTTAGTTTTTCCTTTGGAACGGATAAGGTGGTATTGTGTGTTGTTTTGCAGGGATTTATGATTAAATTCCCAAGATTTAGCCATGAGGAAGCTGAGATGAAGAGAGAGCCTGAAAACTGAAGAAAAAGAGGCCAAAAGTCAGAAGCTGTCACGGCCTGGCCGTGATGGCTATCACGGCCGTGACCCAAAATCACCACAAGTCAGAATCCACCACGGCTTGGTCGTGATGAATATCACGGGCGTGAAAAAATGGCTCGCGACGCGAAGGGAGTCTCGCCACGCGAGAGACTGATTTTGCCAGAACTGCAAGTGACAGAACCCGTCACGGCCTGGCCGTGATGGCTATCACGGCCGTGACGGGCCACGAGTTATAAAAGAACCTCTGGGCAGAACAGAAGACACATTCAGAAAACCCTAAAAATACACTCTTGGCTGCTGTGGCTGCTGTGCAACCTTCTATGGAGCCCCTTCCCTTGTTCATCTCTGTAACTCTTTCTTTGATTCTATCTTTGATTATGTGTAGCTAAACTCCCCCTTGTTGGGGTTAGATGATTGCTCTTCTGAACTTGATTGTAAAATGACTTGATTGTAATACAGTTTCCTTGTTCTTTATGAGTGTTTGATTCCATGCTTAATGCTTTCTTAGGTTTGATCATCCTAGGAATGATTAGTTGCTTTAATAGATAACTGGAAGGTTGGTGTTAGAGCTTGCTCATGAATCAAATGCCAAGTAGTTCATGAGCCTAGACATAGGTCTTGAGGTGCTTGCAATCTTATAAGTCTTGTCTTAATGCAAAATCTCAGGTTAATCCACCTAAGGCATTAGGGTTTAATTTGGGGTTTTAGGCTCAATGCACCTAAGACATTAGGCTTGAGTATTTCAGAAAAGACTTGATTGTCATAATTGAATTAGGAACTGTGTTACTTGTCATTTCATAACAATCAAGGGAGGATTAGCCTAGTCTAACCCTAACAATTCTATCATTTGTTATTCATCTTTCTGTTTGCATATTAACTGTTTGATAAAATTCCAAAAAGAACAAAAACATTTTATTCTTGTTTGTTTTGTTAGATGGTAGAGCTACATTCACTCCAAAATTGATCGCCTAAATAGTAGTTCGATTTGCGAAGTGGTACTTGTCCACGATCCCTGAGGACGATAACCGGTCTTACCGTTTTATTACTTGCAACGAACCGGTACACTTGCCGAGTCCGTGTCAAGTTTTTGGTTGCACCAGTATGGAAGATCAAAGAAGATCGACCTCTTCTTCCATATTTTCTTCTCGGTAGCCTTCTTATGGGTCTTCCTATAATTAACATTAGTGTTGTTCACCCTTTCATAAACTTGCTCTCCAGTCAAGGCCACCGGAGCAATTTCATTCTCCGGAAGTCCATTGAAAGCTTTTCTCAATCTATGATAAGGATGATTACGTCGGAGAAATCTTCGATGCCCAAGGTAAACTGTCTTCCTTCCTTGTTGCAGTTGATGGTAACATGTGTCTTCTTCACATATTGGACATGCTTTATGCCCCTTAACACTATACCCACACAGGTTCCCGTATGCTGGAAAGTCATTGATGGTGCAAAATAACATGGCACGCAATCTGAATGTCTCACGGCAATACCCGTCGATCACATCAACGCCTTCATCCCATAACATTCTCAAGTCTTCAATCAAGGGACTCAGATAAACATCAATATCATTTCCTGGCTGTTTAGGACCCGAAATCATCATACTTAACATAATGTATTTGCGCTTCATGCACAACCAAGGAGATAAGTTGTAAATTACCAGGAGAACAGGCCATGAACTATGAATACTACTTAAATTTCCATATGGATTCATTCCATCAGTAGCAAGTCCAAGCCTGAGGTTTCTGGGCTCATTGCCGATATCCAGAAACAAACTATCAATTCTCTTCCATTGCAAAGAATCGGTCGGATGCCGAAGATGTCCATCACACTTCCTCTCATCTGCATGCCATCTAATGTTCTTTGCGTCATTTACATTAGCAAACAATCGCTTGAACCGCGGAATCATGGGAAGATACCATAACACCTTTGCAGGAGGACCTTTGGTGACCACATCACAACTAGAATCACCATCCTTCACTTTCTAGCGTGATACCCCACACTCGGGGCACTCGTGCATCTCTTCAATCTCTTTCCTGTACAATATGCAATCATTGGGGAAAGCGTGTATTTTCTTATACTCCATACCCATCGGGCACAATATCTTCTTCGCCTCATAGTTTCGAGATGGCAATGTGTTGCCTTCTGGAAGCATGTCTTTCAACAACTCAAGCAATTCGGTAAAGCTTTTATCGCTCCACTCATTTCTCGCCTTCACATTGAACAATCTTAACACCATTGACAACCGTGTGAAATTAGTGCACCCTGGATACAAAGCCACTTCCGCATCACTGCACAAAGTATCATACATATGTGCACGCCGAAAAAACTCTTGCCCAACATCACGGATCATGTCCTCTAGTCCATCGTCCATTTCCACGTCATCAACTTCCTTTCTATCCGACACCCTCGGCCTGTCTAACGATTCACCATGACATATCCATGTTGTATAACTCTTGCAAATCCCCTCACAAATAAGATGATCACGTATCTCCTCAGCTTCTAGTCGTCTCTCATTCAAACAGATAACACAAGGACAATAAAACTTTCCGTTACCACTATCAGTAGCATTTGTTTTTGCAAACTGTAGAAAATCTTCCACTCCATTCTCATACTCATCACTTGTCCGTCTAGCATTCATCCAACCGCGATCCATGATTAAACCAATAACTTCGTACTTAGTCCAACATATTCATCAACCACTTCTTATTACAGGGTATGGCCCTATCCCATTCGAGAAGAAACTTTTTCAACATTCGGTTAACAGTTAGTCCTTAACTCTCATGCTCATACTCGACAAAATTTCGGCAGCATTTCCCTTCGGTCTCCGAAGTACACGACTTGAACGTGATGACATCCACCGAGATAAAGTATGCACTCGGAGAACGAAAGGAAATGTATCAATCCAAACTTTCATCAAGTATATAACATTAGAATCAATGAATAACTATTTTAATTGAATGAATAAAAAAATTTTTCCCAAACTTTCCAACTTTGGACAATTCAAGATCCAACACAATGAGCGGTACATTAAGCACGTACACGTGTGCTCATTAGTATTGCATCTCAAACGGGAAACTAAGGCTTTACTAATTATGTAGCTTGCATGAAGATGGGGCTTGAAAAGTGAAGAAAATGAGCCAAACAGAGCCCATCACGGCCTAGCCGTGACAGCCATCATGGCCATGATCGAGTAGAGCTAAAAAGAAATAATGGAAAAGTCAGAACTGGTCACGGCCAGCCCGTGATATCCATCATGGCCATGACATGCCAACTGAACCAGACCCTCACAGGCAGAACTGATCACGGCCTAGCCGTGATGGTGGTCACGGCCATGACAGACCAACCAGTGAAGCAACCTCCAAGGCAGAATCAGTCACGGTCTAGCCGTGACAGGCATCACGGCCGTGACTCGTGATACCACCACTGATGTTCCTTTCTGTGTATCCACTGTCCACCAATTGGAAAAATCCAG
Organism: Sophora flavescens; assembly: GCA_030762895.1. Taxonomy (NCBI): domain Eukaryota; kingdom Viridiplantae; phylum Streptophyta; class Magnoliopsida; order Fabales; family Fabaceae; genus Sophora; species Sophora flavescens. Next base: position 79,821,384 of record CM061070.1, on the reverse strand, counting down.
TCTTGGAGCCATTTCCACTATGGTGGATTAGACACAGATTCACACTTTATAACACTTCACACACAGAACAACACAAGTATACACAGAACAAGGACTCAAGACACAAACTTCATCAAAGGGGTCACAACAAGGCACTAACACACTTATGACAGAAACTAGACATGCAGTTGTACATGGATTCAGTTCACCATTAGCCTTACAATATTTTCAGCAGAGAGAACATACCAGAGTTGTGAGATGCTAAGAGATCGGAGTGGTGGTTCTCATTTTTCTGCGGTCGTGGTTGCGGAAGCACGAACGGAATGGTGGGTCTCCTTAAGTTGCAGGCGCAGCAACCAGTAACGATGTGGGTGGGGTGGGTCTCCTCCTTAACGAGTCGACGCCATCGTTGGGGTTAGAGGTAAGGACTTTCCACTTTGATTGCTATGAAGTCGCAACACAGAACCCTTTCCCGGCCGCCGCTGTTGGTGTAAGCTAGGGTTGAAGAACCCTTTCGAGGAGTGAATGGTGGCAGCGATGAGTGAAATGATGATAGCAACTGGTGCAAATATTCAAAGAAATCAAAATGAAAAGGAGGGAGAGTGAGCACAGGCATGCAAGAGGGAATTAAAAATGACAGATGAAAAGGACAGATGAAAAGGTCTCTTATATAGCAGCGCGAAAATGAAAAGGAGGAAGAGGGAATTAAAAAATGACAGATAACAATACACATCGGTTAAAAAAAAACCAATGTTATAAGGTTTTACACATCGGTTATTACTAAAACCGATGTTAAAAGTTATAATCTCCATATTTTTTTATTCGTTTTTCCACATCGGTTTTTAAAAAACCGATGTCAAAACATACACATTTCCACATCGGTTATGTCAAAACCGATGTGTTAAATTATGCATTTTTAAATTTTTTTATTTTTGGTTCAATTTTCAACATCGGGTTTTAAAAAACCGATGTTAAAAACTTTATAACATCGGTTTATTATAAAACCGATGTTAAAAATTTTCAATTTAATTTCAAAAATGCTACCGCCTCCTTTTTTCACATCGGTTTTCTGAAAACCGATGTTAAAACCCTGATGTTAAAAGTATATTTTGCACTAGTGCCACAAAGGTTGGTCAAGAAAAAGCAAGTAGAAAAAGAAACAAAGAGCTTAATTGAGGAGCATGATGCCATGATAAAAACTAATATGCCTCCTAAACTAAAAGATCCAGGAAGTTTCTCTATTGCTTGCTCAATTGGAGAATTAAAAATAGACCAAACCTTATGTGACTTAGGGGGTAGTGCGAGTTTGATGCCACATACCATCTTTGAGAGGTTAGAAACCAAGGAATTGAGTCCATCCAAGTTCTCCTTACAATTTTCGGATGGCTCAACTAAAACTCCTCTAGGCATATTAGAGAATGTTCCCATAAAGGTAGGGAAATTTTTCATTCCTACCGATTTCATGGTGTTGGATATGAACGGGAATTCTAAATTCCCTATCATTCTTGGAAGGTCATTCTTGGCCACAGCTGGAGCAATAATAGATGTAAAAAATGGTAAGCTCTCTTTGAATGTAGAGGAAGGTAGGGTGGATTTTGATTTGACTAACTCATATAACAACCTTCCTTTTGAGAGTCATGTGTGTAGGATTGAGATAATGTCTGTTGAGGATTTGGCAAGTGTACCAAATCGTACAAGTAATAAAGTGAGAGTAGAGTATCGTTCCCAACGAGGATTGTGTTTCAAGTATCAACTTAGCCTAGGCAATAGCTATTTGAACCAATGGATGTCATGTTTGTAAAAGAGTTTATGAGTTTTTGTATCTAGAGTTGTCACAATAATGAATTAAACAATAGCAATTAAGGAATGAATTCAATATAGGCAAAAGCGGTTAGGCATCGGAATCATTCAATCTTCACTGGACGTAATCCTTATTTAATCCTAACTTCAATTCATTCCACCCAATTGACATTTAAATCACTAACTTAGATTTATCCCTAATTCCTTAGGCGATAATCCTTTTGTACTAATCAAGGAGCCTAATTCCTTAGGTCATTCAAGCATTAGCACAAACATTAAGCATGGGATTCATAAGAATGCATTGAAACATAGTTCTATTCCTAGAATCGACATTCCAATGGTAATCTACTTCAATTCCAATTCAATAACCAATTTTCCAATTGTGAAATTGACTCTAAATCAATCTAAAGTTGACCAATCAATAGAAGCATTAAGCATAGAAGTAAATCACTCTAATTGAATGAAATAGAATTGAATTCAGAATCAAAGTCAATTACATCAAACTCCAATTAAATCATCCTAACCTAACCTAAGAGATCTAACTACTCACGATAGAAAGAGATAAGAGAGATGAACTTGAGTAGATGTGAGTGGAGGAAGCCATGGAAGCTCCAATTCTTGTTCCCAAGCTTGGATCTTCAAGGAAGTGGAGAGAAAATGATAAACCACAGTGAGAAAATGTGAAAAATGAGCCAAAGATGCCTTTCCAACTGCAGAAACACGAATTTATAGGTTCTCTGCTCATAACTCAGCACTGAGCTTCCTAATCTCAGCGTCGGGCGCTGGCCTCTGCACCAAAACCTGCTCTCTGTCTCTCCTGGCGCTGGGCGCAGCTTCTGAGAGCCGGGCGCCAGGTCTTTTCCAGCATGCCAGCGCTGGGCGCTGGCTAGCCTCCTGCTCCTGCTGTTTTCTTCCGTTTCTGTGTGGGCTGAGCGCCCGGTTCTAGAGCTGAGTGCTCGGCCTTCAATCCTGCATATTTTGTTACATCTTTTGAGTATATTTTTAACATAAAAGGATCAAAACTCTAATCCAAACTTTATTAATATCAAAGTATGTATTTTCCTATCACTTTTCCTATGATTTCTAAGATTATTTACAAACTATTTCCTAATTACACTTCCAAACTAACATATTTTGCACATTCATCACAACCCCAAACTTAGAAATTTTGCTTGTCCTCAAGCAAACAATTAAATTCACATAAGGGTTTGAGAAATGGATTTTCATGTTCAATTCTCTTGTGAAACACATTACTCATGCAAGACTTCAATTCCTTAACACTTTTACAAAATGCACAAGCATCACACAATCATTCATAAATTCCAATTGATCACATGCTTCAAGCTTTAGAACAATCAATCATACTACAAAATTAGCTCCATTGAATGCACAAGAAAACCCCTTGCAACCTCTCTATCAAGTGTTGCACACATCCTTACTTGGGTATTATTTACTCTCAATTCCAATCAAAATGCATTCCCTAATCCTAATCTTGACAAGATGCTACATATCACAAATGTCAATGCAACACATATCAAGAGGTCTTTTATTTGGTTGTAATGGGGCTAAGGTGGGGGTGGATAAGATCAAGTATATAGGCTAGACTACTATGACTTCAAGGAATGTGGACTCTTGGAGCTTCTTCCCTTGCTTAGCTAGTTCACAAGCACATAAGCACACAATTTGTGCTATTTCCCTTTTTATTCATTTCCAACTCTTTTTTTTTCTCTTTTTCTTTTGTTGCTTCTTGTTTCATTTTCTTTTCTTTCTCTTTTGCCTTTTTCTCACTTTTGTATACTTTCTTTGTTTATTTTTCTCTTTGGCTTTTTCTATTTTTCTTTTTCTTTTTCAGATTTTCCTTTTAAATTTTTTTTCTAGTAGGCATCTTTAGTGGCTTACTCTCACCCCAAACTTTATTTGCTTGCTTGTCCCTAAGCAAGTAAACAACTCCAAACTTAAGTCCAAACATTCCTCTAAGTCAAAATAGTGGGATAAAATGGTTTTTTCGCTTTTTGGCTTGTAATGTGCTATCATTCCAAGAAAAATAGGCCAAGGCTCAATTGGGCATAGCAATGGCAATATGATAGGATAGCAATTATGGCACTGAGTTTAAGCAAAGAATTATTGCCTCAATCATTTATGCATATGCAAGAACCATGTGATAGTAACAAGCATCAAGGCAAGAAAAAGTGAGAATATGCAAGTGATGGACAATCACACATGAAAGAAATCAAGTCATCTGGATAATGTGCCAGAGCATTTGGGCTCAAAAGCTCACAGTTTATGGTGATGTGCAAGAAAAAATCCATGCATTCAACATTGCATCAATCATAGCATGATATATTGTCACCAACAATTCACAAGGATCAATGGTTTCAATGAAATCATATGCTCAGCAAGTAAAATTGCATCATGTTAGAAATTTCAGCCCAGCAAAAGTTCTATGCTTACTAGAGAATCTACACAAAAATCCATTCAAAACACAAGTTTGTGCTAAATATGCAAGTTTAGGCAATTTATTCAAATAAAACTAACTAACAATTAGGGAGGGTAAAAAAAATAAAGAGTTTAGAGCACCCCCTTTCTTCTACACAATGGATGAGCATATGCAAATTTTTTTTTAATTTTTTTTTAATTTTTTTTAACCAGCTAGCGCTCAGTGCTATAAAGTCACGCTCAGCGCCCAGGTGCAGTTTTTTTCTGCTGAAACTGCTTTTTGTTTGCGCTCAGCGCTCACAGTAGCGCCCGGCGCCCACACAGGGCCATTTTCACCCTTTCTTTTGTGTCGTTTCTCCCCTTCCTCTGGTCCTTTTTCCTTAGATGTGCCTGCACAAGAATTCAAACCAATTCCACCACATTAAATGGCTTACACATCAAGGAACCACTCAACCACTCAATGAACTACTTGTTATTTTCATCATAAGGAAGCAAAAAGAATAAGAATGCAATAAGAAAAATGCTTGGGTTGCCTCCCAAGTAGCGCTTCTTTAACGTCACTAGCTTGACGTATTGTCAACCCATTAGGGTGGATAATATGATAAAAAGAAAATTTCATCCTTCCGCTTTCTTCTTTTAGGTAACAATCCCATATATTTGGCATAGGGACAAGAATGTCCCCATGCTCCAACAATTAAGCATTTGGGATATGTGTTCCCCAATTTTTGAAGCATGTAAAACTCATCTTGCGTAGGACTCTTCTCTTCAATCACCAAGGGTTGAGTCTTAGTCATATGAATCTCTTCTTGTATCACCCTTGGTTTCTCTTCGATGTCACTATTTTTGTTTTTCTGTTTTTTATCTACTTATAAAACTACACTTTCTTTTTGTTTTTCATCCACCACCTCTCTTGAGTCATGTTCACTTTTCATTTCTACAAGCATTTCTTCTTCTTGCTCACCCATTTCCCAAACATGTGACTCTTGCTCTCTTACCAAATCTATCTTTTATTGAAGCTTGTACGTCCTTGAATTTCGTTTGAGTAGCTCCAATAAATTGAATTAAAACATTTTCAAAGTTGGACACTCTACCTAGTGACTCATTGGATTGATGGTGAGGTGGTGCATCTTGCTCCCACATAAGGTTCTCCATATAATAAACCCCCTCATTTAAATTGAATTTCACCTCACAATCTTCAAATTTATGGTGTGCACCACAAAAATCACATGTAGGTAGCAATGGTTTCATTGCCTTCACTTGCATCACGTGAATTTGTTTAGACATCAACTCCAATTGTTGTGCAATAAGTTTTCTTTGAGCAAGAAGAGTAGTTTCAAAGATGTCCATGAGCTATAGTGGATACTTTCCTCTCAAAACAAAAATCCAAAGTAAGGAATTATAACAATGAAAACCAATTTCTAAAATGAGAATTAAAACAAAACAAAAGTAATGTCCAAATTAGCAATGCCTTTGCTTTGTTGATATTGAAATCAACAATCCCCGGTAACGGCGCCAAAAACTTGTTGAGGATTTGGCAAGTGTACCAAATCGTACAAGTAATAAAGTGAGAGTAGAGTATCGTTCCCAACGAGGATTGTGTTTCAAGTATCAACTTAGCCTAGGAAATAGCTATTTGAACCAATGGATGTCATGTTTGTAAAAGAGTTTATGAGTTTTTGTATCTGGAGTTGTCACAATAATGAATTAAACAATAGCAATTAAGGAATGAATTCAATATAGGCAAAAGCGGTTAGGCATCGGAATCATTCAATCTTCACTTGACGTAATCCTTATTTAATCCTAACTTCAATTCATTCCACTCAATTGACATTCAAATCACTAACTTAGATTTATCCCTAATTCCTTAGGCGATAATCCTTTTGTACTAATCAAGGAGACTAATTCCTTAGGTCATTCAAGCATTAGCACAAACATTAAGCATGGGATTCATAAGAATGCATTGAAACATAGTTCTATTCCTAGAATCAACATTCCAATGATAATCTACTTCAATTCCAATTCAATAACCAATTTTCCAATTGTGAAATTGACTCTAACATCAATCTAAAGTTGACCAATCAATAGAAGCATTAAGCATAGAAGTAAATCACTCTAATTGAATGAAATAGAATTGAATTCAGAATCAAAGTCAATTACATCAAACTCCAATTAAAATCATCCTAACCTAACCTAAGATATCTAACTACTCATGATAGAAAGAGATAAGAGAGATGAACTTGAGTAGATGTGAGTGGAGGAAGCCATGGAAGCTCCAATTCTTGTTCCCAAGCTTGGATCTTCAAGGAAGTGGAGAGAAAATGATGAACCACAATGAGAAAATGTGAAAAATGAGCCAAAGATGCCTTTCCAACTGCAGAAACACGAATTTATAGGTTCTTTACTCGTAACCCAGTGCTGAGCTTCCTGATCTCAGCGCTGGGCGCTGGCCTCTGCACCAAAACCTGCTCTCTGTCTCTGCTGGTGCTGGGTGCAGCTTCTGAGAGCTGGGCGCCAGGTCTTTTCCAGCATGCCAGCGCTGGGCACTGGCCAGCCCCGCCCTCCTGCATTTTTTTCTTCCGTTTGTGTAGGCTGAGCGCCAGGTTCTAGAGGTGAGTGCTCGGCCTTCAATCCTGCATATTTTTTACATCTTTTGAGTATATTTTTAACATAAAAGGATCAAAACTCTAATCCAAACTTTATTCATATCAAAGTATGTATTTTCCTATCACTTTTCCTATGATTTCTAAGATTATTTACAAACTATTTCCTAATTACACTTCCAAACTAACATATTTTGCACATTCATCAATGTCTCCAAAGGTGAAGGAAGAGCTTAACATGGAAGCAACTCCCAAACTTTGCATAACAAATGATGCACCAAACAATGATGAAATTGGAGTTCCTCAACATGTGGAGTTAAAACTTCCGCCGGGAGGAAGTAAGGCCACGAAACTCAGAGTGAAAAGAGCAAAGCAAAAGCGCATGTGGCCATATGAACAAAATAGGCTTTTTGATGGACTTCCTTGGAAGAGAGGTGTCCTTGCACTTCCAAGCCCAGCTAATCCCGGTTGATCCAAGGGAGTATGGTCAAGCTGAAGACCGTAAATAAGCGCTTCTTGGGAGGCAACCCAAGTTTTCTTTCCCTTTTTAATTTGTATTTGAATTTTGTTGTTGAATAATTTGAGAAGATTAAGAGAAGAAAGATCACAAATTGATGGTTTTGCCAAGTATTTTCAGGTTATGAAGGCATGAAGAGCAAAAAGGCATGGAAAAATGAAGTAAGAGGAGATCATGGCCTGCCCCTGATATCCATCATGGCCATGATGTGAGACCAGAATTGATCACGCCTAGGCCGTGACGGGGGTCACGACCGTGATTAGCCAACAGCTGAAGATCAGAAAGGAACATGGCCCAGCCGTGATATCCCTCACGGGCGTGATGAGAAGGACCCAGAAGATCAGAATGTATCACGGCCTAGCCGTGATGGAAGTCACGGCCGTGAGAGGCCAGCTCCTATAGACCCGAATTGATCAAGGCCCATCCATGTTGTATATCACGCCCGTGATGGGGACTCGCTTGACACCAGAACGGGTCTCGGCCTGCCCGTAATGAATGTCACGGCCATGAGACGTCTTCCAGCAGCTCAATGACTGGCATCTGTGCCAACACCCTCCACCACCTCGGTGAGTTGTTCCATTTTTTCTCCTCTCTCCGACTTGAATATTTACATCGGAGACAATGTAAGTTTTTAAGCTTGGGGTAGGGGTATTATTTTTGGTTTTATTTTTTTCATTTTTTTGCATGTTGCTTTCATATAGCCATAGTTTTGCATAATCACATGATTAGATTGCCCCTTGCTTAGAGTATGCATCCAATTGTGAGAACTTTGTGCCAAATGAATTGAGACAATGAATTTTTGAACCCAATTTTTATATTCGTGTGATAGGCTAAAAATAAAGATGCTTGAGATGATCTTTTGATAGTTGATAATTAGCATGTGGTTCCTTGGATTTGTGTTTCTCATTGATTTTAAACTACTAAATGTGAGATTTTTTTGAGCCTAAAAGGGGTACTCACTAAACCTACCCCATTCTTTGTGATTGAGTGTTTTATTCCTCTAGGATTGTATTCTCTAGAACTTGACTTGAAACTGTTTTGAAACTTAAAAACATTTTTGAAAACATATTTGAAAATGATTGAGGCACTAGGTATTTTCTGGCCTTCTGAGCTTTGACTGATTAAATGCTACCCCTTAGTTGCCCAATTTTGAGCCTCATAGAATAAAATACTTTTCTTGATACCTTGATTTATTTTGATAAATGATGCTCGGTATGACACCTTTTAAAGTATTGCAAAAAGGGCAAAAAGGTGGTTTGAAAAATAAATTGTGGGATGAAAAAGTTAGAAAAATATTTCTCTTAAGTTGGAAATCTCCCCTTCTCCAAATTGAAAATAAAATAAAATAAAATGAAATAAACAAAAAAAAATGGAGAAGGGGATGAGAAAAAGAAAGTGAGAAATAAAATAAAATAAAAAAGAAAGAAAGGTGGAAAAGTGAACTAAAGCCCAAAAAGATATTTTAGAAGGTTGTCATGCTTTGCATCGTTTGATATTTTGTTTAGCCTTCTTGAATTTTCCTTTTTCTTGATTTCCCCACCTAACGATTAATCCCATGGCCCCATTACAACCAAAATAAAAGACCTCTTGATTCTTATGTGTTTTCATTAATAAAGTAGAGATTTGGTTAATAGTCAAGCTTATGGTAGAATACCTTCCTTGAGGAAATTGAGTGAATTGTCAAATGTCCTTAAACACTTGAGTAAGGTAAGAAGAGTGCCCAAATTAGTGAGAGGTATGAATTTAGGGAACCTAAGCTCCTATTTGGACTGGAAATTGATTATCTCTTGGTGACTTATTTGGATGTTCCTGTTACTTGGATTTGTTACTCGGGTTCTAGGTTCACTGTCCATGCTCTGATTGTTTATCTTGTCTGGCCTTGGTTATTGCTTGAGGACAAGCAAAATCTTAAGCTTGGGGTAGTTTGGTGAGTGTGATTACACCTCATATTTCTTTATCATATTGCATGCATTTTCATGTAGTTTAGGCATTTTTAATTTAATTTTTGTTAGTTTTTACCTTGGAACGGGTAAGGCGATTTTGTGGTGTTTGTGTGCAGGAATTGAGGATTAAAATGCTCAGGATCTTTATGTTGGAGCTTGCAGGAAGACGGAGCTTGAAAAGTAAGAAAAATGAGCCAAACAGAGCCCATCACGGCCTAGCCGTGACAGGCATCACGGCCATGATCGAGCAAGGCTGAAAAGAAAAGAACGAAAAAGTCAGAACCTGACACGGCCAGGCCGTGATGGCCATCACGGCCGTGACAGGCCACCAATGTCAAGTTTTCCAAGACAGAATCTGTCACGGCCTGGCCGTGACAGCCATCACGTTCATGACATGCAATATCTGGAAATTTAATTGCTGATTTGATCTGATTTTGTAACAACTTTAATCCCAAGTTACCCTACATTATAAATAGGACTCCAAGGCTCAAAAATAGGGATCCACTGGGCTACTATCTTAGTCAAAAATTAGGATTTCTCTTCTTCTCAATTTCTTCTTCTCTCTTAGGTTTTTTTATACTTTTGTTAATCAAGCTTGCTATGAACATGGCAATGCTTGAGTAGTTGTTTTTATTTATAGGGATTGGGGCTATGCCCAAGACTCGTTTTATGTGATGAATTGACGTTTTTCTTATTGTTAATTTCAATTTGCTTTCGATTTGATTCCTATTGCATGAATTACTTGTGAATTCGGTGCGCACTTATTTGCATGTCATAGATACTCTAAGGAGGAACCTAGCGGTGAACTTAGGTATTGGATCTATAGGGATTGAACTTAAGACTTAAGTCACGAGAGTTAGAAGCGGTCCTTCGAAGGTTCACTGAATTGTCACAAAGCTTAAAGGGTTCGATTTAAATTCAATTACCACGAGAGTAGTGGTTGGTTTGATTGGGCACGGTTCTTGTATCCCGAGAGGGAACAATAACTTATTTAGGATAAATTCACCTTCAAAGCAATTTTGATTATTAACAAGAGGGTAGTAAATTTAGTAGCATGAGCAGTCTTATTGGTATCCCAATTCCTGGAAATCTCTTTTGATATTGAAAAATCCCATATTTGATTTGATTACGATTTTGTTTGATTGTGTTTAGATATTTGATATTGTTAGCTAATCTTTTAAAAACCAAATCTTTTCCAAATCTTTTTTTCTAGTCCAGTTTAATTGATTTAATAATTGATAGTTATTTAAGATCACAGTCCCTGTGGATTCGATCTTTTTATTACTTGACGACAAAGCCGTTCACTTGCGGATTCGAGCCCATCACTCTGTTTACGTGCTTTCCATCTCAACTCCTTATCCTTCTTTTATTGCTAACGGCCATCCCTCCTTCTTCCCCAGTGGACGAGCACTTGTCCTTCATTGAAGAGCAATTGGGGGAAGAAGTGCCTTCCGATGAGACGGCTAGCACTATCCAAAGCGGTCCAAAGCCCAGAGTTATCAAAGAGTCAGAAAGCCATTTTTAGCCACATCTCGGCTAAAATCGGAGATATTCAATATGATCACTAGGCCCACATCAAGCGGCACGAAAAATATTCTATCAACCTTCATCATCTTTATGGTCTTAAGGCTCGAAAACTTCAATTGCTGACTACCTTTCGAGCCGTACAAACTGAAAGAGAATCTGACACGGCTGAAAACAAGAACCCAACCAATCGCCTTGCATATTTAAAAGCTGAGCGAGAAAGAATAAACAAGGAGATAGCTAAGACTGAGCCTCAACTGAAAATTGTGGAAGAAAAACTCAAGTCGAGTGCTAAGACCAGAGTCCAGTTATATCAACAATCCACCGTCCTTGACAAGGAAATCAGTCCTCTTGCTCAGCAACGCGTCACACTAGAAGGAGACCTGGCTACAGAAGAGCATGGGCTTTCGGCAGCCAAGGCTTCTCGTAAAGAATTGAAGACCTTGTTCTTGGAAGAAAAAGCACCACCAGCTCGTACGGCCATGGAATCAACTATCCTTGCCCCCATGCCTAGCATATCGACTTCGGAGCCTACCACTACCATGTGCATATCAGCTGAAACCATCATAGCCGCGATCGTGAGCGATATTGAGACCAGTGAAGCACCCGTAAAACCCGAAGAGACTCATACGACTGAGGTCAATAAGGACACAAAGACGGCTGAAGAACAGAATGTAGCCAAGGGTTATCTTACTGCAGAGGATTTAGCGACCAGTGCCTCGGATGAAGTTCCTCCAATTGTACCAACTGAAGAACATCCTGCCATCTCTCCACATCCATCGGCAGACCCGGCTACCTAGACTAGTAGTATTTTAGTAATCGCCGATGCTATTTTTTAGCTTTTTCTTTTTTTTTTGTTTTTAAATGGTTTAGAAAGCTAGTTGGCCGGCTTATGGTCATCATTTTGCAATCACCCTTCCCAAATTGAAGGGTAATAAGACTTTAATTATTTTCCGTTTATACTACTGTTCAACTCTTCCCCTTGCATATTAACTAGCCGATAAGCACCTCCGGTAATAACTTGACTAACAATGAACGACCATTCCCAATTTGGTGACCACTTCCCATATTTAGGATCGTTGCTCCCAATTGGAAGAATGGTCTTCCAAACCAAATCCCCTTCGGCAAGCTGCTTATTCTTAACATGCTTGTTATAAGCCTTAGCAACCTTCTGCTTATTTCGCCGAATGTTCTCAAGAGCCATTAATCTATCCTCATCGTCTGACTCTAACTCCATCAACATAGCTTGTTGATAGTCGTCTAGTATTAATCCATGTTGCCTGGCTATCCTTAAGGATCTTACGTTAATCTCCAAAGGCATCACCTCATCTTGACCAAAGGTTAGTCGATAAGGCATCAAGCCTGTAGCCGTGGACTTAGAGTTCCTATAAGCCCACAATACTTCAGATAATGCTCCATGCCACTTCCTAGGTTTATCCTCCAAGGTCTTCTTGATCATGACAACCAACACTTTATTGGTAGCCTCGGCTTGCCCGTTGGCTTGAGCATAATATAGGGAAGAATGAAGCAACTTGATCCAAAATTCCTGAGCGAAGGCCACCATCTTTTCACCAGTGAACATAGTTCCTTGATCAGTGGTGATTGTCTCGAGTATGCCATATCGATGGATTATATGCTGCTTGATGAAGCTAATAACATCCTGCTGTGTAACATTGACCATCAGCTGCGCTTCCACCCATTTGGTAAAGTAATCTGTTGCCACATTAATGATGAAGGCATGTTGTTTAGTCGATAGAGGATATATTTTCCCAATCAAGTCCATTGCCCATCCTCGGAAGGGCCATGGTTTAACTGTGGCATGAAGTTCCTCAGCTGGTACTCTTTGAATAGGACCATGCCTTTGACACGCCTCAGATAATTTGGCATGCTTATAGCAATTCGCTATCATAGTGGGCCAATAACACCCCATCTGATGCAAACTCCATTTCATGACTGGCCCTGCCCTGTGAGCACCACAAATTCCTTCATGAACTTCTCCCATAACTCTTAATGCTTCTTCATCACCCTCGCATCTAATGTATACTCCATCGATTCCCCTTCTTACTAACTCCCCATCAAGTAATGAATATTTCAAAGCTTTCTGTCTTACTTTGTAGTCTGCCTTAGCCGAGGGATTCTTCAAATAATCTCTGAGTTCATTTCTCCAATCCTCGACCAGCTGACTGTCAAGAGACATTATTTCTTTTAGATTATCCGTCTGGCTATATAAGACTTTCATTTCTTTATAACCAGAGGCATGTTGGGCCAGGTTGTTAGCCTCCTCATTTTCTTCTCTCGGAACATGCATTACTACAACATCGGCAAACTGTTTTAATAACGAGTTAGCCGTTTCGTAATATTCCAACACCTTATGGCTGTTACATTTGTATTCCCCAGTTAATTGCTTAACAACAAACTGAGAATCACCCATTATTTGGACATATTGAGCTTTTATGGATGTCAAGATTCTTAGTCCCATGACCAAGGCCTCATATTCGGCTTCGTTATTGGAACAATTCGATTGCAGCTGACACATAAACATCCAATTTTGTCCAGTTGGCCCTACAATTGTAATTCCAGTCCCTGCACCTTTTTTGGTTTTCGATCCATCAAATGTCAAAACCCATGGTTCAAGGTTAAACAATGATTAACTCCTTCAAACGGATCAACTATATCAACCGAGGGATGTTGAGCCACGAAATCGGCTACAGCTTGGCCTTTTACAGCCTTTAATGGTACATACGTTAATGCATATGCACTTAATGGCCCACTGCATCAATCTACCATGTAAGACAGGCCTATTAAGTAAGTATTTAACAATATCAATCTTGCACAAAACTAACACTTCTTTGGGTAATAAATAATATTCAAGTTTTGTACATGCATGGAACAAAGATAAACATAGTTTTTCAATAAGAGTATATCTAGATTCAGCCGAATTTAACAAACGGCTAAGATAATAGACAGCCCTCTCAGTACCATCATCAGCTTCCTGTGCCAAAAGGCAGCCAATTAATCCTTCTGCAGCCGATATGTATAACTTCAGGGGATTTCTTGGTACGGGTGGCATCAAAACATGAGGATTTGCCAAGGCTTGTTTAATTTGTTCAAACGCATCTTGGTGCTCTGGTCCCCAAATAAACTCCTTAGCATTCTTCAGCCTAAGCAATGGAGAAAATGCCTTCATCTTCACAGCCGAGTTAGCTATGAACCTTCTTAGAAAATTGATCTTTCCTATTAGACTTTGCAACTCTTTCTTGTTTCTGGGAGGTGATGATTCCAACACTGCCTTTGCTTTGTTCTTGTCTATCTCGATGCCATGCTGATGTACCAAAAAACCCAAGAAATTACTAGTCGAGACTCCAAATGAACACTTTTCTAGATTCATCTTCAGACCATGAAATCTCATTCTCGGAAATGCCATCTCCAAATCACGCAGGTGTGTTTCAAAATCTATAGATTTAACCATTGCATCATCAATGTACACCTCCATTTTTTCCCAATTAGATCATGAAAGATGGCATTCATAGCTCTCTGATAAGTAGCTCCAGCATTCTTCAACCCAAACGGCATGACCACCCACTCGAATATGCAAATCGAACCTGGACTTCTGAAAGCAATCTTATGAACGTCCTCCTCGGCTATATAAATCTGATTATAGCCCCAGTGTCCATCCATTACTGTAAGAATCCCATTGCTCGCCACAGCATCGACTAGCATATCGGCTATGGGCATGACATACTAATCTTTAGGTGTTGCCAAGTTTAGATTCCGGTAATCAGTGCAAATTCCCAATTTACCATTCTTTTTGAATACTGGGACAATGTTAGAGAGTCATTCAGTGTATCTGACTGTCCGGATAAACCCAGCCTCGAGTAATCTCTCCATCTCTGCCTTAATTTTAGGAAGCAAATCTGGATTGAACCTCCGAGCTGGCTGTTTATATGGCTTGAATCCTTCCTTAATCGGTAGCCGATGCTCTACTAACTGCCTAGACAATCCAGGCATCTCAATCAGAAAATAACATAAAAATACATAAAACAGAACAAAGTCGAACTGACCAGTTAAAAACGAATTCAAAATCACAAATATGAAACTTCGCAGATGACCAAGATAGACTCTGCAGTGGCGAACTCATCGCCAAGCGACGGCGGTGGCGATAGAAGGAGAGTGATGCAACGACTGAGAAAGGAAGAGGCGGAAGGGGAAGGGCGAGAGTGAGAGTGAGAGGAAAGCAGATTGGCAAAGATCGGAGTCGTGGCCACCATGGGTCTCCGATCTGCAACGACGGAGAACTCGGATCTGCGGTTGTGGGTTTATGGTCCTCCAGTCTATCGATGACTCGGATCCGTGATTCGAAGAGTGAAGGGAGCAGGACGACGACTGCGAAGGAGGAGAGGGATGGCGGCGGAGGAGGAGAGGGCCAGCGACGACGGAGGAGGAAGAGGGAAAACGGTGGAGGAGGGAGTGGAGGTTTGGGTGGAACTAATGTGAGAGAGAAAGGGTTTTTTTTAGTTTTTTTATAGTGAAATATCCATTCTACCCTTAGGAGTATCGCTCCTCCAAGTTCAACAGGGAGCATTGAAGATGTTTCTGTTTCTACAGTAATGGCAATAGCCATTAAGGCAAAGGAAAAAATTACGAAAGAATAGATTGAAATAAAGTATTAAAGATATAAGATCGTTATCGGGAAGCACTGAACAAAAGGTTTCAGAATAGTTTTTCCTTGATCGTATCAAAGCTTTTCTTTATTCTACTTCTTAATCATGTTCCAACAGTAAAATCGGGAAATTTAGATCGTAGGGTCGAAAAGTGGAGAGTCATATATGAAAGTTTTGCAAACAAGGAAGACGAGGAGCGGCACGACGAAGCTTTCAAGGTGGCTTCGCATGGCGGAAACTGAACGAGAGAGTTATGATGACAAGGGGAGAGGAAAAGTTTTTTTTTCCTCTTCTGGAAGATAAGTTTAGTTATTTTTTATTTGGCTTAATAGCACTTTTGGTACCAGCTTTAGTGTTTGTGTGATTTTGGTCCCCAGTTTTTCTGCTCAATTTTAGTTCACACATTTTAAAAATGTACAATTTTGGTCCATTCGTTAAATTAACATCCAATATTTAACATTCCAAATCCACATTCACTTATGGCAATACATGTTAAAAAGCATAAGTTAGATTAGAATATCATAAAACACGTTAGATAGATACACCGTTAACAATTGGATGTTAACATACAGATGAACCATTAAAATGTATAGACTAAAATCGAGCGAAAAAACTTGGGGACCAAAATCACCCAAACACTAAAATATAGGGACAAAAATTGCAACTAAGCCTTTTTATTTTAATTTAGGCTTAATTGCACTTTTGGTCATCCAACTATTGTCCATGTGCGATTTCGGTCCTAGTGGTATTTTTCAACACATTTGATCCCTTATTTTTTTCAATATTGCAAATTCGCTCATTCTGTCCAATATTTATCAATTTTTTAATGATCAATAGTGAAGAATCACTTCTTTAAGCACATAGAACCTCTGTTGAACTTCTGTGGTAAAGGACTCTATGATGAAACCAAATAAATGTCCCGAAAAGAAGGGACAAAACTAACAAAGGTCATGGAGGAACCATTGAATCATGTTGAAATGAAAAGACAGAAAAGAGAGAAGCTCGTTGTATATAACCACTTAACCAGCCTTAGGCCATTGCAGCTCCAAAAGCAAAAACCAGAACAAAGTGTTGAATTCCCATCCAATTGGACCACAGACAAACAAATACCTGGGCCCAAAATATCACGCAACACACTTAAAGGCCAGATCAAATATTGTACAAAAATTTGATTGCTTCTCAGAATTCTGCAATTCTAACTGACCCCGCACAGTCCATAGCATCACCACAAGATTGCGCCTTATCCTTTCTGACCACACCACAATCTTTGATTCTCATTCAGGAAAGGTACATTTACATGTCTTTTGGTTTTGTGAATTTAAGTGCATATCCGAAGAATACTCACGTGTTAGCTTAGTCCAATATTTCCCAAATATGAGGTGCTCGTTCTCATCAAAGAAAGATATTTTTTCGTGTGTTGAGAGATGCTATTGCTGTTTCTCTCCAGCCATCCTT
This sequence comes from Sophora flavescens, assembly GCA_030762895.1. Classification (NCBI taxonomy): domain Eukaryota; kingdom Viridiplantae; phylum Streptophyta; class Magnoliopsida; order Fabales; family Fabaceae; genus Sophora; species Sophora flavescens. Next base: position 79,804,469 of record CM061070.1, on the reverse strand, counting down.
CCACATGGAAATAAATATCATTTTGTTAATGATAAATAGGTTGAGAACATGGTTACTCTCATGATGAAGGTTTTAAATCGTAGTTCTAGTCACCTTGCATTTATCATTATTATAGATAATTGTGAAAATAATAATGATTGTCATTACACTGATGATATTTGAACATCAATTTGTGACACTTTTTCTGGACACCCTAGACACAATGGCAATTGTGTAAATAGACACAATGACAATTGTGTAAATACAAGTGCATTGTTAACACACATTCTTGGGTGTCCATCTTGGGTGTTCATATAAGACACCTCTTGTCATTATAGATAACACCGCTACTCGCTCCAATCCATATTATAAGCAAAAATTTAATGGAACACACATATTAAGGTGATTAGTTAATCTCATTTAATTTGGTTAAAAAATTAGGTTTTTATCTAAATTACCATTTATAGAAATGAGAAGTTTCTTGTGTTGTTGGGAATATAAGAGGTCATTGGAAAATAAAATTTATATTAAATGAAGGGTATTTTAGAAATAATATTATTAAATGAGTCATTGGAAAACAAAATTTGCTTATATATTGGACCAAAAACTTTGAGAATTTTTTGCTTATAATATGGAGCGGAGTACATCAATTATGATTACGGGCCTAATTTCAAACACTCGTCCTTTTATATATATGTATAACCTTTATGGTTCTGATAATTAGCCAAAAAAAATTGAAAAAATCCAGAGAGCCGACAACACCTCCCAACTATAGAGTTTGCTTTCTATTAAAATGGCTATTCTCCAACTTGCTTGCATCCCATTCAGTTTCACTAAAATCCTTCCTATTGAGAGAAAATCATCATCTATAGCAACCAAACCAATTCAATGCAGGGCATCAAACAATGTTTCCAGTAACAATCAAACAATTCTTCGAAGATCTGCAAATTTTCAACCTTCAATTTGGCATATTGATTATATCCAGTCATTGAGTAGTGAATATATGGCATGTTTTCATTCTTCTTGTGTTATATTTATGTCAATTTGTCAGTTTCTTAAAAGCATCAAGTCTCAATCATTATACTTAATGCAGGAAGAATCATACAAAGAGCAAAGAGGAGTGCTAAGGGAAGAAGTAAGAAAGATGCTTTGCAAAGTGGTAAATCATCTTGATCAACTTGAGCTGATTGATGTTCTTCAAAGGCTTGGAGTGGCTTATCATTTTAACAACGAAATAAAGAACATATTGGACAATATTTACAACATGGATGCATCCAAGAGGAAGAATAATTTACATGCCACAGCACTTGAGTTCAGACTCTTAAGGCAACATGGTTATAATATATCTACAGGTTTTTTATTTGAAATATTCATGTTGGTTAACATTGTTACACAATCTAATGTTTAAATATGTGTGTGACTGTGTGTATTTACTATTTAATTTATTGTTGTTGCAGATGTTTTTGATTGCTTTCTAGATGAAACGGGTAATTTCAAGAAATTCCAGTCTATTGATGCTGAGGGAATGTTATCACTATATGAAGCTTCATTTCATTCATTGGAAGGTGAAACCATATTGGACGAAGCAAGAGATTTTACCTCAGAATTTCTCAGAGAGTATTTGACCAAGAATAAAGGTAACCACTTATCATTCATGATAAGTCATGCTTTGGAGCTTCCATTGCATTGGAGGATTCCTAGATGGGAGGCTCAGTGGTTCATTAATGTATATGGAAGAAGGCAAAACATGAGTCCGACTATACTTCAGTTAGCTAGATTGGATTTCAACATTGTTCAAACAATCTACCAAGAAGAACTGAAGTATACATCAAGGTGATGGCAGTCATTATATGTTGAGCTACCTCAGTTTTTGGTTCATTTCTAACATTCTAGATGCAGTACATGGGTATAGTTTCTAAAGTTTTGAGTAAATTATACCTAAAGAGTATGTTTAGGGACATGGATTGCCTGTAGTCAAAATTTTCTGAATTTACTGCATTCAAGAAGTCAGTTGGATCAAGATCGGACTGTACATATTTTAAACTTCGCAAATCGATTTAAAAAATTAAATTCGGAATGTAAGTCGTTTGATCTTCATCCAAAGGTTCCGATCTACCGAATGCAGTGAATACATGAAAATTTAACTGGACCAAATCCATTTCCAGTTTGTTTAGTTGGCACATCACCAAGCCTTTAAGGGCTCGTTTGGTGGTCAGGATAAGAGAGACAGGATATGATAAGCTTTACTATCTTGTCTGAAACTATTATTTGATGAGCCAGCAGGATAGGATAAAACAATCCTGTCACCTATCATATATTGTCCATTTAGTTATAATTCTATCCTGAGGGGAGGGCTGGGTTAGAATCCAACAGGATAGGATAGAGTAATATAAAGTATAATATATAAAATAATTAGAGTATAATAAAATATAACATGGTTACAAAAAAAATGTATAATAAAATATAGCGTATTTTAAATAATAAAAGTATTAAAAATTAATTTTAAAAATTTGTTTTATTTTGTCACAAGGTTGATTTTGTTATTTTATATTATTTTAAAAACTGGAAAATATAAAAATTATTCTAATAATTTAACTATATGTAAAATTAAAATTAAAAATGAATATTTAAAATTATAAAAAATTAATTTAAGTTAAACAATATTTAAAAAATTTAAAATATTATACGTAATTTTATCATAAAGGTAATTTTGTTTTTTATATAATTTAAAAAATGAAAATTATAAAAAAAAAATCTAATAAAATATGAAAACATTTAGAATAAAATCGAAAATTTTGAAATTCATACTAAAATTATAATGCTATCATGTTGGTTATCCGGTTAACACCAAACGTTGGATATGATAATAGCTTATACTTCTCATATCCTATCTTACTCATATCCTACTCTCTTATCATATCCGCCCCTATCCTATCCTGACTACCAAACGAACCCTAAATGGTGGTCATGATAAGAGAGACATGATAGGATAAGTTATCATATCATGTCTGAAACTATAGTTTAGTGAGTCAACATGATATGATGAAGCAATACGGTCACCTATCTTATCATGTCCATCTAGTTAAAATTTTATCATGAGAGGAGGGCTTGGTTAGAACCCAACATGATAGGATATGGTGATTTAAAGTATAATAAAATATAAAAATATTTTATATATCAAATAATTAAAGTATAATAAAATATAACATGGTCATAAAAAAAAGTATAATAAAATATAAGATATTTTAAATAATAAAAATATAAAAAATTAATTTTATTTTGTCACAAGGCTAATTTTGTTATTTTATATTATTTTAAAAAACTGAAAAAATATAAAAAAATAATAATCTAAAGTAAAAACTAAAAATGAATATTTAAAATTATACAGAAATTAATTTAAGTTAAACAATATTTTTAAATTTTTAAATATTATATGTAATTTTATCAAAAGGATAATTTTGTCTTTTTGTATAATTTTAAAAAATTAAAAATTATAAAAAAAACTAAAATCTAATAAAATATGAAAACATTTATAATAAAATCAAAAATTTTAAAATTCATACTAAAATTATAATGCTATACAGTTGGTTATCTGGTGAATACTAAACGTCGGATAGGATAATAACTTATCATGCTCATATCCTATCCTAATCATATCATGGTCTCTTATCCTATCCACCCATATCCTATTCTGACCACCAAACGAGCCCTAAGGAGACTTCGAAAATGCAGATATCTAGATAAAATATGGCTCGATTCTATCCATTTCTGAAAACCGGACCACCTGGTTCAATCGATTTTGGATCGGGAACGATTAGGTGTTTGATCCATTCGAACGAAAAAAATGGTTGAATTGAGAATGGGTGAGAACTAGTCAAGAATCGATCAAACTGGTGAAAACAGATCAAAACAGGTGGTCGGGTTGAATCGTTTATTTTTTATTTTTCACTTTTTTTTTTAAATTATAAAATATATTTTTAGTCAAATAAAGGTTCAATGACAAGTTATTAAAATACATATACATGGGTTTTTATAATTTATCCTTCTTCATTGATTTTTTATCTTATGAAATATATATGATTATTTTTTTATGTTAATTTAAAATTTGATTTGTATTAAGTTTATTACTTAATATAATATATAATATTAAATTTATATATTTAATTATCACCAGTTCGAAGATAGTTCAATTACGGTTGAACCATTGAACATTGAACTAGTGCCTTAATTTACTGGTTCAATGACCGTCCGATCCGTTTTTAAAACATTGATTTTATCACATAAAAACTTAAAATAATAAAAACCTTATTGAATTTTTTTTTTAACTTTAACCTTATTGAATTTAATTAATCACAATTTGACATATTTATATATTTATATAGAAAAATTATTTATTAAAATCAGTTTTGAATTTGAATTGAATTTGCAGTATTGGTTATTTTTACATGGGCTTATGCATTTGGTTCCATTTCCATCTTGTTCTATTTTAAATTACTAGTTTCAAACCCTAAGGGGTTGGTTTAGTTGAGTATGACAGGGTCTCGTATTTGACAGGTTACAGGTTCGATCCCCCATTAGTCTCCTTAAGGTGAAGTAAATGTAAATATCTTTATAAGTGTTCATAAAGCCCGAAAGTTTTTCCTATTTTGGACTGGAGCACCATCTCCTCACCCTAAATTTTTGTACCAAAAAAATTTACTAGTTTCAAAATCCACCAAAAAATTACTAGTTTCAAAAGTTGTCATCCACTAAATTTTCGCCTTCACATTGACCAATCTTAACATCGCTGACAACCGTGTGAAATTAGTGCACCCTGGATACCAAGGCTTATTCGTATCATTGCATATGCAAAGTATCATACCCATGTGCTCGCTGAAAAGACTCTTGCCCAATATCACGAATCATGTCAATCGTCCATATCTACGTCAACTTCCTCTCTTTGGGACACACTTGGCATGTCTAACAATTCACCATGCCATATCCATCTTGTATAACTCTTGCAAATCACATCACAAATAAGATGCTCCAGTATTTCCTCAACTTCTAGTCGTCTCTCATTCAAACAATTAACACAAGGATAATGAAACCTTCCATTACTATCAGGAACACTTCTTTGAGAAAATTCTAGAAACTCTTCCTCAATTCTCATACTCATCACTTGTGCGTCTAGTATCGATCCAACTATGATCCATAACTTCAACAACAACAAAACTTAGTCCAAGATCTTCAACTCATTCTTATGACAGGATACGACTTTATCTCATTCAAGAAGAAACTTTTTTAACACTCAGTTAACAGTTAATCCTTAACTCTCATGTTTATACTTGACAAAATTTCGACAGCATTTCCCATTGGTCTCCGATGTACATGACTTGTACGTGATGACAATCACTGCAATAAAGTATGCACCCGAACAAAAGGAAATGCATCAGACCGAACTTTCATCAAGTATAACATATGAGTATTGAGGAATAACTATTAACTAAATGAAGAAAAAAAATCTCAAAGTGTCCAACTTGGACTGTTCAAGATACAATACAATGATTGGTACCTTAAAAAAGTATACATATGCTCATTAATATTGAATCTCAAATAGAAAACTAAGGCTTTCTTAATTTATTAACACTAAAAGATAATCCAACACTCCAATCCCTAAGTTAAAGCAAACAAAACATTGAAATAAAATAAGAAAATAAAAATCAGATTAACTTTTAGTTCTTTAACTAAATGTCTCCTGGCATCCATAAACATCAACAATAAAACTCGTCCAACTTATACAAGTAGTGAGGTTCAAAACAGGAAACAAAATACTGCAAAAGATGAAATTACTTCTTCATACTGAGATTGGAACAAACTACTCAGAATTTCATTACTTCTTCATACGAAAACCCATAATCATGAGAAAATAAATAATTTCATTACCTAAATGTGGATTTCATAACAAAGGAGAGGGAGAAGTGTTATGTTGTCCACAACTGCACACAAACATAGTTCAGAAAAGTAAAAATGAAATGGAAGGGGGAGTCTGGTTCTGTGCATAGGGTTCGTACCTTTCGTTTTCGTTATGGCAGTGAAGAGTGAAGAAGGAGAAATAAAAGGAGCAACACTTTAGTTTTAGAGCAAAGATACAATGCCGCATAAAGTTTTTCAAATGTTTGGGATCTTCACGCTGTTGTGGTCGGAGGTGAGGCTTCGTGGTGGTGAACAAGATTTGAGGGAGAGAGTGAACGAGACATTGCGGAGAGGGTTTTGAGAAAGAGACGTTGGAAGAGATTTTGTTTCTAAAAGCAAAATTAGAATGTAGTCAAATGATGGTAGGGTAGGGCAAGGGTAGCGCAAAATGATGGACATTCTACATTGATTATGTAGCAACCGATATAGAAAGTGCTTCCTCAAGGTTCCTGTTGTAGAATCCATATTTTGTACAAGTGATATATATGCACACACATGTCTTATATACTTTGTACTAATGCCCAAAATTTTGGTTCTTTTTTAAGATGGTGGAAAAGAATTGGCCTTGTGGAAAAGTTGAGTTTTGCTAGGGATAGGTTGGTAGAAAACTTCATTTGGACCGTGGGAACAAATTTTAAGCCAGATTCTGGAAATTCCAGAAGAGTCATAACAAAGGTCAATTCCCTAATAACAACAATTGATGATGTTTATGATGTGTATGGTACATTAGAAGAACTAGAACTCTTCACGGAAGCCATTGACAGGTTAGAGCATTATTGCTTTCCCCATCTTTGTTGAAATTTCAGCTCCATTAATTGATACTAACTTATCATTATTTTGTTTGTGAATCTAGATGGGATCTAAATGCCATGGAGAATCTCCCAGACTACATGAAACTATGCTTTCTTACACTCTATAACTTTGTCAATGAATTGGCTTATGAAATCCTAAAAGAGAATGGGTACTACATCACTCCATACCTGAAGAAAGCAGTAAGCAATTATTGTTTTATTATCCCTCTCAATTATCTTAATTTGGTACAAATTTATATGCACAAAATATTGTAGGGGTGATCAAATCCAAATCGATTCAAGAAAAATCGAAAATCGGTCCATAAAAAAAAAAAATCAAAGTCCAAACAAAACCAATTTTTATTGAACTTTTTTAGGCTGTTTTTTTGTGAAAATCGATCGGCTCGGTTCGCTTTTCGGATTTTTTTGTGAACCCGAACTAAACTAAATTGCACTCTATATATAAAATATAATATTTATTGATTCTCGCTTTTACATTATTGGTTTTTTATTTGTTGGTTTTTGTTTTCTTAATAATACTTATTAGTTTGATGTGATGTGATTTTCTATTATTATTAATGTTTCAAACATAAAATTAATACTTTTTTAGTTCATAATGTTTAAATTTTTTTTTTGTTATTTGTTATATTTGTTTATGTTATTTAGACTTGATTTTTAATTTTTCTTTATAAGCATAAATGTATTAAAAGATATTACAAAGGATATTCTACCTCATACAAGAAACTTACTTTGAAGTTATTATATTGGTAAAAATCAAATCAAATCCAATACAATCAAAACGGCTTTTAAACGGATTGGATTTTTCAGATTTAATATACGAATCAGTCCAATTCAAACCAAACATCATCTTATTTTTAGTTTGGATTAGATAACTTTTTACTCAAAACGGAAGTTATAAGGTGGTCAAGATAGTTTGGGGGAGGGACATAGGGTTTGGAGTGATAAGAAGGTTGTGAGTTCAATCCTTCACTAACATGACACACTAACTACTAATATTTGCCTATAAAAAAAACAATTTTTACTCAAAACCGATCTAGACTAATTCGCAAACACCCCTACAATATTGTACTTAATTAATCAATATTTCCAACTCATTTTATTTCTTAAATTTCCAGTGGACTGATCTATGTAAATCTTATTTCACCGAAGCAAAGTGGTATTATAATGCACATACGCCAAGCCTCGAAGAATACATGGATAATGCATGGATTTCCATAAGTGCACCTGTTATACATATTCATGCTTACTTTTTGATTCCACGTGACGGGGACTTGGTTTGTTTAGAAGAATACTCCAACATAATTCGATTTTCAGCAATGATTCTACGCCTTGCTAATGACCTTGGAACATACAAGGTACTATGCGAATATCATTCCTATTCTTTACAATACTCTCTTGAATTCAACATTAATATCTATTTTATTATTTAATTTTTTTACTAATCATTTTCCTATTTAATTTTTAGCGTGAGAATGAAACAGGCGATGTTCCTAAGTCAATTCATTGCTACATGAATGAAACCGGAGCTTCTGAAGCAGAGGCGCGTGAGTATTTAAAATCCATGATTTGCACAACATGGAAGAAGATGAATGAAGAAGCTCGCAATTCTACATTGTCTCGAAGTTTCATAGATATTGCTAGGAACCTTGCAAGAATGGCACTGTGCATGTACCAGCATGGAGATGGCCATACAATTCAAGATCATGAAATCAAGAGTCTGATACTTTCAATAATTATTCAACCCATTCCTGATATATATGTACGGAGGAATTGTTAAGAAACGATGACTATAGTACGTAATAACGAGAGCAATAAGCCTTTTAGTTTTAGAGTACGTACAATGGACAATTTGTACTTTACGTTATACTTTATGATGTATTACTTATTGGTGGCTTCTAACATGGAGTTATTTATTTATGGGTATATGAGTATATCCCCAAAAATTTTCATCATGAATGATTTTATATCATTGAATATATTAATTTAATAATCAACAATCCAGATTCATTGGTCCAAAAATATTTAAAAAAAAAAATACCCCTTTGCCCTTGCCCTTCCCCTTCCACTTCCACCCTATTGTCCAAACCCTAGAACTTCAAATTTCCACCGCCGTCCAACCAGCCGTCGCCGCCACCTTCATCCCTACCCCCACCCCTCTTCCACCTACCTGCAACAACCACCCCCACCCCTCCCACCCTACCATCCAAACCCAAAAATCTCCATCGTCGTCGAACCAGATGCTGCCACCACCTTCGACAATGATTCTGGTAACAGATCTGAGAAACCATTGAAAGAAAGGGAAAGCCTCTCCAAGCTCTTCATTTTCTCCATAATCTCAATTGGTAACTCGCTGGGAAATTGGTTGAGAAAGAACAAAGGACTCCAGTAATGAACAAGAACTTAGTTGGGTCGGGATCGTGCCGGAGAGGTTTTCGAGGAAAGATTGATGAGTGTGATTTCACCTCATTTTCCATGTACATTTCTGCATGCATTTGCATATAGTTAGGCCATTTTAGTGTTTATTTTGTTTAGTTTTTCCTTTGGAACGGATAAGGTGGTATTGTGTGTTGTTTTGCAGATATTCATGATTAAATGCCCAAGAATTAGCAAGTATGAAGCTTGGATGACTTAGAGCTTTGAAAGATAAGAAACTGAGCCAAGCAGAGAGCATCACGGCCTGGCCGTGATGGCCTCACTACCGTGAGGAGCAAAGAGTCAAGAAAGAATTGAGCCGAAGTCGGGAGCTGTCACGGCCTAGCCGTGATGGCTATCACACGGCCGTGACGTGTCACCGTGCGCATCTCCAAAAGTCAGAGACGATCACGGCCTAGCCGTGATGGATAGTACGGACGTGATGAATCAGTTGGAAAAGTCAGAGACGATCACGGCCTAGCCCTGTAGGCTATTAAGGCCGTGACCGGTTTGTTGGAAAAGTCAGAAAGGATCACGGCCAAGCCGTGATGAGTATCACGCACCGTGATGAATCGGAAAGTGAAGCGGTGCCAAGTCGAAACCATCACGGCCTGGCCGTGATGGCTATCACGCAGCCGATGACCGCCACGCAGTACTAGAAAAGCGAAAGCAGAAGAAGAATAAGATCATTCGAAAACCCTAAAGAAATATCCTCTGCTGCTGGGCTGTGTGCATCATTCCATGGAGCTCTCTCCTTTGTTCATCTCTGTAATTATTCCTTTTGTTTTATCTTCAATTATGCGTAGCTAAACTCCCTTTTGTTGGGGTTAGACTATTGTTATCTGAACTTGGTTGTAATATGACTTGAGATTAATACGAGTTTCCTTCTTCTCTATGAGTATATAATTCTATGCTTAATGCTTTCCTAGGCTTGATCATCTTAGGAATGATTAGTTGCTTTAATAGACAATTGAAAGGTTGATGTTAAAGCATGCTCATGAATTATATGCCAAGTAGTCCAAGAATCTAGACATAGGTGTTGGCTACTTGCAATCTTATGAATCTTGTCTTAATGCAATTTCTCTTATTAATCCACCTAAGACATTAGGGTTTAATTTGGGACTTTAGGCTCAATGCACCTAAGACATTAGGCTTGAGTATATTAGAAAAGATTCGATTGTCATAAGGGGAGTAGGAACTGTGTTAGTTATCATTTCATAACAATCAAGGGAGGATTAGCTTAGTTTAACCCCAGCAATTCCATCTCATTGTTATTCGTCTCTTTGTTTTCACGTTAATTGTTTGAGAAAAATCCAAAAAGAACAAAAATATTTTCTTCTTGTTTGTTTGCTAGATGTTAAAACAACCTACAATCCAAAATTCGATCGCCTAGATAGTAGTCAAATTTGCGAAGTGGTAATTGTCCACGATCCCTGAGAACGATATCCGGTCTTACCGTTTTTATTACTTGCAACGAACCGGTACACTTGCCGAGTCCGTGTCAAGTTTTTGGCGCCGTTGCCGGGGATCGGTGTGCCAATATCACGAGTACCAAAGGGGACTCCTAATTTAGGCATTTTATTTTTTTTTATTACTTCCTACTGTGTTGTTTTCGTTCTTATTGTCTATATCTCTGCTGTGAATTTCTGCAAGTGCTGTTTTTCTGTTTGTTCTGTGCTACTCCGTTTGTTCAGTGTATGCGAGGTACAATCGACCCAGGTGAACTCCAATTCGAACCTGAGATCGAGAGACTCTGCAGAAGGAATAGAAAGAGAACCAAGGCAAGACAGAACAGAGAAAGAGCATCTTCTAGTAGACAAGAGCAAGAAAGTTGAGTTACCCAAAGGTGCAAGAACCACAAATTGAAATAGCAGCTGTCACCATGGCAGAAGAGAACGCACCAAGGAGAACAATGGGGGACTACACTTCCCCTAGAGTTGATAGATGTGGAACTCCGATTGTGAGACCTGCAGTGACCTGCAATAATTTCGAAATCAAGGCCTCACTACTCCACCTTGTGCAGCAAAACCAATTTGGAGGGTTGGAGAGTGAAGATCCTCATGCTCACATTGGTACCTTCATTGAGCTGTGTGACACCATCAAGTTAAACGGAGCTTCCGATGAGGCCATTCGGTTAAGGCTTTTCCCTTTCTCTTTGAGGGATAGAGCCAAGGCATGGCTTCAATCTCATCCTCATGGAAGCATCATCACCTGGAACGACTTAGTCAGCAAGTTTTTATCTCGATTCTTCCCTCCGTCAAGAATGATTAAGCTGAGGTCAGAGATCAATGCCTTTGCACAGAGGGATGGTGAGTCACTATATGAAGCCTGGGAGAGATTCAAGTCTTTACTCACAGCTTGTCCCAATCATGAACTAGAGACATGGCAGCAGGTCGCAACTTTTGTTAATGGGCTCAACAGGAATTCAAGAAGTATGATTGAAGCGGCTGCAGGAGGTACATTGAGTCAGAAAACACCGGAAGAAGCAAAGGACTTGATTGAGAACATGGCTAACAATGACTATCAAATGCCTAGTTCTCGGTCAATGGTCGAGAGAGGTGTTCTAGAGCTGGATGAAATTGGTGCCCTCAAGGCACAAATGGCTATTCTTACCAAACAACTGGGGTCGGTTCAACTGCAGAATTCTCAAGTACAAGCTATTCAAGCTCAAGGTGCCTCAGTGTGTGATTTCTGTGGAGGCAACCATGCAAATGGGAACTGTGAGATCAATGTGGTTGGAAGCTCGGGACAAGAAGAGGTAAACTATATGGGCAACCAAGGGCCTAGAAATGATCCCTACTCCAACACCTACAATCCGGGGTGGCGCAATCATCCCAACTTGATTGGAGACAAGGACAAAGTTCAAATACTCAGGCAAAGCCTCCTCAAGAGAGTTCAAGCAAATTGGAGAGCATTCTAGGCCAGTTCATGCAAGCCACTCAAGAGACTATGAAGAATCAAAATGCCTCCATCAAAAATCTTGAGCACCAGATAGGACAGTTGGCAAAGCAAATGGCCGAAAAAGACCTCAAGGACAATTCCCGGGAGATACGAGAGAAGAATCCAAAGGAAGGTTGCATGGCAATTATCACAAGAAGTGGGAGAGTGTTAAATCCACAAGTAAGAGAAGGAGAAGAAGGGGCAAGAGGAGCTAGAGATGATAAGGTACAATTTGAAGAGGTAAACAATGAAGAACCCAGAAATCCCCAAGATACTACCTCTATTCCTACCGGCGTAGAAGCTGAAAAACCGCAGAAGGAGAAATTAGTTGATGAAGAATTTGCGAAGAAGAAGACTAAAAGACAGATTCTGGAAGAGGTGGATAATCCCAAGGAGCTGCCCCCATATTTCAGAATCCCGTACCCCCAACGGTTGAAGAAGGAGGCAAAAGACCAGCAGTTTTCTAAGTTCCTGGATGTATTCAAAAAGCTACAAATAAACATCCCGTTTGCTGAAGCTCTACAGCAAATGCCTTCCTACGCAAAATTCATGAAAGAGATCCTTACAAACAAAAGAAGGTGGAAGGAGGAGACAGTGATGCTTACTGAAGAGTGCAGTGCTATAATTCAGAGGAAGCTACCAGTAAAGATGAAGGACCCGGGTAGCTTCACTATCCCATGCACTATTGGTCATGTGAACATTAAGAGAGCATTGTGCGATCTAGGCGCAAGTGTCAACCTTATGCCGTTGTCCATTTTCAAAAAGCTGGGAATTGGTGAGGTAAAACCAACAGGAATTTCTCTTCAATCGCGCACCGCTCCATTACATATCCCTATGGTGTTGTGGAGGATTTGTTGGTGAAGGTGGATAAATTAATCTTCCCAGCAGACTTTGTGGTTTTAGATATGGAGGAGGATGCTGAAGTTCCACTCATACTAGGGAGACCTTTTCTGGCAACTGGTCGGGCTTTGATAGATGTGGAAAAAGGCCAGTTGAAATTCAGAGTGCAAAAAGAGGAAGTAACTTTCAATGTATTGGAAGCTATGCATGGCACGAGCAAGGAAGAGGAGTGTTTCCGCATGGAAGTGGTGGACACAGTAGATAAGGAAGTCATTGCACATAAACACCACCCCTCTATTCCTGAGAAGAAGGAAAAGCCCAACTTGGAAGCAAATTTAAAGCTATGCAAAACAAATGATGCATCAGTTGGTGAGGAAGTTGGTCCTGCTCATCTTGTGAAAACAGAACCTCCACCAGGGAAGGAGTAAGAAAAAGGGCAAGAGACCCGGAGCGAAAAAGGCAAAGCGAGAAGCACAATTGTTGGCCTTTTAAGAAAAATCAGCTCTTTACAGGAGTTTCATGGAAGAAAAGTGCTCTTGCAATTCTATGTTCAGCAGATCCCGGCTAATTGAAGGAAGAAATCACACGTCAAGCTAGTGACGTTAAAGAAGCGCTTATTGGGAGGCAACCCAATTTTTATTTTTTATTTTCATCTTCTCTGTTGTTTTTGATTTCCCCCTCTTGAATAATTTGAGAAGCTCAAGAGGTTTGTTAATAGTTTGTTGAGTGATTCCAGATGTTGAAGGAAGGAGGAGAAGAAGGGCAAGAGGAAACAAAACCAGAAAGCATGTGATTCAGCACCACTACCACCTTGTGAGTTGTTCCAGTTTTCTCCCCTCTCTAAGTTTAATTATTTACATTGAGGACAATGTAAGTCTTTAAGCTTGGGGTAGGGGTACTCTTCTTTTCTTGCATTGTAAATATTGCATCCATATATGCTTGTGAATATTGCATTCATATAGGCTTAAGTGGCATGATCACATGATTCGGTTACCCCTGCTTAGATTGAGCATATGATAGTGAGAGCTAAGTGCCAATTTTTCTGTGATAGTGAATTTTGGACCCTGATTTTCTATTCTTGTAATTTGGCTTCATTAAATAAGCTTGAGATGTTCTTGGATAGTTGATGATTAGCATGTGTTTCTATGGACTTGTGTTCCTCACTGGTTCTTGAACTGATGAATGTGAGCTTTTGAGCCATTAGGGGGCACTCACTAAATCTGCCCCCGTTCTTTGTGTAGAGTGTTTTCCTCTTGGACTGTTTTTCTCTAGAACTTGACTTGAAACCATTTCAAAACTAGAAAATTTTTGGAAACATTTTTGAAAATGATTGAGGCAATAGGTATTTTTTCCGGCCTTCTGAACTTTGAATGTGTAAATGCTACCCTTAGTTGCCCATTTTGAGCCGGAATGAATAGCATGCTTTTCTTGGTGCCCTGAAATGTTTTGTTAAATATGCTTATGAGGGACCTTCTAAAGTACTGTGCAAAAATGGGTTAGAAAATGTAGTTGAAAGTTGGGATGATGAAAAGAAAAAGATGAATCTGAAAAAAAATTTTACTTCTCTTGGATTGAAAAATCTCCCCTTCTCCAAACAAAAAAAAAAAAAAAAAAAGAGAAGAAGAGAAAAAGAAATAAAAATGGGGAAGGGGATGACAAAAAAGGAATGAGAAGTAGAAAAAAAAAATGAAAGAACGGTGGAAGAGTAAACTGAAACCCAAGAAAGGTATTTTAGAAGGTCGTGCTTTGCAATGCTTGATTGTTTGTATAACCTTTTGAAATTTCCTGTTTTTGAAATTCCCACCTGAAAAATTGATCCCATGGCCTCATTACAACCAAAGAATAAGTCCTCTTGATTCTTAGATGTTTTTCATTAATAAAGTGAAGATGTGGTTGATAGTCAAGCTTATGGTAGGAATCATTCTTTGAGGAAAATGGAGTGAAATGTCATATTCCCTTAACACTTGAGTGAGTGAGGCAAGAAAGAGAGCCAAGCAAATGAACAAGCTTGGGGTGAGCTTCAAGTGAGATAGAGTGCCCGAATTAGTGAGAATGTGAGTCTAGGGAAACTAAGCCCCTAATTGGACTTGAATTGAGTATCTCTTGCTGAAATAATTGACTGCCTGTTGCTTGGATCATTTTATTCGGGTTCTTAGTTCACTATCATTGTCCTGGTTGTTTTCATCTTATGGCCTTGGCTTTTGCTTGAGGACAAGCAAAGTCTTAAGCTTGGGGTGATTTGATGAGTGTGATTTCACCTCATTTTCCATGTACATTTCTGCATGCATTTGCATATAGTTAGGCCATTTTAGTGTTTATTTTGTTTAGTTTTTCCTTTGGAACGGATAAGGTGGTATTGTGTGTTGTTTTGCAGATATTCATGATTAAATGCCCAAGAATTAGCAAGTATGAAGCTTGGATGACTTAGAGCTTTGAAAGATAAGAAATTGAGCCAAGCAGAGAGCATCACGGCCTAGCCGTGATGGCCCTCACGGCCGTGAGGGAGCAGTAGCTGAAGAAAGAATTGAGCCAGAAGTCAGAAGCTGTCACGGCCTAGCCGTGATGGCTATCACGGCCGTGACGTGTCAGCTGTGCCAGATCTCCAAAAGTCAGAGACGATCACGGCCTGGCCGTGATGGATAGTACTGGGGCGTGATGAATCGCTTGGAAAAGTCGAGACGATCACGGCCTGGCCGTGATGGCTATTACGGCCGTGACCTGTTTGTTGGAAAAGTCAGAAAGGATCACGGCCTAGCCGTGATGAGTATCACGGCCGTGATGAATCAGAAAGTGAAGCGGTGCCAAGTCAGAAACCATCACGGCCTGGCCGTGATGGCTGTCACGGCCGTGACCGGCCACGAGTACTAGAAAAACTGAGCAGAACAGAAGAATAAGATCATTCAGAAAACCCTAAAGAAATATCCTCTGCTGCTGGGCTGTGTGCATCATTCCATGGAGCTCTCTCCTTTGTTCATCTCTGTAATTATTCCTTTTGTTTTATCTTCAATTATGCGTAGCTAAACTCCCTTTTGTTGGGGTTAGACTATTGTTATCTGAACTTGGTTGTAATATGACTTGAGATTAATACAGTTTCCTTCTTCTCTATGAGTATATAATTCTATGCTTAATGCTTTCCTAGGCTTGATCATCTTAGGAATGATTAGTTGCTTTAATAGACAATTGAAAGGTTGATGTTAAAGCATGCTCATGAATTATATGCCAAGTAGTCCAAGAATCTAGACATAGGTGTTGGCTACTTGCAATCTTATGAATCTTGTCTTAATGCAATTTCTCTTATTAATCCACCTAAGACATTAGGGTTTAATTTGGGACTTTAGGCTCAATGCACCTAAGACATTAGGCTTGAGTATATTAGAAAAGATTCGATTGTCATAAGGGGAGTAGGAACTGTGTTAGTTATCATTTCATAACAATCAAGGGAGGATTAGCTTAGTTTAACCCCAGCAATTCCATCTCATTGTTATTCGTCTCTTTGTTTTCACGTTAATTGTTTGAGAAAAATCCAAAAAGAACAAAAATATTTTCTTCTTGTTTGTTTGCTAGATGTTAAAACAACCTACAATCCAAAATTCGATCGCCTAGATAGTAGTCAAATTTGCGAAGTGGTAATTGTCCACGATCCCTGAGAACGATATCCGGTCTTACCGTTTTTATTACTTGCAACGAACCGGTACACTTGCCGAGTCCGTGTCAAAGATCGAGTTCGACGAGGCTCGAACATGACCGCGCAAGGCTCGCTGGAATCTTTCCTCGGATTGTTTCTGGCAAGGTAGAGAAACTTCATGGCGGCGCCGGGAAGCGACAGGACCGGACCCAAGAATCTATTCCTCGAGTAAGGAGGATCCGTCGCCGTCGTTGCACGCCTCCGCTTCGCGAGGGTCACCCCTCCGGTTTGCGAAGGTCACGCCTCCACTTCGTAACCCCATCCGGTCATCCCTACGAGTTAGATATGGTCTCGGAAGTGGCGGAGCACGGGAGTGAGGAGAGGGTGTTGGGGATGGGTCGAAGGAGTTGAGGTTGTTGAAGGAGAGAGGGGTAGAAGAGAGGTGGGGAAGGGGCAGGAGAGTTGGTGGTTGGAGAGGTTGAGGGCGGTGATGACGGTATCGGTGGGTGGCAGGTGACAGTGGTGGTCCCATGGCAGACGTCCAGTCATGGAGCAGGAGGTTGGATGGAAGGAGGAAGACAAGGGTATAAATGGATTTTCCAATAAATAAAAAATAAATAAAAATTTAGTGATATACTGGTATACCCATAAATGAATAAGTCCATGCTAGAAGTCACTTTACTTATTGGTGGATTCTGGTGGATTCTAAGGTGAAGCTTGTAATTTATGGGTATACCGGTGTACCTATTTTTTAAATCAATTTGGACAATATTCAACCATTGGATTTCATAATTAAAAAACAGATGGTCAAGATTTATTAATCTAAAAAAATTTGAAAAGAGAAATATAAAAAAGACCCATTTGCCCTTCACCCTTTCACTCTCCTAACCCCATTCACCACTGTTACCTGGCCATCCATGGCCTGAACACTTTGGCAGAAGATGCATCCTCACTTGTTGCAAAATTTATGAAGCCAAAACCTCTGGACTTGCCAGTTTCATGATCCATAATAACCTTTGCATCAATTACTTATCCGTAGCGAGCAAAAGCTTCTAGCAGACTCATATCATATGTGCTATATGAAATACCTTCAACAAAAAGCTTTCCAAATGACATGGATCTAATTGCCAGGAAAATCGAAGGAGTAGACGGAAATAAATCATGATTGTTGTTCTTGACAGCATAATGCTTGAGTAGGTTTCCAATTTTATTGATGAAAGCCATTGTTCAAACCAGACTTGAAAAACGCTTTGGGGTTCTCTTCTCTTGTCTCAGCTTCCCAATTCGGTGCTGTGAATTGTGACGGAGAAGTGGTGAGCCTCAAGCCACACATTAGAGGTGGTGGTGAGGTGATGGTAATGGGTTGAAAGGTATGTTGAAGATAAGGGGAGAAAAGAGTTTTCATATTAACGTTCAGGGGTATACCGGTATACCCATAAATTACAGGCTTCACCATAGAATCCACCGTGGATTCTAGCATGAAGCATGAGAGAATATGCTACATGGGTGTACCACTAATTTTAACCTGAATGACATATCATAACAGGTAAAATAATTAGTTTTTATTTTTTCTTTTATTTTTAAATTTCATTTTTACCCTTATCATTCACCATCTCTCAAGTAGCCACCATCACCCCATCCCCACCCCACCCATCGGTCACCACTGGCCGGAGGACACTCGCCATCACTGTCGCCTTAACCTTCGCAACCCAAATCTGGGAGGTGCAATGGAGGAAGCTAAGCCACTTTAGTGGAGGTGCAATGATTTTTGGTGACGATGTATAGTTTCTATTTTTCATTCCGAAAGAAAACCCATTTCACCTTTTTTTTTTATAAACAAATTTCGCTTTCTATTTGCTTCATATGTGAAACTTGACCAACTAGGGTTTTATATTATCACTTTTAGTCTTCAATAGACCACCATTGACACTTTGACCTTGTCACTGTCGGAGTTTAACAAGTGCCCCTAGTTTCTCTATTTTTTGTATTTTACCGCTTTAAAGCTTAGGGCTTTGGGAATTAGAACAAAGACCAAAAATTCAAGTAGTAATATGTTCATCAATTATTTTCTCTTTTGGAATTGGGAGTGGTCGAAGGAGAGAACAGATTGGGAGGAAGACGAAGGTGGGAGGGGAGGGTGGCTGCAATGAGGAAGAAGGGTAAAATTGTCATTTTTATTTATTTTTTCATTTGTTAACCAGGTCAAGGTCAAAATTATTTTTTTATGACTATCAGATCTGAATCGTACAATATTTTAATAATATATATCTAACTGTTAAAAATAATGCTTCGCCGATATACCACTTTGTCACATGCAATCCACTCATAATTAAGTACACTTGATCATGTAATCAATGCGTTTCTTAAATCTTAGTTGCAAATAATTTTATTTATTCAAGCATAACACACATATATGTTAATGTCTTTAATTTATCCATCAACGTGGATGATACACTTTCAACTTCATCCGCACCCTTTATTATAGCAAATGCATTTAAGTTGTGACCTTATGCATCTTCCATAGGCAAAACCTTCCGTCTGGTAAATTTGAACACAAACAATGTCAGAGTAGCATGGGCCTTTGAATGATTCAATTTTGGGGACGCATTTGGATGCTGCATCTTATGCCGTTATTATTTCTGCAATAATTGCAAAAGCATATTAATAGCAAGTGTCATTGCCTTCAAAGATGTTAATAATATACAATCACAATCTTTTTTGTGTGTTGAATTCATTAAGGGTGAACAAACGATTAATTAAAAGGAGTGAAAGACAACTTCAAACGAGAGAGAGAGGACTCACGAACGAAAAAGAGAACGATGAATAAAATCGTGTAGACACAGATTCGTTTTTTTTTTATAAACAAAAAATGTATTAAATAGCAAACTACAATGTAATTATATCAAAAGCTTACAATAGCAAACTACAATGGAATTATAGTAAAAATAGTTATAGTTATACTTATATTTATCAACTCCAACATGATGCAACAGCATCTCTACACTAGCAGTATTCCCCACTGATAGCAAATGAATCACAATAGCTACTCTACACCAGCTTCACTCTTAATTTTTGAATTATTATCTTGTTCAGCTAGTTGAAGTAAAGCTTCTCTTATGTCTAAAGCTTGAGTTTTAACTATATGTACATCATTTACATGATTTTCCCAACCTGTTTGTGACAATGGTTAAATAGTTAAACCTTTCACATTATCTCTTAAGTTTTTCCAACACTTTGTGGAATGAGACAGTACAGTGTAAATACATTGAAGCACTCCAAAAAAATCTTTAGCTTTAGTACAAGAATTTGCAATGTCACAAAGTGTCAAGGTTATGGGAAAGGGTGCTTGAACGGAGACTAAGAAAAGAAACCAAAATCACCGACAACCAATTTGGTTTTATGCCCGGGAGGTCGACCATGGAAGCAATTTACTTGCTACGACGAGTGATGGAACAATATCGAAGGGATCAAAAAGATTTACACATGGCCTTCATTGATTTGGAGAAAGCGTATGATAGGGTGTCAAGAGAGGTTTTGTGGAAACCCCTAGAAAAGAAAGGTGTTCGGATTGCCTATATTCGAGCTATCAAGGATATGTATGAGGGGGTCACGACTAGTGTGAGAACGCAGGGTGGAGCCACAGAAGATTTCCCAATAACCATAGGCTTGCACCAGGGGTTAGCTTTAAGCCCCTATCTTTTTACCTTGGTCTTGGATGTACTTACGGAGCACATTCAAGAGCCAGCACCGCAATGCATGCTTTTCGCTGACGATATAGTCCTAGTTGGAGAGTCGAGAGATGATATAAATGGAAGGTTGGAGACTTGGAGACAAGCTTTAGAAGCACATGGCTTCCGCTTGAGTAGAAGCAAGACAGAGTATATGGAATGTAAATTTAGCAAAAGGCGAAACACCTCTAGCTTAGAGGTGAAAGTTGGAGACCACAACATACCACAAGTCACACGGTTTAAATATCTTGGGTCTATTATACAAAATGACGGAGAAATTGAGGGAGATGTAAACCATCGGATTCAATCAGGGTGGTCGAAATGGAGGAAGGCTTCGGGTTTTTTGTGTGATAAATAGGTACCTCTTAAGCTAAAGGGAAAATTTTACCGTACAGCTATTAGACCGGCGATGTTGTATGGGACGGAGTGTTGGGCGGTAAAAAATCAACACGAGAGTCAAATCAATGTAGCAGAGATGAGAATGTTGCGCTGGATGAGCGGAAAAACTAGACGTGATAGGATTAGGGATGATAGCATTAGAGAGAGAGTTGGGGTAGCACCTATTGTAGAAAAGATGGTTGAATCTCGACTTAGGTGGTTTGGGCATGTATGGAGGAGACCTTTAGATTCTGTAGTAAGGAGAGTGGACCAAGTGGAAGGCAATCCAATAGCTAGAGGTAGAGGTAGGCCAAGAAAAACTATAGGAGAAACTATTAAGAAAGATTTGGAGGCCAATGATTTAACCATTAACATGATTCATGATAGAACATTATGGCGCCGTATGATCCATGTAGCCGACCCCACCTAGTGGGATAAGGCTTGGTTGTTGTTGTTGTTGGTGGTGGTGGTGGTGGTGTTTTCCTTTCATATTCGATCCATTATCATACATTTGCCCTCTCACATTACTAATATCAAGGTCAAGAGTTTCTAAAATATTTTGTAATTCTTAAAACAAACCTTAAATATATAAAAAATTTATTATACATATATACTAAGTAAAAAAAAAAATTGATGCCCCCTAAAAAATGGGACCCTGTACGGTCGCACCACCAAATCATGCTCAGGATCACCACTGGAATCTATAATCCCTGTATTCTTAAATAAGAAGGGCGAGTTTATATGTGCTTTAAAAAATGGGGTGGCTAGCTAGAAGTAGAAGTTGTAGCTATTTGTTAGAAGTCAAAGTTATTTTCTGTTTGGATTAACTTTTAAAAAAGGTTTTTACGAGATTAATTTGTTGTAGGGACATTGGTCGCGCTGTCGCGCACGCGCCAAAAAGAACGAGCGGGTTTTAAAATTGTAGTTAGGGCGACAACTCGGATGTCATCTCACAAGGACTCTTAAAGTGTTATTTTCCACAAAAATCAGTTTTGGGGGGGTTTGGATTGGGATGCAAATAAGAAAACAAAATAATAACAGAGCAATGAAACAAGGCAATTCAAAGAGATTGTCAAATAGCTAAAAACCGATTAATCTATTGTTCTCTATTTCCCAACTATCATAGGTTCATGCAATTTCCAAGCCCTAAGCAGATTCTAATCCCCTCCCGGTTGTAGCAACAATTTACAAGCGAAACCACTACTACAGATACATGTCCCTATTCCCGAATTTAGCAAACGGAGTTAAGCCCTTCGTGAACTAAGCGAACACGAAACTTACACACGCGAATTAAGCAAACGCGATTAATTATAGGAACATGATATCACCGAAAATAAATCAACACAACAAAGTATACTCCTGAATTAAGCAAACAGAAATATAAAGCATGGCATTGAAAAGGGAAAAGCATACAAAACAGGAAATACAAGAACCTCAAGTATAGTGGAAATCGATTACAATAGATTAATCCAAGAAACTTAGTTCTCCATAAAAAAAACGAAAACACACAGAGAAAAAATGTAAAACAGAACAATGGAGAAGCAAAAGTCCTTTCAAGCTGTTCAGAATGGTAATTTATACTGTTCAGAAATTAAGTCCACTCGCGAGGCGAGCACCCCTTCGCGAGGCGAATATTGTGAAAAGTCAGCAACGTTTGGTCTTCTCGCGGGGCGAAAGACTACTCGCGAGGCGAGGAACTGAAGAGTCTTCTTATTACGCCCGTTATGAACATCATGGGCCAACCGTGATGCTTTCTGACTTCCAGGCTCGCGAGGCGAATGGATGCTCGCGAGGCGAGACTCTTCAACTTCAAAACTGCCACAGCCGTGACCTTCAACACGGGTAAGCCGTGATAGTCTCTGACTTTCAGGGTTGGGTGACTCGCGAGGTGAGTCAAGTGTTCGCGAGGCGACCCAGAAACCTTGTATTTTCCTAGAACAGTCGGCCTTCGGGGTCGCGAGGCGAGAAGAGTAGTCGCGGGGCGAACCAGAGAGGATGACATTTTCACTATTCTGCTGGCTTTCAGGTTCGCGAGGCGAGCACAACTCTCGCGAGGCGAATCCCCTGTTCTTTATTTTCTTGACTTCCAACTTAACCTGAAAACAAAGAAATAGCTACAAGTGCATTATTTGACTCAAAACTTGATAAATTAACCTAAAACTACTTTAGAGAATCAAAACCTTGCTTGAGGACAATCTAATCTAATTTGGGTGAAAATAGGATATAATTTGCACAAAACCCTGGTCATACTAGCCATAAAACTAGATGAGCCAGAGGCTGATCAAAATACCCCAAACTTTGTTTCTTGCACCCATTCTCTTTCTAAGATTCCATGCTCTCCTAATCCTAAGATCGGGTTAACATGGTTTTTCAGATTTCAGCTTATAACATAAGGTCAACAAGAATTAATTGGCTAATCAGGCTCAATGGGCTAACTAAGGAACATGCATTAGGGATGGTTATTTTTAGGCTAAGTAGTTATTTACAAAGAAAATGCCTAAATCATTTGAAGCAAACACATAATCATGCAAACCAAAAAGAGATTCAAGCAAATTCAGGAAAGTGCAACTTGAAAAGTGATTCTCACAATCAAAAACATGTTGGAGGCTCAAAACCTCACCTAGACATTCATGCAAATTGTTTGACAGAGATTCTATCCCTAGTGTGTGTTTCCCTTCACCCCAAACTTATCATAAATCATGCTATCATAACAAAATCTCAAAGTTCAGTTTTCAAGTATTTTATTTGTTGTAATGGAGCCTGGCTAAGGGTAGGATATACAAAGGTACTGGGCTGAAGTCCCTAGGAACTAAGAGAGCATGAAACACTTCAAAACATTGAAATTTCACTCAAGTTCCTTTTCTCATTTTTCTTTATGCCTTGGGTGACTACAGCCTCTTTTTTTTTTTCTAATACTTTTATTTTATTTTTTAGTTTTTTTATTTTTTATTTTTTATTTTTTTTTATTTTTTTTTATTTTTTTACAAGCCCTTGGCTCCAACCTTTTTATTGTATTTTTTCTCAATCCCAAACAACATATCACCTTGTAGCCACCCCAAACTTTGTTTCTTGCACCCATTCTCTTTCTAAGATTCCATGCTCTCCTAATCCTAAGATCGGGTTAACATGGTTTTTCAGATTTCAGCTTATAACATAAGGTCAACAAGAATTAATTGGCTAATCAGGCTCAATGGGCTAACTAAGGAACATGCATTAGGGATGGTTATTTTTAGGCTAAGTAGTTATTTACAAAGAAAATGCCTAAATCATTTGAAGCCAACACATAATCATGCAAACCAAAAAGAGATTCAAGCAAATTCAGGAAAGTGCAACTTGAAAAGTGATTCTCACAATCAAAAACATGTTGGAGGCTCAAAACCTCACCTGGACATTCATGCAAATTGTTTGACAGAGATTCTATCCCTAGTGTGTGTTTCCCTTCACCCCAAACTTATCATAAATCATGCTATCATAACAAAATCTCAAAGTTCAGTTTTCAATCAAATGGGGATCATTTTTCAAAAAAAATAATTCAAATCCTAGGGGGAATCATCACATAAATCATGCAATCAATCTGTGCAAAATCCATAAAATCCAATAAACTTGCCAACACAAGACTCAACACAACTCCTGAGCTTCTCAAATTATTCAGGAGCTTTATTCAAAGAAAAGGAAAAAAAAACAAAACAAAACAAAAACTACAACTAGTTCCCTCCCAAACACTTAAAATATACATTGTCCCCAATGAACAAAAGAACTATAAAAACAGAGTGAGGGAAAGGAAAGGGCACTCCCTGATCATGTATCAGTGTAGGTGGGAGCTTCCAAGGAGAGCTCCTCAACATTAACATCCACAGGAACACCAGCATCCACAACATGGAATGGCTTAAGCATCTGCCCGTTAACCTTGAAGGTCTTGTTGGTACCTGTACTTTGAATCTCTATTGCACCATAAGGAAACACATTAGTAACAATAAATGGTCCAATCCACTTGGACCTAAGTTTCCCAGTCATCAATCTCAGGCGGGAGTTAAACAGTAAGACTTTCTGACCCACAAAAAATTCTTTCCTAGCAATCATCCTATCATGAAAAAATTTTGTTTTCTCTTTATAAATCCTGGAGCTTTCATAGGCTTCTAGCCTAAGCTCCTCAAGTTGCTGCAACTGCAGTTTTCTTTCAACACCAGCTTCCTTCATGTCCATGTTACAGCTCTTTACTGCCCAATATGCACGGTGCTCAACTTCCACAGGGAGGTGACATGACTTACCAAATACCAGCCGAAAGGGGGACATTCCTATTGGTGTCTTGAAAGCGGTCCTCTGAGCCCACGGTGCGTCTTCCAGACGGCGGCTCCATTCCTTTCTATTCGGCTGCACCATCTTTTCTAGAATTTGCTTGATCTCCCTGTTTGATATTTCAGCCTGACCATTGGTCTGGGGATGGTAAGCAGTGGAAACTCTATGTACAACCCCATATCTTCTGAGTAAGGCTTCCATGGTTCTGTTGCAGAAGTGTGTGCCTTGGTCACTGATGATGGCCTTAGGTATGCCAAACCTGCAAAAAATGTTGGACCTAACAAATTTGGAAACAACTTTAGCATCGTTAGTCCTAGTGGGGATTGCTTCCACCCACTTTGAAACATAGTCTACAGCCAAAAGAATATATACAAAACCAAAAGAAGGAGGGAAATGACCCATAAAATCCATCCCCCACACATCAAAAACCTCACAAAAGAGCATAGGATACTAAGGCATCTCACTCCTACGAGTGATGGCAGGGCCTGTTGTTTGACACTCTTTGCAATTCCTGTATGCCTCATAGGAATCTCTAAAAATTGTGGGCCAGTAGAATCCAGAATCCAGGACCTTTCTTGCTATCCTCTGTGGTCCAAAATGTCCTCCAACTTGAGAGGCATGTGAGAAATGTAAAATGGACTCTGTCTCATGATCGGGGACACACCTCCGAATCACCTGATCACTGCAAAACTTCCACAGGTAGGGATCATCCCACACATAGTACTTTGCATCGCTCTTGAGCTTGTGGAACTTATGTCTACTTGTACCTGCAGGAACAATACCAGCAACAAGAAAGTTAACTATGTCATCAAACCAGGGGGTTACCCCATACAGATGTAGAAGCCTCTCATCAGGGAAATCATCTTGGATGGGAGAAGGATCCTCATCCCTAGCTATTCGGCTCAAGTGATCTGCTACCAAATTTTCAGCTCCACTCTTGTCTTTTATCTCCACATTGAATTCTTGGAGCAAAAGCATCCACCGGATCAGTCTTGGCTTAGCTTCTGGTTTCTTTAACAGGTACTTCAGAGCTGCATGGTCAGTGAAAACAATAACCGTAGAACCTAGCAAATAAGACCTAAATTTATCAAGTGCAAATACAACAGCTAGCAGTTCTTTCTCAGTGGTGGTGTAATTTGATTGTGCAGCATCTAATGTCCTAGAAGCATAATGAATCACATGGGCAGTCTTGCCCACCCTTTGTGCCAGAACCGCTCCCACAACAAAATTGGAAGCATCACACATTAGTTCAAAAGGAAGTGTCCAGTCTGGGGGCTGGATGATAGGGGTAGAGGTCAATGCTTTTTTCAGGTGGTCAAATGCCTCATTGCAATGGTCATCAAAATGGAACAGGGCATCATTCTTCAGCAGGTTTGACAATGGCAGAGCTATCTTGCTGAAGTCCTTTATAAAGCGCCTGTAGAAACCTGCATGTCCAAGAAAAGAACGGATCTCGCGTACACAAGATGGGTAAGGCAATGAAGAAATCACATCAATTTTTGCAGGATCTACTGAAATACCCTCTTTAGAAATTACATGACCCAAAACTATCCCCTGTTCTACCATAAAGTGACATTTCTCATAGTTCAAAATCAAATCAGTCTCAATGCATCTTTGTAGAACTAAACTCAGACTATGCAGACATGCATCAAATGAGGAGCCATATACAGTGAAGTCATCCATGAACACCTCTATGCAATTTTCAATAAATTTAGAGAAAATGCTAAGCATGCATATTTGGAAGGTGCCAGGAGCATTACAAAGGCCAAATGGCATCCTCCTATAGGCAAACGTACCGAAGGGGCACGTGAAAGTGGTCTTTTCCTGATCCTCAGGGGCAATATGGATCTGGAAATACCCGTAAAAGCCATCAAGAAAGCAATAATGAGATTTACCAGCCAGCCGATCCAGCATTTGATCTATGAACGGCAAAGGAAAGTGATCCTTTCTGGTGGCCTAGTTCAACTTCCTATAATCTATACTGAGACTACTTGGCTATTCTGGACTCTAGTAGGTACAAGCTCATTATTATCATTCCTAACTACTGTTAGACCGGACTTCTTTGGTACAACTTGCACCGGACTTACCCAAGTACTATCAGAGATGGGGTATATAATACCTGCCTGCAGAAGCTTAGTCACCTCTTTCTTCACCACATCCAAAATCAATGGGTTTAGTCGCCTTTGGGCCTGTCTAACTGGCTTAGCTCCATCCTCCAATAGAATTCTGTGCATGCATCTGGAGGGTCTAATTCCTGGAATATCAGCCAATGTCCACCCAATAGCCTTCTTGTGCTTCTTCAGAACCTCTAAAAGCTTTGCTTCCTGGTCAGAATCAAGGCTGGAAGAAATGATGACTGGAAGTTTCTCATTTGTCTCCAGGTAAGCATACTTCAGGTTCTCTGGGAGTGGCTTGAGTTCTAAGGATGGTGGCTGCTCAATGGATGGTACATTAGGAGTAGCCATGATGCCACGGACTTCTGCTGAACAGACAGCTTCACTCTCACTATCACTATCACTATCACCCTGCAAAGTTGAATCAAGAAACTCAGCACAAACAGAACACGTGTTAGTGTTAGTACAGTTAGTACATGAATACAAATCATCAAAACCAGAAATGAATGGAAAATCAGAAATAAAGTCCTCATAGGTATCCTCAATAAGCTCAGAAAGCAACTCTAGTTGGAAAACCGAGTGCTCCTCCAGTGGGTGTTTCATAGCATCAAAGATCTTGAACTTGGCCACAATATCACCAAACTCCATAGACATAGTCCCATCATACACATCAATCTTAGTCCTGGCTGTCTTCATGAATGGTCTGCCCAAGATTATTGGTGATCTACTGGAATGTGTCTCTCCTGCCATGTCTAAGATGTAGAAGTCAGCAGGGAAGATCAATTCATCAACTTGCACTAGCACATCTTCTACCATTCCCATGGGTCGGGCACTGGTCCTGTTAGCTAACTGGATGGTGAGACCTGTATACTGCAAAGGCCCAAGATCAAGGTTGTTAAAGATGGAGGTAGGCATGACATTTATGGATGCTCCCAAGTCCAGCATGCAGTTTTCAAACTTCCTATCCCCAATAGTGCATGGAATAGTAAATATGCCTGGATCCTTGCACTTCTGTGGTAATGCCTGAGTAGGGGCTATAACAGCAACTCTTTCTGGTGCAGGCCTAGACTGGATAAGAGCTGAGACATTTCTTCCCAAATCAACCCTCTCATTATTCTTCATCTTCCTCTTGTTGGTGCATAGATCCTTCAGAAATTTGGCATACTTGGGCACCTTCTTGATCACATCTAGAAGAGGAATATTCACAGCTACCTTTCTGAACACATCTAAGATCTCCCTTTCCTTGTCTTCACCACCAATTTTCTTATTTTTCTGAATTCTGTGTGGGAATGGGATGGGTGGGCTGTACACTTTCTCAACTTCAACTTCAACAGTAAGCTCAGGAGTTACCTCAATAGTTTCTTCATCCTTTCCAGAGGTGGCCTCAACAACTTTTCCAGATCTCAGAGATATGGCACTCACATTAGGATTGGAGGCATTAGGATTTATCACTGGTTGTGCCAGCAGCTGGGTTGTCCCTTGACCTTGCTGTATGTTATTTATGGATGTGGCCATATGTCCAATCTGTGTCCTCAAATCTTGAATGCTAGCATCTGTTCGCTGCTGAAACTGTGCCTGTGAAGCTGCAACCTGCTGCTGAAACTGGAGGTTATTTGCAGCCATTTGCTTGATCATATCTTCTAATGAAGGTGCAGAAGTGGTCACTGGAGGAGGATTCTGAGGTGCTGCCATTGGTTGTTGTTGGGATGAGTTCCCATACCGCAGATTAGGATGATTCCTCCAATTGGGATGGTACCTATTGGTAGAGAGGTCCGGAGTGCTGTACCGATTCTGACTGTTTCCTTGATTATATGGATTAACTGCATAAGCTTGAGACACTTCACTGACGAACTCTTCTCTCTGGATAGGGCATGGATCATATGGGTGCTCAGGAGAATTGCATATGCCACATAACTTTGCAGGCTGAACTCTATCTATTGCCAATTGCCTTACAAAAGAAGTCAGCTCATCCAATCTATTCTCAAGGGCGGCCTGGTTGGAAGATGAATTATGGACCTCATGCACACCTCTTGTCTCAACTGAATTTCTTCTGGTAGTGAACTGCTGGGAATTCAATGACATATTCTCAATGAGTTGCTTGGCAGCAGCTGGGGTCTTATCAACTAATGCTCCCCCACTAGCAGCATCCAAAAGATTCCTATCCATCGGCAGTAATCCTTCATAAAAGTACTGGATTAGGAGTTGTTCAGAAATCTGATGCTGGGGGCAGCTGGATACCAAATGCTTGAACCTTTCCCAATATTCAGCTAGCGACTCATTCCCTTGCCTGATGCCACATATCTCTTTCCTTATTGACGCAGCTCTTGAAGCAGGAAAATATCTTTCTAGGAAAACCCTCTTCAAATCATTCCAAGTGGTGATAGAGTTGGGCTCAAGATACAACAGCCAATCCTTTGCAACTCCCTGGAGTGAAAATGGAAAAGCCTTCAGTTTGATGCTATCCTCAGTTACTCCCTCTGATCTCGAGGTTGGGGAGCATACAACTTGGAATTCCTTCAAGTGCTTATGTGGGTCCTCACCTGCAAGACCATTAAACTTTGGCAACAAGTGAATGAAACCAGATTTCAATTCAAAAGGAGTATCAGCACCAGGATATGAAATACATAATCCATTATACTTTACATCGGAAGCAAAGTCGTCTTAATGTCCTTTGGTCTCCCATGTTTTCAAAAACAGTTTTGGAATTAGAATCACTACTAGTGCTAGCCCGAAATTCTCTACGGAGTGTGTGCAGTGTTCTTTCAATTTCCGGATCAAAATCACACAAGTTAGGGCAATTGGATCTAGTAGCCAGACCAATTCAAAACAAAAACGAAAATAAAGAAAGAAAAGAAAATAAAAAAAAAAAACCAAATGCGAAAAATAACAAATCAGAGTCCCCGGCAACGGCGCCAATTTTTGGTCGCGCTGTCGCGCACGCGCCAAAAAGAACGAGCGGGTTTTAAAACTGTAGTTAGGGCGACAACTCGGATGTCGTCTCACAAGGACTCTTAAAGTGTTATTTTCCACAAAAATCAGTTTTGGGGGGGTTTGGATTGGGATGCAAATAAGAAAACAAAATAATAACAGAGCAATGAAACAAGGCAATTCAAAGAGATTGTCAAATAGCTAAAAACCGATTAATCTATTGTTCTCGATTTCCCAACTATCATAGGTTCATGCAATTTCCAAGCCCTAAGCAGATTCTAATCCCCTTTCGGTTGTAGCAACAATTTACAAGCGAAACCACTACTACAGATACATGTCCCTATTCCCGAATTAAGCAAACGGGGTTAAGCCCTTCGTGAACTAAGCGAACACGAAACGTACACATGCGAATTAAGCAAACACGATTAATTATAGGAACATGATATCACCGAAAATAAATCAACACAACACAGTATACTCCTGAATTAAGCAAACATAAATATAAAGCATGGCATTGAAAAGGGAAAAGCATACAAAACAGGAAATACAAGAACCTCAAGTATAGTGGAAATCGATTACAATAGATTAATCTTAGAAACTTAGTTCTCCATAAAAAAAACGAAAACACACAGAGAAAAAATGTAAAACAGAACAATGGAGAAGCAAAAGTCCTTTCAATCTGTTCAGAATGGCAATTTATACTGTTCAGAAATTAAGTCCACTCGCGAGGCGAGCACCCCTTCGCGAGGCGAATATTGTGAAAAGTCAGCAACGTTTGGTCTTCTCGCGGGGCGAAAGACTACTCGCGAGGCGAGGAACTGAAGAGTCTTCTTATTACGCCCGTTATGAACATCAGGGGCCAACCGTGATGCTTTCTGACTTCCAGGCTCGCGAGGCGAGACTCTTCAACTTCAAAACTACCACAGCCGTGACCTTCAACACGGGTAAGCCGTGATAGTCTCTGACTTTCAGGGTTGGGTGACTCGCGAGGTGAGTCAAGTGTTCGCGAGGCGACCCAGAAACCTTGCATTTTCCTAGAACAGTCAGCCTTCGGGGTCGCGAGGCGAGAAGAGTAGTCGCGGGGCGAACCAGAGAGGATGACATTTTTACTGTTCTGGTGGCTTTCAGGTTCGTGAGGCGAGCACAACTCTCGCGAGGCGAATCCCCTGTTCTTTATTTTCTTGACTTCCAACTTAACCTGAAAACAAAGAAATAGCTATAAGTGCATTATTTGACTCAAAACTGGATAAATTAACCTAAAACTACTTTAGAGACTCAAAACCTTACTTGAGGACAATCTAATCTAATTTGGGTGAAAATAGGATATAATTTGCACAAAACCCTGGTCATACTAGCCATAAAACTAGATGAGCCAGAGGCTGATCAACATTATTGTCCAATAATAATTATTAATGTTAATTTGGGGTTTTTTTTGACAAAATGTTAATTTTTGTGTTGCTTACCTTGTTTGCTATCGTATCTTACTCAATTTATTACTTTTTTTTATAAATTTATTCAAAAACTAATGATTTGATCATATTTTATTCAAATTGTTATCATTTTAAAATTAATTTAATATGAGTTAATTGCAATCATATCTTATTCAAATTGTTACCTTTAAAAAAATCAATGTTATAAACTTTATAATTTCTCATATAACCTTTTTTAAAAAGAATCTTTTTAGGTTAAAAAAAGGGGCTAAGCACAAAAGAAAAAATTACATAACAAGTTAGTAGCTAAATATGGGAAAGATATCCACATAGAATCATCAAGAAATGCATGAGAAACTTGAGGTGGAGGAGAATCATAGAAAATCAATTTTGAGCTTTGTTCACACCCCAGGTCAAGCTTTTTAAAGAGTTTAATTTTGATATATTGTTAGTATAAAATTTTTTATACTATCAATCAATCATATAATCATCTTATTTATGACTTTTTTTTACAATATCTTATTTATGACTTAGAAGCTAGTTTTGATAAGAATCAAATTTTTTTAATGATGTGACAATTTTATGATTTGTTAATAGTCTAAAAAATCTTTACACTAACAATGTATAATAATGAAATTCTTTTAAAAATTACATGTTAATAAATCAAATAGTTAAAATTTAGGATTTTTTTATCTTGATAAATATAATTTAGGATTTAATTTGTATACATTGTCAGTATAAATATCTATTACACTATCAATCAATCGTAAGTTGTCTCATCGTTAAAAAAGTTTGACTCTGATCATAACTACCTTAAAAATAGAGGAATCAATTCGGGTCGATGGGCCCGACCAGGCAAAAAGGTAGAACCGAGTTGGGCAGCCTATGTTTCAGGCCAATATTTTAATGGCCCAAGCGCCCAGCCTATATAGCCCTGCGGTCCACGGGCTATTTTTGCCCTGTATATATTTCTTAAAAAAATATTGTTTAATTGCACTAACACACACATACATACATACATACATACATACATACATACATACATACATACATACATACATACATATATATATATATATATGGGGGACCGGTTTATACTGATGTAAGCCAAAAGCGTTTTTACTCCAGTGAATAAAATTTATAGGAAAACTGGAAAAGTTTATTAGAAAATCAACTATTGGATTGAAAACTCCTAGTATGTAAATCAGACATATATATTAAATTTCATATTAATTCGGAAATGTTTACTATTTGACTATTTGACTATTTCATTGATATACATAAAAAATAATGTAATATATAGTTTTAAAATATTTGAAAATAAGAGTTGTTTGATTATATTTTTTATGTTCAATTTTTCCAAAATTTGAGACGTGATCTAGATGACAGATAGTTATAATTCAACGTTGGATCGATAAATATTATATTGTTTTAAAAATTATAGGATGGTGTAAAAGTTAAAAATTATATATTTAACGCTCATATGTGTGTGTTAGTTAAATAACACTAAAATATAATATAAATTCATTTTAAAATATGTAAACAAGTTTTGAGTTTCAAAATTAATGTTTTATGTTTTGATGTGGTCATTTATCTTTATTTTATGTTTTCATTTGATCCCTTAATTAATTTTCGTCTCGATCTAGTTCTTTAAGTTTCAAAATTCTTCCAAGTTGGTCTTTTCCGTCAATAGTGTTATAACGTCGTTCGATCTCCGGTGTTAACTCATCAGAATCTGGGTATGCCCACTGGAAATTAGGTATACCAGTCGGAAACCACATCTTGCCTCCTTTTCTCTTTGACTTTGGCAGTAAACCATGTTTCTTTCTCTCATTTTCTATTTTGCTCTCTTCTTCCTTCGTCCTTCCTCTTTCCCTATTCAAACCCTAAACTCCATATCACTACCTCATCGCAGAAACCTACTCAAAAATACAAACAACGGCGAGTGGGACTTGCTTAATGATTATTATAATTGGGGGTTTGCTAGTTATTAGGTTATCTGATTTTTCCTTAATTTGGAGTTTAAAAGTTTGAATTGAATCTGTTGTTTTGAATGTGTTGAAGGTAGATTTCGATGGGAAGGAGGATGGAGGAAGATAAGGATGAAGATAGAGAAAAAGAAAAGGAGAGAGAAATTATTTCCGACGGGTATACCCAATTTTCGGTGGGTTAACACCAGAGATCTAATACCATGATAATGGTGTTGAAGGAAATGGCCAACTTGGAACAACTTTAAAACTTAAAGTACCAAAACCAAGATGAAAATTAAAAAAGGGGACCAAATCGAAACCTAAAATAAATATAAAATACCAAAAATATAGTTGTTATCTGGAGACTTAAAATTAGCCGTGTCCACGACTAACTTCAAATAACAATGATTCCCTTATCAGTCTAATAACATTAGAAGGGGGATTCTTCCTCCTATCTTGCGGGTTCCTAAACTACTCCAAAGAGTGTTTAGTGTTAGGGGTGGACAAAGAACCGAGACCCGACCCGGACCCGAAATAACCGAGTGAAAAAACAAGTAAACGGGTGTGTTGGGTCGGGTTGACGGGTCATCGGATGAGAAAATCGGTTTCAGATGGTCAGAGGTGGGTGGGTACGGGTCTGAGAAATTTTTTCCGTCACCGACCGAACCCGCCCGTATCATATAGATATATCATCTTTAAATCATCTGATCCTCCTTAAATGCTATCGGTTGCTTCAGATTGCAATTCAATTTCATTGGCTCCCATGATTTCACCTTATCCTTATCTTGACTTTTTCTATTCCCCAAACTTCATGCATCAGAAGGATATCATTTTTATTCACGCTAATTGATTGCAAAATTCACATATCTTCCTCTTTCATTATCTTTATCTGATAACATCTAAAAATATCTTCCCAATATTATTTCTCACTTCTTTCAATATCTCTCTCTCTCTCAGATGGCTCTCTCTCTCCCTAGCGCCATCCCTCACATTTGTTCCTCTATCAATCCCCTCACTCAACCACTGTGAAGTCTACCGTAGCACCGCTGCCTTCAACCATGATATCGTCTTTTTCCATTTTCTCTTTTACGAAGTGCGAACCATCTTTCATGGCATCGTCACCACGGCGGAGGCGCGGAGGCACCCACAGTCACCGACTTCTTCCATGGATATTTTGGAATACTACCGTCAATCTATTCTTCAAGCGCCGGAACTTCAAGCGATGGATCTATTCTTCTGCGACCACACGAAGTTGTTCTCCACCGGATCTGTTATTCTGTGACCAGAAGACTCTCCTTACTTCTCAGATCTATATGTTTAGTTTTGTATGCCAGATCTTCTTTTGATGCTTTTTTTATGGTTTAAGACAAAGATTTGGTCTCTGTAAATTTTGATTTCATTTAATTATTTCTTGATTGTTACTCTCTGAAATTCTATGTCTCTTCACATTTTTTTTGTTGAAACCCGCCAAACCCGGTCGCATACGCCCGCCACCCGTCAAAACCGCCACCCGACCAAATCGCTCCTCAAATGGTGGGAAACGGGCTGCATATTATCCCATTCGGTTTTGGTCGGTTTTGGATTTTTTGGCCCGAAACCGACCGAATCCGACCGTTGCCCACCCCTATTTAGTGTGGAAGGTGGAAATAACTACACTAATTCGCGAAAGTAAATTGAAAGTAATAGAAATTGAGCATAAAATTGTGTTTGATTGCATTGATGTGTCTAATACAATATTTACAATTGATATTTATAGGCTACAACTCGAACACTATGCAATACTGTCCCTATTGGCCACATCCTCCTACATTTTAGCATCATGCACTTAGTGGTCAACGTGAACCAACTAGATTACAACGGCTAACCATATCTAACAAACAATCCCTAAAAATTAGGTACGTCTTCCATGATCATCCGCCACTAATCACCAGAGCCCGCTTTCTTCATTTTCCAACGTCTCTTTACCTCCTAAAAACAAGCTAAACAGCTTGAAACCGTTCCCCACTTATTTAGGAAAGATGTTAACATGTGCAGTGGCTAATAGGATCAATGCTTTTATCTTGCCCTTTTTAGTTATCACTTCCATTTTGAACATAAACGAATTGCTTCGAGGCATTATCCTTAAGCTCGTATCATTCGCTTAATCGTTGTCAGTTAATAATCGTTCTTCGTTAGCTACCAGTACACCATTCAACTGGGTTCCGAGTCGGCTAATCCCCAACGGCTAAGTCACATTCCGTTAATTTAGGTGATAACATTTTCCCACTTATATCTTCTATCTAATTGGAATGAAGATAGAATGATATAACCAACTTACCTTGAGCACCGTAACATACCTACTTATCTCAGTTTACGTGCTTGCCGTCTCAACTCCTTATCCTTCTTTTATTGCTAACGGCCATCCCTCCTTCTTCCCCAGTGGACGAGCACTTGTCCTTTATTGAAGAGCAATAGGGGGATGAAGTGCCTTCCGATGAGGCGGCTATCACCAAGCTATGGCTAGCGCTGTCCAAAGCGGTCCAAAGCCCAGAGTTATCAGAGAGTCAGAAAGCCATTTTTAGCCACATCTCGGCTAAAATCGGATATATTCATTATGATCACTCGGCCCACGTCAAGCGGCATGAAAAAGGTTCTAGCAGTCTTCATCATCTTTATGGTCTTTAGGCTAGAAAACTTCAATTGCTGACTACCTTCCGAGCCGTACAAACTGAAAGAGAATCTTACATGGCTGAAAACAAGAACCTAACCGATCACCTTTCATATTTAAAAGCTGAGCGAGAAAGGATAAACAAGGAGATAGCTGAGACTATGCCTCGACTGAAAATTGTGGAAGAAAAACTCAAGTCGAGTGCTAAGACCAGAGTCCAGTTATATCAACAATCCACCGTCCTTGACAAGGGAATCAGTCCTCATGCTCAACAACGTGTCACACTAGAGGGAGACCTGGCTACAGAAGAGCATGGGCTTTCGACTACCAAGGCTTCTTGGAAAGAATTGAAGACCTTGTTCTTGGAAGCAAAAGCACCACCAGCACCTATGGTCATGGAATCAACTATCCTTGCCCCCATGCCTAGCATATCGACTTCGAAGCCTGCCACTACCATGTACATATCAGCTGAAACCATCATAGCAGTGGTCGTGAGCGATATTGAGACCAGTGAAGCACCCACAAAACCCGAAGAGACTCATGCGGCTGAGGTCAATAAGGAAACAAAGATGGCTGAAGAAGAGAATATAACCGAGTGGATGTAGCAACTAGTGCCTCGGATGAAGTTCCTCCAATTGTACCAACTGAAGAACATCCTGCCATCTCTCCACATCCATCGGCAGACCCGACTACCTAGACTAGTAGTATTTTAGCAATCGTCGATGCTATTTTTTTTCTTTTTCTTTTTTTGTTTTTAAATGGTTTAGAAATCTAGTTGGTCGGCTTGTGGTCATCATTTTGAAATCACCCCTTCCCAAATTGAAGGGTAATAAGAATTTAATTATTTTCCGTTTATACTTCTGTTCAACTCTTCCCCTTACATATTAACTAGCCGATAAGCACCTCCAGTAATAACTTGACTAACAATGAACGACCCTTCGCAATTTGGTGACCACTTCCCATATTTAGGGTTATTGCTCCCGATTGGAAGAATGGTCTTCCAAACCAAATCCCCTTCGGCAAGCTGCTTATTCTTAACATGCTTGTTATAAGCCTTAGCAACCTTCTGCTTCTTTCGCCGAATGTTCTCAAGAGCCATTAATCTATCCTCATCGACTGCCTCTAACTCCATCAACATAGCTTGTTGATAGTCGTCTAGTATTAATCCATGTTGCCTGGCTACCCTTAAGGATCTTACATTAATCTCCAAATACAGCACAACATCTTGACCAAAGGTTAGTCGATAAGGCGTCAAGCCTGTAGTCGTGGACTTAGAGTTCCTATAAGCCCACAATACTTCAGATAATGCTTCATGCCACTTCCTGGATTTATCCTCCAAGGTCTTCTTGATCATGTCAATCAACACTCTATTGGTAGCCTCGGCCGGCCCACTGTCGTGAGCATTATATTGGGAAGAATGAAGCAACTTGATCCCAAATTCCTGAGCGAAGGCCACCATCTTTTCACCAGTGAAGATAGTTCCTTGATCAGTAGCGATTGTCTCGGGTATGCCATATCGATGGATTATATGCTGCCTGATGAAGCTAATAACATCCTGTTGTGTAACATTCATCATCAGCTGTAATCTGTTGCCACATTAATGATGAAGGAATGTCGTTTAGTCGATAAGGGATATATTTTCCCAATCAAGTCCATGGCCCATCCTCGGAAGGGCCATGGTTTGACTATGGCATGAAGTTCCTTGGCTGGTACTATTTAAATAGGACCATGCCTTTGACACGCCTCACATAATTTGGCATGCTTATAGCAATTCGCTGTCATAGTGGGTCAATAATACCCCATCCGATGCAAAGTCCATTTCATGACTGGCCCTGCCCTGTGAGCACCACAAATTCCTTCGTGAACTTCTCCCATAACTCTTAATGCTTCTTCATCACCCACGCATCTAATGTATACTCCATTGATTCCCCTTCTTACTAACTCCCCATCAAGTAATGAATATTTAAAAGCCTTTTATCTTACTTTGTAGTCTGCCTTAGCGGAGGGATTCTTCAAATAATCTATGAGTTCATTTCTGCAATCCTCGACCAGCTGACTATCAAGAGACATTATTTCTTTTAGATTATCCGCCTGGCTATCTAAGACTTTCATTTCTTTATAGCCAGAGGCATGTTGCTCCTCATTTTATTCTCTCGGAACATTCATTACTACAACATCGGCAAACTGTTTTAATAATTAGTTAGCCGTTTCGTAATATTCCAACACATTATGGTTGTTACATTTGTATTCCCCAGTTAATTAAGCAACTGAGAATCGCCCATTATTTGGACATATTGAGCTTTTATGGATGTCAAGATTCTTAGTCCAATGACCAAGGCCTCAATTCGGCTTGGTTATTGGAACAATTTGATTGCAGCTGACACATAAACATCCAATTTTGTCCAGTTGGCCCTAGAATTGTAATTCCATCCCCTGCACCTTTTTGGTTTTCGATCCATCAAATGTCAAAACCCATGGTTTAAGGTTAATACAATGATTAACTTCTTCAAACGGATCGACTATATTAACCGAGGGATGTTGAGCCACAAAATCGGCTACAGCTTGGCCTTTTACAGCCTTTAATGGTACATACGTTAATGCATATGCACTTAATGGCCCACTGCATCAATCTACCTTGTAACACATGCCTATTAAGTAAGTATTTAACAATATCAATCTTGCACAAAACTAAGACTTCTTTGGGTAATAAATAATATTCAACTTTTGTACAAGCATGGAACAAAGATAAACATAGTTTTTCAATAGGATTATATCTAGACTCAGTCGAATTTAACAAACGGCTAAGATAATAGACAGTCCTCTCAGTACCATCATCGGCTTCCTGTGCCAAAAGGCAGCCAATTAATCTTTCTGCAGTCGATATGTATAATTTCAGGGGATTTCTTGGTATGGGTGGCATCAAAATAGGAGGATTTACCAAGGCTTGTTTAATTTGTTCAAACGCGTCTTGGTGCTCTGGTCCCCAAATAAACTCCCCAGCATTCTTTAGCCTAAGCAATGGAGAAAATGCCCTCATCTTCTCAATCGAGTTAGCTATGAACCTTCTTAGAAAATTGATCTTTCCTATCAGACTTTGCAACTCTTTCTTGTTTCTGGGAGGTGATGATTCCAACACTGCCTTTGCTTTGTTCTTGTCTATCTCGATGCCATGTTGATGTACCAAAAAACCCAAGAAATTACCAGCCGAGACTCCAAATGAACAATTTTCTGGATTCATCTTCAGACTATGAAATCTCGTTCTCTGAAATGCAATCTCCAAATCACGCAGGTGTGTTTCAAAATCTGTAGATTTAACCATTACGTCATCAATGTACACCTCCATGTTTTTCCCAATTAGATCATGAAAGATGGCATTCATAGCTCTCTGATAAGTAGCTCCAGTATTCTTTAACCCAAACAGCATGACCACCCACTCGAATATCCCAATCGAACCTGGGCTTCTGAAAGTAGTCTTATGAACTTCCTCCTCGGCTATATAAATCTGATTATAGCCCGAGTGTCCACCCATTACTGTAAGAGTCCCATTGCTCGCCACAACATCGACTAACATATCGGCTATGGGCATGACATACTAATCTTTAGGTGTTGCCAAGTTTAGATTCCGGTAATCAGTGCAAATTCTCAATTTACCATTCTTTTTGAATACTGGGACAATGTTAGAGAGTCATTCAGTGTATCTGACTGTCCAGATAAACCCATCCTCAAGTAATCTCTCCATCTCTGCCTTAATTTTGGAAAGTAAATCTGGATTGAACCTCTGATCTGGCAGTTTATACAGCTTGAATACTTCCTTAATCGGTAGCCGATGTTCTACTAACTTCCTAGACAATCCAGGCATCTCACTGTAATCCCAAGCTATACAATCTTTGTATTACATAATGAGCTCGACCAACCTGACACTATCAGATTCGGCTAACAAGCAACTGACCTTAGTCATTCTTGACTCGTCTTCCGATCCCAAATTAACTAGTATCATTGGATCTTATGCTTCAAAAGTTGGTAATTTCTTATGCATTGAGGGTGGTATAACTTTATCACCACGAACCTGCCCCCTAGTTTCTTCCTCAACTCAGTTCAGAATCTCCCCTTCGACTGACCCTGCTTCAATAATTTTATTTTCAGTCGTGAACATAGTGAGCCGTTGGAGAAGATTTTTAATGACGTGAGGTTTACTGATCATTAAAAATGTCTAAAGGCTATGGTTCAACCATCATTTTCACTACAAAACCCTTTGAGGTCAAGTCACATGACTCCCAAGACCCTTCTTCATAATCCTCGCGTATCACGATAGGCTCCATATGAGGTGAATAGAATAAGGCTTATGTTGCCCTCACCTCGGCTGTAAACGGATTTTTATCTGCCAACACTATTTCTGTCTTTCCATTATTCCACATAATCAGTCGTTGATGTAGAGTCGAAGGCACATACTTACTTGAATGAATCCAGTCTCTTCCCAATAACATTGAATAAGTGGTTTTGGCATCAACCACAAAGAAAGCAGAATTGATAGTCTTTGACCCTACTGTAACATCGGCTACCAAAACTCCCAAGGCAGTCGTTGCTTCACCGGTGAAATTGGTCATTTTCATGTTAACTGATACCAAATCTTCTTTTGTCTTCCCTAGCGTCCAAAGAGTAGTGACAAGCATCACTTTCAGCATTGCCCCTCCGTCTACAAATACTCGGCTGATCTCCTTACCATTCAATTGTGCTTTGATGTATAAGGGCTTCAAATGCTTGGACATTTCATTTGTAGGCTTATCAAATATCATTCCAACAGGTCTTAAAAAAGCTTCGTCAGACAACACAGCCCATTCCACCTCTTCTGCACACACGTCTCCTTCCAACATACTCGGCTACTCTTCTCCTGCCCAAAACTCACTGGGCAAGATACTCACAACATCCACCTCGGCTGATGGTGAGGTATCCTCATCCATAATGGTGTCTAGCAAGGATTCTTCAAAGAATGACATCATGTCAAACTCCTCCTTGGCCATTGCATCTCCGGCATTTCCATTCTCTCCTAAACAATTATCACCCTTTTCTAGTTCAAGGCTTTGCATCAGACTAACTTCGTCCAAAGACTCTGTAACACCATCTTGTTCATCATGTCCACTGAACGGCTGAACTTCCGTTTTTTGAGGCTTCTGTTCCCCTTTTCTCCAAGCCTTGCATTGATAGTTTCTCAACTTGCGGAATACAAAAAGCTTTTTTCAAAGCCCTGTCAACCTCATCGAATGGAATTTCTTTCTTGTCTTGGTATTTGGCCTCGTCTAGCATCTTCAAAGCCATCTTCATTGTCTACAAGGACTTCTTCCTCTGCTGCCTCCTCTTTTGAGTGTGTGTTAGCTGATGAGGCACTGGATTCATAGGTCTATTCATCTGGACATGTTTGTTCACCTTCCACTTTCCTTCTTCTACCTTAGCCGAAGGTTTGATCATTTTGAGGCCTCATGTCTTCTTCATTTTTAACAAATATCCTTAGAGACGTCATTCCTCCCCTTGTGTTGACCTCGGCTACATGTCGTTTACCTTCCAGAATTGGGCTTTCATCAATCATTGGTAAATTTCTTGTATTATCCGATGTGCCTATACTAGTCATTTTGCCCCCAGGCCTGTATTGATGATATCTATAGGGTTGGATAGTATGAACTTCGAATTGTCTTCTCAGGCCTTCAACACTACCATTCCCATTTGGTTGAACCAACCTATGGAACACACTTGGCCACTGGGACTGTGCATTTCCTGATACCTTCTGAGGGACTGATTTCTTCACAGCTATCACCCTAAGAATCCCTAGTCTCTCAAACACACTAGGCTTCTGATTACCTTTGTTGGCTTCGGTTGGAGCTCTTTCACCCCCTTGTATCTTAGCTATAATTTTTTCCCTCCACTGCTGACGGATCGACTGTTTCCATTTTTTGTATGGTGAGTCAAATAACCCGGAGAAGGAAACCATGCCAATGACTATGTTCGGAAATGGTTCTACATCCTTACCCATTTCTGCTACTGTCTTATCAGATAATTTGAACCTGCCATCCTTCACTGCCTTCTGGATGGCCTTCCTGAAAACTACGCAGTTTACCATAGCACGGCTATAGAAGTTATGCCATTTACAATACTTCTTATCCTTCAGTTCCTCGGCCGATGGAATTTTATGACCCACGGCTAAGCGAATTTGTTTGTCCTTGAGCAAGTAGTTGAATATCTGGTCATCTTTTAATATATCAAAAGAATACCCTGGCGTTTGTTCTGGGATATCTACTTATTTACCTTTAACAACCATTAAAGCAAGAAAAGAATAAGGCTTCCCCCTGAGGATCTCAACTGCCATAATGCCAGTCGTGGAATGGGCTGGTGGTTCCACTATATCGTCCAAGCCCTCAGCATCCACAATGGATATCAAGTGATTCCCCCTACTCCTGCTGGACCTCCTCTGCTCCTTTTTAATGATGAATTGTTCCACCTAGGTTGCTAGGGAAGCTAACTGACCCAAATCTAGGAATCGTTGAACCACCAAATTTTCCCTTAGTTGAGGATGCATATTGCTTATGGCCATAGAGGCATATTCAGATTCTGGGAATTGTACACTACAATGACTTCCCAGCTTCCTGAGTCTTTCAATGAACTCCGCGATTGGTTCGTCGACTTGTTGTCCAATTCTGGACAGAATTGGGCGGCAAGGAAGAGTACCATGTAAAAGCAGTCCCTGTCAGGGAGAGGGGGAACAACTGCAATTTGAAGTATTCATTCTGATTTGCCTCCCCACACTGAGTCGTAAATCAGTCAATATGCTCCATTTTAAACTTTGCATCATCACCTGAAAAGGTGGTAAAATCTGGAGTCTTGAAGCCCTTCGGCAAAGACTTCATCTTATCTACCCATTCGGGGCAGGGCTTCTTATAAACAGGTCTGTCTAATAGCTTCAGTTGAACGCCAAAATACTTCTTAATAGTCTCAGCAATCATATTGGGATCGATTAGCTGAGGTCCGAGAGGCCTACCATCGGCTGCCATTCTTTGGGGGGATTTCCTCCAACGACTAGCTGCCTGAAAAGCATGGATGCCCCCTGGTACGAATTTTGATAACCATACTATAGCGTGTATGAATTCCTGACTGGGTTACCCATATGAGGTGGATTATTAGTCCATTGCTGCTCATTTGTGTAACTCTCGGGAATCCGGTATTGCCATGGACAGCTGGGTAACTTCCAGCATGAGGTGGAAAATGATTCCATACCTGCTC
The DNA here is from genome assembly GCA_030762895.1 of Sophora flavescens. Lineage (NCBI taxonomy): Eukaryota > Viridiplantae > Streptophyta > Magnoliopsida > Fabales > Fabaceae > Sophora > Sophora flavescens. The sequence goes on along the minus strand of CM061070.1, from coordinate 79,761,152 downwards.
ACCTAAATACTCCCACGGTGTCTTGCGCAAAACTCCTTGTTGAGGAATCGAATCCAAATGACCATAGGGAGGTTGTTCTGGCACAGTTTGACCAAACGGTAAACTGGTCGAGGAAGGTGGAATAGAATTCCATGGTTGTTCCCCTACATAGTTGCCGAACGGCTTACTCTGTGTTGTCCCATAGCCTGTGGCTGGATATAAGGTCTGAGCTGGCATGGCTGTCCGAACGCCGGTTCCACAAGACTAAGCATTTGGCCCCAAGTAAGGCATTCCCAATTATCCAACAGTTCATGGTGGCCTTATAGCCATTGAAACCTGCCCATGTTGCATGTTAGAATGGATATCATCACATCCCATAGGAAACATTACGGGATTAGTAGTAGGCATGGTCATATTAGAGTATAAAGGGATAGTAGATGGTACCTGCTGCACTACATTAGGCTATACCATACTCGATGGTCCTGCCTGAATGTGTCCTCCTAGTGGAGGATTCATCAGATTTGGTTGCCCTGGATTAATCGAGGTAGCCGAGCCATTGGCAGACTTAAGGCCAAGTTTTGTCATCTGGATTTCGTTTCTGACCATGGGTTGAACTATCTCAGCCAGTTACTTTGACATATGAAACATGAGTTCGTTGATTCCAGAGTCAATCCGCTCTTTTATAAAAGAAGCAGTTACTACCATCTGCTGACTTGGATCAGCCCCTTCTTCTCTATTGACGTCCCTGTTTTGTGGCTAACAGGTGTGTTACTTGACGCAGGAGTACTAGGTGATGATTAGAAGGATGCCGGCATCCCCAAAGTAGGGTGTACTTCAGTATGTTTCTTTGCTCCATTCTTCGTTTTCGGTTGTGGCTCCATGTTGCTCAATTGTCAGATATCTTTTTCCATTTTTCCTTCCCCAACAAACACAATCTCCGTGATGATCTTTCTCCTTCAGTTTATTTCTTTAACCAACATACTCCCAAGTTTTTTTTTTTGAGCTTAACAAGAAAGCAACAGTCATTGGGAAGCTAGTCCAACCACCATAACAGTTCCCCACAAGGCTCAAGTCATCAAACACCATTTTTGGATAAGTTCTCAGAGCACCAGTGCATAGATCAGAGGCAGAGAATACATAAATGGAAATTGAAAAGGGACTAGAGGAAGATGAACCACTGCAACACTCTTTCAACTGGTCCCAAGGATCAAAAGCAGAGGGGATTTTCAATTCTTCCTCCTCTTTAAATAGGAATCATAAACACAGTAGTAAAGGATGGAAATTGGCAGCAGAAAAATCCAAAAAAAAAAACGAGGAACATAAGGCAACAACAGAAAATAGCAAGAGATGGAGAAAAATTTCTATTCAAAACACCTGAAAAAAATATAAGAGTCTCGGTTATATGCTCCTCCACGAGCTTCGCCACAAGCACTGTCACGGCCACCCTACCACACTACCGCTCATCCACCATTGACCACCGTAACCACCATGGCACAAAGCCGCTACTGCTAGTTGTCGTGAATCCGTCGCTGCCACAGGCCATTGGTCATAGATCCACAACAGAGCTCGTATGTTCCTACCATCCTCGTCGTGCTCGCCTCCTATCTTCACTGTCGCAACCGTCACCGCCATTCCCCGCCGCGTCTCCTTTGTCGTGCCGTCTTGTCCACAACGTCAAACCGCGTAGATCCGAACCACCACCACTCCAACTCGCCCAGCAGATCCACGTCCTCCGTCCACGCCACAGCGTTGCTGTCACCACCGCTTCCCCCTCGTTGTCGTTGCTGACCCAACCTCTGTCGCCGATCGTGATCACTGCTCCTCCACCGTGCCGTCTGACCTCTCTGTGCGCAGCCCCTCGTTTCTGCTCTTTGCCCCTGGGTAACGATGAAGAAGCCAGAAGCTTCCTCTTTGGCTTTTATTTCATTTTTTTTTCATGTTACTGTTATTTTGTGATGTTGGGTTATTGTCTTTTGGGCTTTATGTGTCATTGGGTTTCTGATTGAGAAGAGGTTGCCAAATGCTTTTCTCAAGTTTTTTTGGCTTAAGTTTGGGTTTTACTAACTTGGGCCGTATCTTTTTAAAAAAAAAAATTTGTTTTCAAGCCTTCACTGGTCATGGGCTTTCTAGAATTGGGTCAAATTTGTGTTCTTGTCTCATTAAGAAAAATGCATCTTCAAATGGTATAATTTCTTTTTTTTTATAAAAAATAAAATAGAACAAAATCTTCAAAGTAAAATAAAATTCTTTGAATTCACACAACAATCTACGACGTTGATGTATGAATTTCTCAACCTCAAGTGTTGTAAAAATTGTAAGGGTTTATTGTATAGTTTCACTATCTTTAACCCCTGTGCAAAAGTGAGTTCTCTCATTTTAGAAATAAAAATGATTTTTATGTTCTACTTTGACAAAGTTTCTTTTTTACAAAAATAAATAAATAAATAAACGATTGCTTTTAAGTATCTATAATAAATTTTTAACAAATAAAAATCTTTTTCATTCATGCAATAATTTACAACGTTGATGTACGATTTTTTATCCTCAGGTGTTGTAAAAATTGTAAGGGTTCATCGTATAGCTCTGCTATCTTTAACCCTATGCAAGAGTGAATTCCTTTTTGTATAAAATAATAAATGTTTTCAATTTACTCTATTTAACAAATTTTATTCAATTTTATAAAATAAAATCTTTTGAATTCACGCAACAATCTACGACGTTGATGTATGAATTTTCATCCTCAAGTGGCGTACGAATTGTAAGGGTTATCGTATAGCGCTGCTATCTTGGGCCCTATGCAAGACTGAATTTATTTCAAAAATAAAATCCTTTTTCAAATCCCTTTTTTCAAAAAGAAATAAAATTAGTCAACCAATCAAATCTTTTCTATAAGAACTACGTGGCTTTGAGTTTCCCATCGCACCCGCAAATACGTAGGAGCAAGATAAATCATCTTGTCAAGCCAAAACTAAATTTTCCTTTTTTGTCTCTTTTTATGTTAAAATAATTAATCAAAATAATTAAACTTTTCTATTTTTAGGGATGCTCTATGGACACAGTGCCATGTTCAGTCCCTTAGATTTAAGGTTACCCTGTGGACTCATGTACCATGTTCAACCTTATTTAGTTTTTATAAACAATAAATTTAAAAATATAAAAATTAATAAAAATTTAAAATATTAAAAGTTAAAAATAATTCTTTCTTGTAAATAATTTTTGGGGTAAAATAAATATTTAAAAGGCTATTAAAATGTTTTTTGCACAATTAACTTGAGGTACCGTTTTTTAAACGGGCGATGTGGGGTGCTAACACCTTCCCTACTCATAACCGGCTCCCGGACTCATCTCTCTCTCTCTTTTTTAGACTAGTTTTCCTTAAAATAAATGGTTTTTCCAAAAAAAATTCCAAATAAAAATATTGGTGGCGGCTCCTCTGTCTTTACCTTTCTTTTCGCGGCTCCCGGACGGAACGGTCGCGACAGCTGGCGACCCCTCTGTCTTTACCTTTCTTTTTGCGGCTCCCGGATGGGACGGTCGCGACAGCTGGCAGCTCCTCTGTCTTTACCTTTCTTTTCGCGCCTCCCGGACGGGACGGTCGCGACAGCTGGCGACTCCGCTGGGGATTTTTGAGGGTCAGGCCTATCACAGTTGGTGGTGCAATTTTTTTTAATAGATTTGAAAACATTAGTTTTACCCCTCTTTGTTTTATCTTTTTGTATATAGTATTATATGCTCTTATAAATGTCTTTATATAATCTTGCAACCCTAGGGTAGAAAACTCTCTTAAATGTTGGTTGTTCTTTTGCAGGTTTGCTTGCTGCCAGCACACACATCACCATCACATATTCACACACTTTTGGGCTCTATACCCGAGCCTTGGAATGCCATAAGATTAGAAGGGGCTTCGGTGATGTTATTGTGATGCTTTTGCGTCCCTGACAGACATTGATTCTCCCGCTCTGATTGCTACCGGAACATCGACTGCCATATTGTGACTTTTCGGTCCCTGTGGTGAGGTTCATGGATTCGGGTCCTCATTTTTAGATGTGGGTAATCCGGGGACCATATGTTTAGGGGTCTAGATCTGTCCCGGAAGTCATGCACCTAAAATGCCATTAGTAGCCTACCAAATTAGGGTCTTGACCTCATAAGTTCAAACTTTAGGATATGACCAATGTAGGACAAAAGGGAGTGCATTCCACCTTTTTTTGCAAACATGAATAATCACATGCATCATAATGGTTTTATGCATGCATTCCATAGACGCCTTAATATGTCATTCATTCATGCATCCTATTACATTCATTATTATTCATTGTATGCTCGTGCATGTAGTACTTTAAGTCATGCATTGTTAATATGTCATTCATGCATTTTGTTACACTCTCATGCATAAGTAAATTTGTTTTCCAAATGTTATTAACAAATTAAAATTTCCCTCCACAGATAATCTGATTTGAGATAACACCTTTGATTACAAGAGATGGAAAAAGTCAGACACACTAGCAATGCTCCCACCACCAAGAGCTCCAGGGTGATATTAAATTCATTAGAGAATCTAAAAGAGTTGAGCCAATCTTTGCCTCAAGAACGTCGAAGAAGCTTCGCCAAGAAGTATGGAGGGATCTTGGACCTAATTTTCATACCGGTTGAGACTGCTGCTTTGAGTGCTTTGTGTCAGTATTGGAACCCCCACCTCAAATGTTTTGAATTGCCAAACATGGACATTACTCCCACCATTGAAGAATATGCTTGCCTGTTAAGGTTGCCAATGCAGAAAAACCCCATCGTGTACTTTCACTTGGGGCAATACTTGACCACTACAAGCGTAGCAGGGTTACTAGGGCTTCCTGAAAACAATGTGAAGTCGACCAGGCACTCAGACTCGTGAGGGTTAGCCCGAAATCTTCTTGAAAATCATTTGAAGAAATTAATGGATCGACAAGATTGGGAAACCTTTGAGATGGTATTGGCGCTAACAATATATGGGTTGGTTCTATTTCCATCAGTGCTAGACATGATAGATCAAGCGGCAATGGATGTATTCTTCATAGTAGAAAGAAAGAAAAACCCCGTGCCGGCAGTGTTAGCTGAAACGCTTTTGACTCTAGAATTTTGCCAGCGGCATCCAAAGGGGAATCTCCGATGTTGTGCACAGTTGCTCTATGTGTGGGCCATGACTCACATGTATGCAAAAGGTCATATCAACCACCATTCAGATCCACTAAGAGGCTTCCATAACATCCCTATAAGACGGCTAAATGAAGAGGAATGGAAGAACGAGTTCGACAAAGTGGAAAGGGACTTTTTTAAGTGGGTATGCCCATGGTACGAAGGTCAGCAGGGGCAAGATATCATTTATAGTTGTGGTGACTATCCCAATGTTCCTTTGATGGGCCCAAGAGGATGCATATCCTACACGCCCGCCATAGTCTTACGACAGCTTTGTTGGATGCAAATTGTGCCAAGATAAGAACAACTCGGCGGATGCTGTTTCCGGTATGTGGATGGAGAGAATACCAAGTTGTTAGCAAAAGCAGTTAGAAATGCATGGAAAGATGTGAAGATGGTAGGGAGAGCACAATTGGGCCGACCAATCCTAATCATTATCTCAGAATATGAAGCATGGAGAAAATCAAGGAAAGGTCCCGTCAACATTCCGGCAGAAAGCACGGAAGATAAAGATTACTCCCTTTTGGTAACTCAAATGATAGAACAACTTACTGTTCTAGAAGCACAAATGAAGGAAATGGAACAACAAAAGCAAGATGCCAAGTTAAAAATAGCCATTGGGCAGAAGCGTTGTGAGAAGTTAGCAAAGGAAAATGAACACTTAAAAGATTTGTGTGCTAATATCTCCATAACCTCAAGAGTCCAGAAGAATATAGACAATGTCTCACCAAGCATCATGGCTAAGGTCCAGAATCTTGAAAGTAAATTATTGTCCTTGACAACGGAGAGGAATCGGCTAAGAAAAGAAAAGCGTCAGTTAGAATAAAAAGTCATCCACCAAGAAGGTATGAGAAATTCATTGGAGGTGGAGGTTGATCGACAAAGGGGAGTCAATAGCAACTTATAGAAGAAAATTTGTACACAAAGTTGGATGACTGATGAATTGGTACAAAAGGTCAAAGAATTGAATATCCTAATGGTCAAGATCAAGAAGCAGTGCGATTTAGGGTGGACCTCGGCAAAGCATTATCATGATCACGTGGTTCAAGCAATGAATGCCGTAAAATGGTGGAGAGAAGAAGCACGAGAGCGAGGGATAGATATTGACATATGGAAAAAGAGATATGTGAGCATGAGTTTGGTGCTAAGCCATTGCGTTCCGAATTTTGTCCGAAGCTTTGAGAAGACAGAACAACAAATCTGTACGGACCTTATGCTTCGTCTCCCGTCTGAACTGGACGATTTTATACAAATGTGTGGAGGGTTTGCTCGAGGGCTAAAAAGAAAGAGACCTAAGCTGTTGACTCTAGGATGAAATGTTGTAACAATGTTGAAAATTATGATTTGACATGATGTAATCCCAATCTATGTACTGGTTTGAGGAACTTTTAATGAAATCTGTTCTTGCCTGTATGATTCCTTCGCACTCCAACTCTTACACTTGACTTGCGACAGCACCTATCGTGGAGCATGGTCTCCTTTTAATATGTTGTCAACTACATCTTTGCCTTATAGGATTCTTCCTTCTGTGCAAAGGGTATGTCGGGATGTCTCAATTCGCATTGCTAGTGTGTTTAAGACAACATCTATTGTGGAGAGATATTATTCCCCTAGATTTGTTGTCAACTCCATTTCATCTTATGATCACAATGCTCTCTGTGTGGGATGGAGGGACCATCTCTTGTCAGTCACAAGCTGTTAACTCAAAAAAAATTAAATTAAATAAATAATAACTACATAGGTGGTTTTCACTAAAGCTTTTTTTTTTTTTTTTTTGCAATGTTCTTACTTTTTTTATGATTAAAACAGTGTGACTCTTCTGAACAATTTCTCCAAGACACCCTTATCGCACTCGATCACAAGCAAGGGCCATGGCGGATGAACTAGAATAAGTCCAAGAGATTAGGGATGAAGTCAGTCAAATCAAGGATCAAATGACAAAGATGATGGAGATACTATAAGCAATGCAGAAGGAAAAGAACACAGAGGAGAACCCTCCAGCCTCGAACGAAGGACATCCACTCACATTCTCATCCCGCCCTGTTTTTCTCAAATTCCTATTCAAGGCTTCAACCAACCAGGGGCCATGATGCCTCTCACTATTTATCCAAGCAACCAAACTCATCTTGCATTTGACCCGAACAATCCCCCATACGGTTTGCCACATGGATTTGTGCCACCAACAGCCCCCAGCCCACAAGATGGCATTCAGAACTCTGAACATATCACTCAGACACAAACCCCCACCAATGATGTCGAAATACCACAAACACAAACCGTCAACCCTACAGATGGTAACACCCTGATAGTGACACCTTCTATCAATCCAAAGCCCCCACAATACACCCTACATTATGGACCCCAGGGGACTCAAGTGATGCCAAACTTCGGTTCCTCCTCTATGCCATATTCATTTCCCTATAATATGTATGGAGAAACTCCAGTGAATCAGTCAGGAGGGGATTCCCAATCTAAAAAAAAGTTGGAAATACTAGAGGAAAGATTGTGGTCCATTGAAGGGGTAAATAGTTATGGTCTTCGGGATGCCTCGGAACTTTGTCTGGTGCCAAATGTTGTAATTCCGCCGAAATTTAAGGTGCCCGATTTTGACAAATATCGGGGAACCACTTGTCCCAAAAACCATTTGACCATGTATGTTAGGAAGATGGCATCATATGCCCAAGATTATAAGCTTTTGATTCACTTCTTCCAAGACATTTTAACTGGGGCAGCTTCAAATTGGTACACGCATCTCGAGCGGGCACACATCCGATCCTTCAAAGATCTAGCAAATGCATTCCTGAAGCAGTACAAGTACAATGTTGACATGGCTCCCGATAGGATGCAACTCCAAAATATGTCAAAAAAGGACGTAGAGACTTTCAAAGAGTATGCACAACGATGGAGGGAACTGGCTGCTCAGGTGGAGCCCCCCTTAGCCGAGAAAGAAATCGTAGCAATGTTCATTGATACACTCCAGTCGCCCTTCTATGATAGGATGATTGGGAGTGTCATCAAACTTTTTTGACATGGTCATCATCGGTGAGAGAATTGAAAGTGGAATGAGGAATGGCAAGATCACCGAGACTTCAGTAGGGAATGGCCCAAGGAAAGCCCCGTTTGTGAAAAAGAAAGAAGGAAAAGCACATGCAGTAACCTTTGAACCAATGGAGACCGAACCAAACAACCGCCTTCCAAGCTCAATACGCCCCATATTATCAACCACCTCCATATCACCAAGCCAACCAGCCATACATCGCTGCCACCTCACAATTTCCAAATCCTCAACAGTTGACTCCTTACCGACCATCATACCTTTCTCAGCCTCAAACACACCCTACCATGCCACCTCAAATTGTTCAACCCCTAAATCCAAACCCAAATGCCAGCCAAACAAGACCACCGTACAACTCGGAAAGAAAGCCAGTGCATTTTGACCCGATACCCATGACCTACACTGAACTATTCCGCCAACTTGTGAGCAAATTCGTGCTAACTCCTATCCCGACAAGACCAATAGACCCTCCTTATCCAAAGTGGTATGACCCAAATGCTCAATGTGAATATCACGATGGGGCCACAGGTCATTCCACCGAGAGTTGTAAAGCTTTGAAGTTTAAGGTGAAAGACCTGATTAATGCCAAATGGTTGAGCTTTCAGAAGGATGCTCCAAATGTGGCACAGGGTCCTATGCCAAATCATGGGGGTTCAGGAGTCAATGCCATTGAAAGCTTCTTGGAACATACTCTCAAAAGTAGAGTGGCCAATGTTAGGACTCCTATGAGAGTTGTTTTCAGAGAGATTTACAAATGTGGATTGATCCAAATCCCGATCATGGAAGAAAAGGCTCTCGATGGAGAGATAAGGTGTGACTTCGATGGGAATATGGGGCATTCGATTGAAGACTATGCAGAGTTTCAGCAAGTTATGCAGCAGTTAATAGATATGAAGATTATCTTAATTGGTTGTAAATCAAATGAGTATGACATTAATATGGTTGCTGAATCTACAACTTCCCGAACCCCAATTAAGATAACCCCTTTTACTGTTGTGGTTAATCCTCAACCAGTTCCTGAGCAAGTCACTCCGAAACCAGTGGTGATATACTATATTGAGAAGAAACCTTTGCCGGTTCCAAGTGGGCCAAACCAATCGTTATCCGAGTTTCAAGTCCTTTCCCTTACAAAGGCACCAAAGCGATACCATGGAAATATGAGATGCAGGTTCAACCCAACCCTTCCGACGGGACTACTGTGGTTACCAACATTTCAGGAATTGGTGGAATGACTAGGAATGGTCGCATTTTCACTCCAGAGGTATTGCAAAGGGAGGAAACATAAAAGGAAAGAAAGGATCGCAAGGGGAAAGAGAAGGTGGAAGGAATTCTAAATGACAACGAAGCAAACGGGGGTAAAAATGAGGTATCCGACGAAGAAGTCGGTGAATTCTTGAAGTTCATCAAGCAGAGTGAATATAGGGTTGTGGATTAGTTAAATCGAACTCCGGCTCAGATATCTCTTTTGTATCTATTGATGAACTCTGAGCCACATAGGAGAGTGCTGATGAAGGTGTTAAATCAAGCTCAAGTCTCCCATGACATCACAGTTGGTAAGCTCGATAACATTGTAGGTCACATAGTCGCTGATAATTATGTCACTTCACCGATGATGAAATACCAGCTGAAGGTATGGGGCACAACAAAGCGTTGCACATTTCTGTGAAGTGTCGAGATCATGTCATGGCTAGGGTTCTTATTGATAATGGATCTTCTTTGAATGTAATGCCAAAGTCAACGCTGGCAAAGTTGCCTTTCGATGGAACTCATATGAAGTCGAGCACAATGATTGTAAGAGCTTTCGATGGCACCCGAAGGGAAGTCAAGGGAGAAATTGAATTGCCCATTCAGATTGGCCCTTGCACCTTTGAAGTACTCTTCCAGGTAAGGGATATCACACCAACTTACAGTTGTCTCCTGGGACGACCATGGATCCCTTCGTCTCGAGCTGTACCTTCCACATTGCACCAAAAGGTGAAGTTCATTGTTGATAGTAAGTTGATAATTGTTTCTGGAGAGGAGGATATGTTAATAAGTAACCCATCAACAACCCCTTATATTGAGGCTGCTGAGGAAGATCTCGAGACCGCCTTCCAGTCGCTTGAAATTGCCAATGCCACTTATGTTGGGGAGGGAGCTCCACTCTTGAAACCTCGGTCATCTAAAACATCCATTATGATGGCCAAGGTCGTGCTCGGAGGAGGATACCAACCTGGAAGCGATTTGGGGAAGAATAGCCAAGGTGTGGCTGACATCCTCATGCTCACTAAGAACAAGGACAGGTTTGGGTTGGGATACAAACCCAACTAGGTCGACAAGATGAGGGTTATAGAAGATAAAAAAAGAAAGAGGTTGGCTCGGTTGGAAAATCGTGAATACGGGGCCGAAAGGGTTCCCATCTGTGACATTCGATAGAGCTTCCAAAGCATGGGGTTCGCATTCCTAGACCAAGCAGTAGCTATTGAAGATGATTATCCCGCCCATCATGGTGTCAATCTGGTATATCCATGCTCTCCAGATACAGAGCTCAACAATTGGGAGATCATTGAGTTCCCCAAGACCATAGAGTCTTTTTCAAAGTAATTCTGTAATGCTTATCCTTTAGCTCTGCCCAAGGCTTTAGGAATTTTTTTGTAATGGGCTTACTTGTTTCTGTTTCAGTTTGACTTATCAATAAATGCATGCATTCAGTATCTTGTGTTGTTATCTCTCTCTTTTTTTACTTTCATTTTTGTTCACCATTCCTCACTAATAAATGCAGTTTCTCGTTTTTTACCTTTATTCATTCATCTCTCCCTGATAACTACCAAAATGCAGATCTAAAAGTGACTCTCTTGAAAATGACAGTGTTAGTAACTCAGCATACAATTTTGACTATCCCATTGATCATGCTGAATAGGTTGTTGATGATGATGGAGAAGTTCCTCTTGAACTAATGAGATTGGTAGAACAAGAAGCCAGGGAAATTCGACCCCATGAAGAGCCGAGTGAACTAATCAATTTGGGAACCAAATATGATAAAAAAAGAGGTCAAGATTGGCATTTCCCTGAAAGAAAAGGAGCGAAGTAGGTTGATCAAGTTGTTGATAGAATATAAAGATATTTTTGCATGGTCATACCAAGACATGCCAGGGTTAGACCCTAGTGTAGCAGAACACAGGCTACCATTAAAGCCGGAGTGTCCTCCAGTAAAACAGAAGCTACGAAGGATGAAAGCGGAAATGTCCTTAAAGATCAAGGATGAGGTCAAGAAGCAACTGGATGCAGGTTTCCTAGAAGTCGTGAAGTACCCTCAATGGGTTGCCAATATTGTTCCTATTCCTAAGAAAGATGGAAAGGGTCGGATGTGTGTTGACTATCGAGATCTGAACAGAGCTAGCCCGAAAGATGACTTTCCTCTGCCACATATTGATGTTCTTGTAGACAATACTGCTCAACATGCATTATTCTCTTTCATGGATGGATTCTCAGGATATAATCAGATCAAGATGGCTCCCGAAGATATGGAGAAGACCACGTTTGTCACTTTATGGGGAACCTTTTGCAACAAGGTTATGCCCTTTGGTTTGAAAAATGACGGGGCAACATATCAGCAGGCTATGGTGGCTCTATTCCATGACATGATGCATAAGGAGATAGAAGTTTATGTAGATGATATGATCACCAAGTCCAGATCCGAAAGTGAGCATGTTGATAATCTGCAGAAACTTTTTGAGCGGTTAAGGAAGTTTAGGCTCCGACTGAACCCGGCCAAATGCACTTTTGGGGTGAAATTAGGCAGGCTTATGGGGTTCATTGTTAGTCAAAGAGGAATAGAGGTTGATCCTGAAAAGGTTCTAGCCATCATCGACATGCCAGCACCTCAAACGGAGAAGGAAGTTCGAGGGTTTTTAGGAAGATTGAACTACATTGCCCGGTTCATCTCCCAACTAACCGCGACATGTGAACCAATCTTTAAATTGCTGCCCAAAAATCAAGTTGTGACATGGAATGAAGATTGTCAAAAAGCCTTTGAGAAGATCAAATAATACCTACAGGAGCCTCCGGTCTTGGTTCCCCCAGTGCCGGGAATACCTCTCATCATGTATTTGACTGTGCTAGATGAATCGATGGGTTGCGTATTGGGGCAACACGATGAATCGGGAAGAAAGGAACATGTCATCTATTATCTAAGTAAGAAGTTCACCAGTTGTGAAGTCAACTACTCGCTGCTAGAACGTACTTGCTGTGCTTTGGCATGGGCGGCTCGTCATTTGAGGCATTACATGTTGTATTATACTACCTGGTTGGTGTCCAAAATGGATCAAATCAAGTATATCTTTGATAAGCCTGCTCTGACTGGAAGAATTGCTCGTTGGCAAGTCCTGCTATCAGAATACGACATAGTCTATGTCACCCAGAAGGCAGTAAATGGTAGCGCTCTTGCAGAATATCTAGCCAATCAGCCAGTAGAAGATTATGGATCGATGCAATGCGATTTCCCAGATGAAGATATAATGTCTTTGTTTGATCGCGAGCAATCACCAGGAAAAGAAAAGTGGACCTTGTTATTTGATGGAGCTTCTAAAGCATTGGGACACGGAATCGGGGCAATCTTAATCTCACCAGAAAATGATTATTTCCCTGTCATTGTGAGACTCTGCTTCGATTGTACAAACAATATAGCTGAATACGAAGCTTGCGCACTAGGGATCCTGGCAGCAATAGAGTCAAGAGCAAGTATATTGGAGGTATATGGAGAGTCTGCATTAGTCATCCACCATCTAAAAGGGGAATGGGAAACCTGAGATGTCAAGTTCATCCCGTATCGTGATTACATCAAGGGTTTGATTGAGCAGTTTGATGAAGTCACATTTCATCATATTCCCCGAGAAGATAACCAATTAGCTGATGCGTTGTCTACCTTGTCCTCGATGTTCAAAGTAAGTGATGAGAGGAACCTACCACTCATCAAAATGGAAAGTCGTGATCATCCTGCATATTGTCAAGTGATAGTGGAAGAGTCTGATCAAAAACCGTGATACCATGACATCAAATGCTTCATCCAAAGAAGGGAATACCCTCCGGGCACTTCAGAAAATGACAAAAGAACTCTAAGAAGACTTGCAATGGGTTTCTATTTAGATGGAGGTTTTCTCTACAAAAGAAATCATGACATGATGTTGTTGAGGTGCGTTGACGCAAAAGAAGTTAAACGGATAATTGAGGAGGTACATGAAGGATCTTTTGTAACACACGCGAGCGGTCATGCAATTGCCAGGAAAATCTTGAGGGTTGGCCAATACTGGTTAACAATGGAGGCTGATTGCTTTAATTATATAAAGAAGTTCCATAAATGTCAAATATATGCTGATAAGGTTCATGTGCCGCCAGCTCCCTTGAATGTCATGTCGGCACCCTGGACGTTCTCAATGTGGGGAATGGATGTGATCGGGCCAATCGAACCAAAAGCCTCAAATGGGCATCGCTTCATTCTTGTTGCCATTGACTATTTCACAAATTGGGTTGAGGCTGCATCATATCCCAATGTGACCAGGAATGTCGTGATCAAATTTGTAAAAAGAGAATTAGTTTGTCGTTATGGGTTGCCGAGTGAGATTATCACTAATAATGCAACCAACTTGAACAACAAGATGATGAAGGAGATGTGCGAAAACTTCAAGATAAAGCATCACAATTCCTTCCCGTACCGCCCAAAGATGAACGGGGCAGTCGAGGCCGCTAATAAAAATATCAAGAAGATTGTCCAAAAGATGGTAGTGACGTATAAAGATTGGCACGAGATGTTACCTTTTGCTTTGCACGGCTACCGTACCTCTATTCGCACCTCAACAGGGGCAACCCCATATTCTTTAGTGCATGGGATGGAGGCAGTGCTCCCGATTGAAGTAGAGATCCCCTCATTAAGAGTACTGAGAGAAGCAGAACTGGAAGAAGCTGAGTGGGTTCAGGATCGACTAGACCAATTGAACCTCATCGAAGAGAAGAGATTAGCGGCAATGTGTCACGGTCAATTGTACCAAAAAAGGTTAATGAGAGCTTACGAGAAGAAAGTACGCCCCCGGTAGTTTCGAGAAGGTGATCTAGTGCTCAAAAAAATTCTACCAATCCAAAAGAATCATCGAGGGATTGGACCCCAAACTACGATGGACCTTACGTAGTAAAAAAAGGCATTCTCTGGAGGGGCTTTAATTCTCACCAGGATGGATGGGGAAGATCTTCCACTCCCTGTAAACTCGGATGCAGTCAAAAAGTATTATGCTTGAACACACTTCCCAAGAAGAAGAAGAAAATAAAAGAAAAAGTGAAAAATGAAAAGAGAAAAGCTCGCTAGACTAAAAATCTGAAAAGATAGTCTAGGCAAAAGTTACAGCTACCCGTTAGGCTGAAAACCTGAAAAGGCGGTTTAGGCAAAAGTTAGGGTTCCAAAAAATAAAAACATAACAATGGAAGTGTCGTCAAGCCAATGAACTGGGGCAGTCAGTAGGTTGGATGTATGAAGACTGGGGCAAACAACATCTCTGAAGCCAATTAATGAGCAGTCAAGATTGTATGAGGGATACTAACATTAGTCATTGAGAGAGACATTACCTGAGGAGATGCGATTCTACTCCGCAATGTTTTGCAATTTATGCTTTGTACACCTTTTTCAATCCAAATATAATGACATTGACTTCCTTTATTTTATTTCGCTACCTTGGTCCCTTTCTCTTAACTTTTGTCATTTGTGTGTGTGCATTCATCCTGATAAGTATATACTGAAATGTGAAACAAGTATTGGTTTTCTTTAAGCAGTTAGAATTCCTTAGAAAGCCTCAAAAGGTCATGGGGGGAACGATGCTTCCCCTATAAAGGGCACTAAAGAAAGGAAGGAATATTAAAGAACAACCACTGGGATAATTATCATCAAAGACGTCTACCATCAGAAAACAAGAGTGCAAGATATCTTTCCTCGATGAGATGGGCCTTCTTTTAATTCATCCTCAATATTGACTGTGATTGATGATAAGCCTCTGGCTTGTGTAGTTTTATAACTAGATGGATTGTGGTTTCTGTGCTAATTATTCGAGTTCAATCTCGTTTTCGCCCAAATTTGGCCTTGTTTTGTTCCTAAGTTAGACTTTGACTCGTTTTATGTATTTTTAGTAGTTTTTAGTTTATTTTGAATAGAATTACGCTTTTTGTTTCTTTTTATTGTTTCAGGTTAGAAGTGAAGCTCTGAGAGTCAAGGGAATGAAGAAAACAGTGGAAATTGCCATTCTGGAGATACTCGCCCCGCGAGTGGATGCTCGCCCCGCGAGTGGATGCTCGCCTCGCGAGCCTGAAGACCAGCTAAGCAGCAACAGTCATCCTTTCTGTCTCGCCCCACGAAGATACCACTCGCCTCGCGATCCTGAAGGCCTGACTGTGCCAGAATTGTCATCCTCTCTGTGTCGCCTCGTGAGAGTCTGATCGCCTCGCGAGAGTCCAATTTGAAAGCGCGTCAATTTTAATATTCGCCTCGCGAGATCTTGATCGCCTCGCAGAGAGCGCAGATCATGAATCCTATATATTGTTTTTTTACGGCAGAATTGAGGAGCTTTTGATTCTCCACTATTTAGAGTAGCGTTTAGGCCGAATCCTTGTTTCTGGAGCTGCGTCTCCTCTTTTCATTTTCTTATTTTACTATGGTCGTTAGGTCCGATTGCTTGTCTGTATTTACGAGCATGAGGAACTAATCCCCTCCTCCGAGGGATCAATGAAACCACCCATGGCGGTGTAGGACTCGATGTGATGTATGTCTTTCTCCCTTCTTTCAATTAATGTTTTCCAATTCTGATTTGATTGCGTTGATCATATGCATGCGTGATTGACTAGTTAAACGTGATGAGGCTTAGGAGGCAATTCGCGTTTTAGAACTTGAATTGGGATCATTGATCGACTATTGCACGAGAGTGAGTAGGAGATCGGTGCAACCTTATAGGGAACAAGAATTAATAGAGTTTGATGATTAGGATTATGAGACCTATTAAGTAATTAATCCAATCATCGAATGCGTCCTATTGAGCACGACAGTGGATATAGGAGAATTTGGGGGTCCTGGTTGACATTGTAATTGAACTTAGGAAAGAATCATCATCACTTGGGTACTATGCATGATTGGGTAGGTGGATTTGAGACCTTAGATATTTTAATTCCAGATTTTAATACCTTAGTTTTATTAGATTTGTTAATTGAATTGCAATCCTATTTTCTCTCTTTCAACCACTTTCCTTGCTTGACCAAATGTATCGACTTCTCGCGAATTAGTTGAATTGGTAGCCCAATCCTTGTGTTCGACCTCGGTAAATTCTTACCGTGTTTATTTTATTACTTGCAACGACCCGGTACACTTGCCGGTGACTCAACAATTGACGCTTTAAAGGGGTCAAGGATCCAATAATGAAAAAGAAATAGTAAAGAAGAAATATTTTCTCACCAAAAGTATCTCTTGCATCGTACAAAAGTATAATAAGGGTTTTCATCATCAACGTTCATTGTGTGTTGAACGGAAAGACGGTTATTTGAGTTTTCATCAATCATGAAAACCATCTCATACATTGTCATTCCATCAATGGGTAAAACCAACACTCATGCATTGCATTTGTCTATCTGGTCTCATAAGCGAGCTTCTGACGGGCAATCCACCCCGTGAGCTCATCTTTTATCTTTCAGTTCGAGCTTCTGACGGGCAATCCACATTGTAACCTTTTTCATCTTTTGTTCGAGCTTCAGACGGGCAATCCACCCCGTAAGCTCTTTTATCCATCCGTTCGAGCTTCTGACGGGCAATCCACCCTATAAGCTCTTTTATCTTTCTATTCGAACTTCCGACGGGAAATCCACCCAGTAAGCTTTTTCTATTCGAGCTTTAGATGGGCAATCCACCCCGTAAGCTCATTTATCTTTCTGTTCAAGCTTCTGACGGGCAATCCACCCAGTAAGCTCTTTTATCTTTCTGTTCAAACTTCCGACGGGTAATCCACCCCGTAAGCTTTTTCTATTCGAGCTTCAGATGGGGAATCCACCCCGTAAGCTCATTTTATCTCTTTGTTCGGAGCTTCTGACGGGCAATCCAACCCGTGAGCTCTTTTATCTTTCTATTCGAGCATCTAACAGATAATCCACCCTGCAAGCTTTTTATGTGTAAATCTCAGTGGGCAATCTAACCCGTGGGTTCTTTACAGGAAATCGGTTTGTAGACACGGGTCTTTTGCTTGTCAGTGTACCCAGGACAAAAATTGGAGTTCTGGCCTTTACTAGTTTCTTATAACGATAATCGGTTAACTATGATTACACCTATTATCTAATAAGAAACAAGTAAAGAAGGGCATATGTGAACACCTAATTTTGTCTGGTTCGTTTTAACAAGCTAACTTAAACAAATCAATACATCTGGTTTCTGATTAAAAAATAAAAAAAATAAATAAATAAATAAATAAATAAATAAATAAATAGAATTTGTTAGATATCTTTTTCCATTTTTCCTTCCCCAACAAACACAATCTCCCTGATGATCTTTCTCCTTCAGTTTATTTCTTTAACCAACATACTCCCAAGTTTTTTTTGAGCTTAACAAGAAAGTAACAGTCATTGGGAAGCTAGTCCAACCACCAGAACAGTTCCCCACAAGGCTCAAGTCATCAAACACCATTTTTGGATAAGTTCTCAGAGCACCAGTGCATAGATCAGAGGAAGAGAATACATAAATGGAAATTGAAAAGGGACTAGAGGATGATGAACCACTGCAACACTCTTTCAACTGGTCCCAAGGATCAAAAGCAGAGGGGATTTTCAATTCTTCCTCCTCTTTAAATAGGAATCATAAACACACTAGTAAAGGATGGAAATTGGCAGCAGAAAAATCCCCAAAAAAAAATGAGGAACCTAAGGCAACAACAGAAAATAGCAAGAGATGGAGAAAAATTTCTGATCAAAACCCCTGAAAAAAATATAAGAGTCTCGGTTATATGCTCCTCCACGAGCTCCGCCACGAGCACTGCCACGGCCACCCTACCACACTATCGCTCATCCACCATTGACCACCGTAACCACCATGGCACAAAGCCACTACTGCTGGTTGTCGTGAATCCGCCGCCGCCACGGGCCATTGGTCCTAGATCCACAACAGAGCTCGCAATTCCCACCACCCTCGCCGTGCTCGCCTCCTATCTTTGCCATCGCAACCATCACCGCCATTCCCCGTCGTGTCTCCTTTGTCGTGTCGTCTTCTCCGCCGCGTCGAACCGCGTAGATCTGAACCACCACCACTCCAACTCGCCCAGCAGATCCACGTCCTCCATCCATGCCACAGCGTTGCCGTCACCACCGCTTCCCCCTCGTTATCGTTGCTGACCCGACCTCTGTCGCTGATCGTGATCACTGCTCCACCGTCGTCCCGTCTGACCTCTCTGTGCGCAGCCCCTCGTTTCTGCTCTTTGCCCCTGGGTAACGATGAAGAAGCCAGAAGCTTCCTCTTTGGCTTTTATTTCATTTGTTTTTTTCATGTTACTGTTGTTTTGTGATGTTGGGTTATTGTCTTTTGGGCTTTATGTGTCATTGGGTTTCTGATTGAGAAGAGGGTGCCAAATGCCTTTCTCAAGTTTTTTTGGCTTAAGTTTGGGTTTTACTAACTTGGGCCATATCTTTTTTTTTAAAAAAAATTGTTTTCAAGCCTTCTCTGGTCATGGGCTTTCTAGAATTGGGTCAAATTTGTGTTCTTGTCTCATTAAGAAAAATGCATCTTCAAATGGTATAATTTATTTTTTTATATAAAAATAAAATAGAACAAAATCTTCAAAGTAAAATAAAATTCTTTGAATTCACACAACAATCTACGACGTTGATGTATGAATTTCTCATCCTCAAGTGTTGTAAAAATTGTAAGGGTTTATTGTATAGTTTCACTATCTTTACCCTATGTGCAAAAGTGAGTTCTCTCATTTTAGAAATAAAAATGATTTTTATGTTCTACTTTGACAAAGTTTCTTTTTTACAAAAATAAATAAATAAATAAACGATTGCTTTTAAGTATCTATAATAAATTTTTAATAAATAAAAATCTTTTTCATTCATGCAATAATTTACAACGTTGATGTACGATTTTTTGTCCTCAAGTGTTGTAAAAATTGTAAAGGTTCATCGTATAGCTCTGCTATCTTTAACCCTGTGCAAGAGTGAATTCCTTTTTGTATAAAATAATAAATGTTTTCAATTTACTCTATTTAACAAATTTTATTCAATTTTATAAAATAAAATCTTTTGAATTCACGCAACAATCTACGACGTTGATGTAAGAATTTTCATCCTCAAGTGGCGTACGAGTTGTAAGGGTTATCGTATAGCGCTGCTATCTTGGACCCTGTGCAAGACTGAATTTATTTCAAAAATAAAATCCTTTTTCAAATCCTTTTTTCCAAAAGAAATAAAATCAATCAACCAATCAAATCTTTTCTATAAGAACTATGTGGCTTTGAGTTTCCCGTCGCACCCGGGAATACGTAGGAGCAAGATAAATCATCTTGTCAAGCCAAAACTAAATTTTCCTTTTTTGTGTCTCTTTTTATGTTAAAATAATTAATCAAAATAATTAAACTTTTCTATTTTTAGGGATGCTCTATGGACACGGTGCCATGTTCAGTCCCTTAGATTTGAAGTTACCCTGTGGACTCATGTACCATGTTCAACCTCATTTAGTTTTTACAAACAATAAATTTAAAAATATAAAAATTTAAAATATTAAAAGTTAAAAATAATTCTTTCTTGTAAATAATTTTTGTGGTAAAATAAATATTTAAAAAGCTATCAAAATATTTTTTGCACAATTAACTTGAGGTACCGTTTTTTAAACGGGCAATGTGGGGTGCTAACATCTTCCCTACTCGTAACCGACTCTCGGACTCATCTCTCTCTTTTTTTTTTAGACCAGTTTTTCTTAAAATAAATGATTTTTCCAATGTTTTTTTCCAAATAAAAATATTGGTGGCGGCTCCTCTGTCTTTACCTTTCTTTTTGCGGCTCCCGGATGGGACGGTCGCGACAGCTGGCGGCTCATCTGTCTTTACCTTTCTTTTCGCGGCTCCCGGACGGGACGGTCACGACACCAATACACCATTCGACTAGCTTCTGAGTCGGCTAATCCTCAACGGCTAAGTCACATTCCGTTAATTTAGATGATAACATTAGTTTAGCCTTTTATATATATATATAAAAGTCGGTCAACATGTATTTTTTATCATAAACTATTAAACTAACTAACTTGAGCAATATTTATTTTTAATAAATTGAAAGATTGAAAGCGATTCCTAAAATATCGTGTCTAGTTTGCTAAAGTCAAATGTAAAAGGTATAAAAGACAAATTGTTCAACAAAACTCTGGAGCTCTCATATCGCCACTGAGATACAGTTTTTTACCATGATCAAAGAGAGGGAAACAGATGTAATAATTGGTTGGCAAAAAGTCTCTCAAAGGATTTTGGGTTTGAGGAAACCTTGGCACCCAGGGGATTTATGTTTGTTGCTGCTTGCTGATATTACACGAGCTTCCTTACCCTGCCATAGAAATATGTAGTGTATTTGTTTTTATTTTGGGCTTAGGTCTCTTCTTTGCACCATTGAAAGATCAACTATTTTGAATTTGTAATATGAACTATTGAATTATGTTACTATAATTAAAGATAATTGTGTTTGTGTGTGTGTGTGTGTGGGGGGGGGGGGGGGGGGGGATATAGGCCCCACAGGTCTAGCCAGCCCACAGGCCAATCGGGCCAGTCCACCAATACTTCGACCAGCCCAGCCCGATTCGATCTTGTTCGGGTTGGATTAACGGTATGGAATCTCTACTTAAAAGTTATATACATGATGATTTGTAAATGATTGATAGTGTAAAAATTAAACTCTAAAATTTACAACATGTTGCATATGTTTATCATGTTAGATTATAGTGTATGCAAATACTAAAACATCTAGTTAATAAATAATAATTAAATAAATATTCAATTAAAACAAAACTCGTGTATTGTATGAGATATCTACTAGTATATACTACGTGTTTTGTTTATTTATATATTATTTTTATTTATTAAAGTGCATATTTTTGTATTTTTAATACATTTTAATAAAGTTAAAATTCTTATTTGATAATTATAAAAGCGTGATCCTTTAATTAATTTAACAAAAAAATGTTTAGACTTTAAATCAATCTCTCTCTCTCTCTCTTTATATATATATATATATATATAATGCCTAAATACATACAGCATAGAAAGATGGTGCTCCTAAGGCAACGCGGACCAGCGTTTGCATAAACAATCCATTTGCATATACAAAGCACCAAATAAGAACTGAGATTCTCTCCATTTATGTCTGATATAGTCATCTTTATAAATACAATAACGATTTTTTTTTAACCCGGGAACTTTGCACATGTCAATGAATCAAAAAAAAAGAAATGTTGTGTTAAAAATTGTATATTCAATTTCTTGAAAACTTAAAAATTACTATTTCCAGTACAACATGTTGAGAAATAACAAAATAATTTTCCTCTCTATGTGATTTAAGATGGGCAATAACGAAGTAAACAAAGTAAGAGAAGAAGAATAACACCAAGAATTTTTAACGTGAAAAACCCCGTCAATGTGAAAGGGAAAAACCACATGATCTGGTCCAGTAAAATATCTCCACTATTGAAAGTAGGATTACAATGTCTCTCTCTTGTACAAGAGGATGTCTCTCAATCTCACCCAACTAAGATGGTATACAATATCTCTCAACTCTCACCAAGTATGGTAGAAATACAACTCTCTATTTCTCTCAGAGGATTACAAGAACTCTCTCACTCTTGGAGATGATCTCTCTCACTTGGATGAGATGCTTCAACTTTTCACAAGTCCTCATATTATAGTGAAGGAGTGTGGCTTTTTCCAAGAGTAATAAAAGGAGGTGAATTAATTCCCATATTTTCAAGATCCCTTGAAAATGCTATCTTCACTTTTCTAAGATGAATGTGATGTCTTCAAGAGTCAAAGAATATATTCCAAGACCTTGGAAAGTGTTTCCCTATTTTTCATACATTTGAATTAATCAAGATTACTTGAATGTGTTACACCATTAATTATGAGGGAATTCCAACAAATTTCCCCCTTTCTGAATTAATTGATGTGCATCACAACACATGCACCTTTGCAGCAATCTTCAACCTTCTTAGTTGGTATTGATTTAGCCATCATATCAGACCAATTAAAATATGTATGGATTTTCTCTATCTTCAATTTCTTCTCATCCAACGCTTCTCGTATCCAATGATAACAAATGTCAATGTGTTTGGAGCGTGAATGGAACATGGGGTTCTTGGCTAAGTGAATGGTGCTTTGATTATCACAGTTCACCACACATTCATCTTGCTCATGTCCTAGTTCACATAAGTTTTTCATCCATAGCATTTCTTTGCAAGCTTCAGATGCTACAATATATTTGGCTTCAGTGGTTGGCAACGCAACACACTTTTGGAGTTTAGACTGCCAAGATATAACCCCCCTGCAAAAGTAATCAAATATCCTGATGTGGACTTTCTGGAATCCACATCGCCTGCCATGTCTGCATCTGAATATCCTAGAAGCATTAAATTTTCATTGCCAAAGCACAAGCAACTTTTGGCAGTACTTCTCAGATACCTTAACATCCACTTCACGGTATTCCAATGCTCCTGTCTTGCATATGATAGGAATCTGCTCACAACTCCTACAGCATAAGCAATGTCTGGTCTTGTACAGACCATTGCATACATAAGGCTGCCCACAGCAGACAAATAGGGCACCTTGCTCATTTCTTCTTTCTCTTCTTCATTTTTTGGACACTGCATCTTGCTCAGCTTGAAATGTCCAGTAGTGGAACATGCACAGGTTTGGCATTATGCATGTTGAACCTTTCAAGAACCTTCTTGATGTAGTCTTCTTGAGATATCCACAGCATTCTTCTAGACCGATCTCTAGTGATCTTCATTCCAATAATCTTCTTTAATGGACCCATGTCTTTCATTGCAAAATACTTGCTCAATGCCTTCTTGATAGTTGCTATCTTTTCCTTGTCTCTTCCAACAATCAACATATCATCAACATACAGAAGGAGTATGATGGTTTCGCCATTCTCATAGTTCTTCACAAACACACAATGGTCTGCGGAGGTCTTTTGGAAATTATGTTAGGCCATAAAGAGATCAAACTTCTTGTACCATTGCCTTGGAGCTTGTTTCAGACCATAGAGACTTTTCTTCAGACGACACACTAAGTGTTCCTTGCCTGGTATTGCAAAACCTTTAGGTTGCTCCATATATATTTAATTGAAAGGAGGAACAAAACAAGTATTTTCTGAATTGCTTGTGTTACTTTCACACGGTAAAGAGGTATTCTATTTATACACTAGAAGAATTAAATACAACTGATAATTACAAGACAAATAAATGAGGCACCTATTTCCTATAGACATTTCCTAATTTCATGACTAGAGAATACATGAACCTAATTAATTTACAATGGCTATTTCTTAAACTATTAATGACAGTCCATGAACCTTTGGACGGTGGATTCCAACATTAATGACAGTCCATGAACCTTTGGACGGTGGATAATCTTTGGACGGTGGATTATCTTTGGACGGTCCACTCCAACACTCCCCCTCAAGCTGGGAAATGGATATCAATCATTCCCAGCTTGCAAGTAAGTTGGTTGAATCGATCAATTGGCAAACCCTTTGTTAACACATCTGCTAGCTGCTGCCCATAGGGAATGTAGGTTGTTGTTATCAATCCACTATCCAATTTTACCTTGATGAAGTGTCGATCTATCTCAATGTGTTTTGTCCTATCATGCTGAACAGGATTATGAGCAATACTGATAGCCGATTTATTATCACAAAACAATTTCATGGGACCTTCACACTTTATCTTCAAGTCATCGAGCACAATTTTCATCCACAACAGTTCACAGATTCCTTGTGCCATAGCTCTAAATTCTGCCTCTGCGCTTGATCGAGCCACTACATTTTGTTTCTTACTTCTCCAAGTAACAAGGTTCCCACATAGGAACATGCAAAAGCCTAATGTAGATCTTCTATCACTTACTGAACCTGCATAGTCTGCATCTGTATAAGCCTCCATAGTCAAGTTTCCACCTTTTTTGAACAAGAGTCCTCTTCCTGGAGTAGCTTTGAGATACTGCAGTATACGTTCTACAGCCTGTAAGTGTCTCTCCCTCGGATCATGTATGAACTGACTCACAACACTGACCGCATATGCTAGATCCGGTCTAGTATGTGCCAAGTAAATCAACTTCCCCACAAGTCTCTGGTATTGGATTTTGTCAACCTTGGCACTCTCTTCTTCAGTGCTCATCCTGTGATTTTGCTCGATGGGAACACCTGTAGGTTTACATCCAAGTTTCCCTGTTTCCTTCAAAATATCAAGCACATACTTCCTTTGAGAGATGAAAATGCCTTGTTTTGAGTAGGCCACTTCAATCCCTAAGAAATACTTCAGTTTCCCAAGGTCCTTCATCTCAAATTCTACAAATAATTTTTCCTTAAGCAGTTGTCTCTCAACTAGGTCATCTCCTGTAATAATTATATCATCAACATAAACAAGAAGTACAGTCAGTTTTCCTCCTTGTGAATGTTTAAAGAAAAGTGTATGATCTCCTTAGCTTTGCTTGTAACTCAGCAACACCATAGCTTTTGTAAATCTTCCAAACCATGCTCGGGGAGACTGTTTTAGCCCATATAAAGCCTTCCTCAATCTGCAAACTTTGTTTGTTCCACTTGTGGGACCAAACCCTGGGGGAATCTCCGTGTACACCTCCTCCTCTAAGTCTCCATGCAAGAAAGCATTTTTGACATCAAACTGGTGTAGTTCCCATCCAGACTAGGCAGCAAGAGAGAGTAAAATACGAACAGTATTCATCTTTGCCACTGGAGCAAATGTCTCCTCATAATCAATGCCATAGGTCTGAGTGTATCCCTTTGCCACTAGTCTTGATTTATATCTGTCTAGGATACCATCTGACCGGTACTTTACAGTGTAGATCCATCTACTCCCCACTGGTTTCTTTTCCTTTGGTTTCTCAACAATTTCCCATGTTCCATTTCTTTCCAGAGCTTGCATCCCCTCATTCATGGCTTGAACCCAGTTCTTGTCCTTCAATGCTTCTTGTACTGTTCTAGGGATTCTGATAGAGTCAATCGCTGCAATAAAGCTTTGGTGCTGCAAAGAATGGTTTGTGGTGGAAACAAATTTGGAAATAGGGTACTTAGCACAAGATCTTTTTCCTTTTCTTAAAGCAATAGGTAACTCATCATTAATGTTAGGATCACAATTATCCAAAGGAATAGGTTCAGAATGAATGAAAGGAATAGATTCAACATGAATGGGACTAGTTTTTTCAATACTTACCATGGGTTCAGATATTTGGGGTTGTGGTTGGACCAGGGAGGGGTGTTTCTTCCTTTGATAGACCAGTTTTGGCGAGCTTTCTCTAGTCTGAGGAGCTAATTCCTGTGTATCTGAGAGCATATCAGAAGATTGGAGCAAGGAAATGCTGCCTTCTGAAAAAACCTCAGCTTCCAAATCAGAAGTATTATTCTCCCCCGGCCGAGAGAATCAAGAATGATTGATTTTCTTGGAAGGTGACATCCATGGAGACATACACTCAACGAGAGGAAGGGTGATAACATTTGTATCCTTTCTTGTCATGGGCATAACCAATGAACAAGCATTTAATAGCACGAGGGTCAAGTTTGCCCCGATGCTGAAGATGGACATGAACAAAAGCAACACAACCAAAAACACGAGATTCAAGACTTTGCATAATAGGAACAGATGGAAAAAAAAATGTTTTCATGACATGAACAGGACTCAAACCACCAAGGATTCTAGAGGGTATTCTATTTATTAGATAAGCAGCAGTTAAAACAGTTTCCCCCCAATATGAATTTGGAACAGACATTTGAAACAATAAAGCTCTAGTAATTTCAAGCAAGTGTCAATTTTTCCTTTTAGCAACCCCGTTTTGTTGGGGGTATCAACACAAGTAAGTTCATGAACAACGCCATGTTGTTTAATAAAGGTGGAGAAATTTTGATTCACATACTCTCTACCATTATCAGACCTCAGACGTTTAATTGTTTTATCAAATTGAGTTTTAATCATATGATAAAACTGGATAAACAAATGGTACACATCTGATTTATTTTTTATTAGAAAATCCAAGTAACACGAGTGCAATCATCAATAAATGACACAAACCATTTTGCATCAGAAATATTAGGAATAGATGCTGGACCTCAAACATCAGTATGAATAAGAGAAAAAGGTTCATCACTTTTTTTAGCACTTGAAGGAAAACTTACCCGATGATGTTTGGAAAATTCACAAACATCACATTGAAAGGACTCAACCGATTCATTCAAAAACAAAGAAGGAAACATAGACTTAAGTAGAGTGAATGGGGGATGCCCAAGACGATTATGTTGGAGCCAAATTTGGGAGGAACAAAACTTGGATTGATGACAGGAATGTTGCAACTTCACACCAGATCCGCCTGAAGTTTCCATGTCAAGGTAGTACAACCCTCCCCGTTCCTTGACAACTCCAATAGTCTTCCCCATAGTATTGTCCTGGAATACACAATGAGAAGGGGAAAATGTTACAGCGCAATCAAGGTCTTTGGTAAGTTTATGTATAGAAAGAAGGTTAGATGACAGTTTAGGAACATGAAGCACATTTTGCAAATTTAGAAAAGGACTAAGTTTAACGTTACCAAATCCTGCAATTGATGTATGATGAGCCATCGGCTACAGTTATGTGATGACTACCCATGGGGATTTGATAGGATGAAAAATGAGGAGAACAAAAGGTCATGTGATCGGTGGCACCAGAATCAATAATCCAAAAATCCTCGAGGACAGTACCAGAAGCATGAGAAAATAAAGAACATAGATTCTTATCATTTACACTATTTGAAGAAGTGCAAGACCACTTACTAGAGTAATGGGTGATAGCTGAGATGTTGGTAATCTCAGTGTTAGACATGATGGTTAGGCGTGATAACAACCAAGAGTGCGATGAAGGTGTAAAAAACACAAGCTGCAATGAAGGCAGCAAAAAAGAAGAGGGTTTGTGGTGAAGATGACTTTGGGTATTGTAACTAAGAAAGATAAAGCACAATGAAGGTGATGAACATGTAATGAAGGCACAAGACAAAACAGGTCCTGCAATGAAGGCAAGGCACCTAATGTCACTTAGCAATGAAGGCCGAGGCAGCGGAAAAGCAAAGGTAGAGACTCCCAGGGTCGGGAGCTCTGATACCAAATTGAAAGGAGGAACAAAACAAGTATTTTCTGAATTGCTTGTGTTACTTTCACACAATAAAGAGGTATTCTATTTATACACTAGAAGAATTAAATACAACTGATAATTACAAGATAAATAAATGAGGCACCTATTTCCTATAGACATTTCCTAATTTCATGACTAGAGAATACATGAACCTCATTAATTTACAATGGCTATTTCCTAAACTATTAATGACAGTCCATGAACCTTTGGACGGTGGATTCCAACATTAATGACAGTCCATGAACCTTTGGACGGTGGATAATCTTTGGATGGTGGATTATCTTTGGACGGTGGATTCCAACATATTTCTTCCTCTAAGACTCCATGTAAGAATGTTGTCTTGACATCCAGCTGTTCGATCTCTAAGTCTAGATTGCTCTAATAGATATCATTTCACCACTGGTGAGAAGATTTCTTCAAAATCTATGCATTTCTTCTGATTGCGTCCCTTGACAACAATTCGGGCTTTGTACCTTGGATTTGGGTTGTTCTCTTCATGCTTGAGATTGAACACCCACTAGTTCTTTAATGTCTTCCTTCCATCTGGTAACTCTACCAGATCATACGTCTGATTCTCCATCAAGGACTGCATCTCTTCCTTCATGGCTTGCATCCATTTCTTCTTATCACTCGTCTCAACAGCTTCCTTGAAACTTTATGGTTCCCCTACATTAGTAAGATTGACATACTCTTCTGAGAAGTACCTTCTTGACGGTTGTCTGGCTCTCGTGGATAGTTTGACTTCAAGTTCTTGTCCCGTTTGTTCTGTCTCAATCGTTTGTTCTCCAACCGTCTGGGGTGGATGCATCGTATGATTTTGACCCGTCTGGTCAGGTTTTTGTCTGATCAAGTTGACCCGTCTGATCAGGCTGACCCGTCTGAACGAGTTGCTCATTGTTTCTTTGAGAAACGTCTCCCCCTGAACTGTGTGTTACTCTAACCTTTGGCTTCTCAGATTTCTTGACATCCTGAATCGTCTGGTCTTCAAAGGACACCATATCTTTACTTCGAACAATCTTCTTGTTTGTGGGATCCCATAATCTGAAGCCAAGTTCATATCTTGGTGTACCAAGGTATATGCACTCCTTCGTCTTAGCATCAATATTTCTTCTTTCATCTTTCGGAATGTGAACAAATGCCCTGCACCCAAAGACTCTCAATTGTCCATAGGAAGCTTTCTTTGCAGAACATACCTCATCGGGTATATTTCCATCTAACGGTCTCGAAGGAGTCATATTAATCAAATCAACAGCGGTTCTTACTGCTTCTGCCCAGAATGACTTTGGGAGTTTTGCATGAGAAAGCATGATTCTGACTTTCTCGGCAATCGTTATGTTCATCCTTTCAGCAACTCCATTCATCTGAGGTGTCTTGGGAGGAACCTTCTCGTATCTTATCCCATGAGCTTTACAATATACCTCAAATGGGCCTAGATATTCTCCGCCACTGTCAGTTCTCAAGCATTTCATCTTTTTTCCAGATGGTCGTTCCATAGAAGCATGAAACTCCTTGAAAGCTTGAAGAACTTGATATTTCATCTTCAATAGATACACCCACAACTTCTTGGAGTGATCAACAATGAAGGTAACAAAATACTGGGCACCACCGAAGGATCTTTCAGAGATTGAGCATACGTCTGAATGAACAAGGTCCAAGATCTGTTTTCGTCTTCTACCATCGTCTGACCTTTGGAAAGACACTCTGTGTTGCTTTCCTGCCAAACAATCTTCACATGATTCGAGTGGCTGACCTTTGATGTTTGGAAGATGATCTTTTGCGAGAATCTCCAATCTTTTCACGCTCATGTGACCCAATCGTCTGTGCCACAATTCTTTGCTTGCATCTTGAGAAACATTCATCTCTTCTTTGCATATCTTTCCCAGCATGATGTATAGGGACCCTTCCTTCTTTCCACGAGCAACAATCATGCTTCCTCTACTGAGGTTCCATCTACCAGCACCAAATTAGTTTATCATCCCAGCTTCATCTAACTTTCCTGCGGAGATAAGGTTCAGACGCATATCTGGAACATGTCTTACCTCCTTCAGCACGAGCTTGTTTCCATTCTCAGTCATCAGAGTCGCCTCACCTATACCAACAATCTTGCTTGTAACATGGTTGCCCATCTTCACCGTACCAAAGTCTCCTCTTTGATATGATGAGAAGAATCCTTCATGAGGAGTAACATGGAAGGATGCACCTAAGTCAATTATCCAAATGCAGTCATCATATGCAACATTTAGATAATTCTCCTCTCCAATAGGTAATACATCATCGTCTGAGGTCACTGCAGTTTATCTTCCTTCCTCTTCGGTTCAATCTGGTCAGGGTGGACTATTCCATCCTTCTGATCTCTCTTCAAGAATCTACACTCAAACTTCTTGTGGTCAGGTTTGCCACAGTAAAAACAACTCATATCTTTAGTGTGAGACTTGGATCTTCCACGTGATTTCTCACGGCCTCCTCTGTCACGGTTTTCACTTCTTCCTCTATTTTGAACAATATTGGCTTCGAACTGATTGTTCAAGCCCCTTTCCTTTCGCCTTGATTCTTCCTTTAGCAGACTATTTGTCACAACATCCATACTAAGCTTTCCTTCAGGAGCACAATTACTGAGAGTGACAACCAATGTGTCCCAACTCTCAGGCAGAGAACTGAGAAGTAGAAGAGTCTGCAACTCATCATCAATCTTCATTTCTATCTTCGTCAACTGATTCACAATTCCTTTGAAGGTATTCAAATGCTCTATCATATTCTGACCATCCGTATACTCCAACTTCACCAATCGTCAGACAAGATGAGCTTTGTTCCCATGCGTCTTCTTTTGAATCAATGATTCATGTTTTGTCCATAACTCATACGCGTTAATATAAGTTGATACATGCTCGAACAAGCTTTGATCAATGTATTTCTGAATCATAGCTACCGCCTTCTGAATCTGGAGCTCCCAATCTTTGTCATTCTTCCCCTCCGGCATATCCTTCTTGATGATTGGCTCATGCAGATCCTTGCAATATAAATAATCTTCCATCATTGGCTTCCAATAGGAATAATTTTCTGCAGTTAGCTTGACCATATCTCCGTCATGAGTGATACCGCCCTCCATCTTGAATCACATAGGATTATAACTCCTCCGATCTATCAAGCTCTGATGCCACTGTTGGGAAATACCAGAATAATTTTCCTCTATGTGATTTAAGATGGGCAATAATAAAGTAAGCAAAGTAAGAGAAGAAGAATAACACCAAGAATTTTTAACGAGGAAAACCCCCTCAAAGTGAAAGGGAAAAACCACGGGACCTAGTCCAGTAAAATATCTCCGCTATTGAAAGTAGGATTACAATGTCTCTCTCTTGTACAAGAGGATCTCTCTCAATCTCACCCAACTAGGATGATATACAATATATCTCAACTCTCACCAAGTATGGTGGAAATACAACTCTCTTTCTCTCAAAGAGGATTACAAGAACTCTCTCACTCTATCACTCTTGGAGATGATCTCTCTCACTTGGATGGGATGCTTCAACTCTTCACAAGTCCTCCTATTTATAGTGGAGGAGCGTGGCTTCTTCCAAGAGTAATAAATGGAGGCTAATTAATTATCATATTTTCAAGATCCCAAAATGCTATCTTCACTTTTCTAAGATAAAGGTGATGTCTTCAAGAGTCAAAGAATAAATTTCAAGACCTTGGAAAGTGCTTCTCTATTTTCCATACATTTGAATTAATCAAGATTACTTGAATGTATTGCACCATTAATTATGAGGGAATTCCAACACAACATTTCTATTTTATGATTCTTTAACATGTGCAAAGTTGCAAGGTTCGAAAAATCCATACAATAATCAAAAATAACGATTTTAATGATGAAAAATGTATGGATGGTTAAATGTACTTTCATATTGAAAAGATAATTTTTTTTAAAAAAAAAAATAGATACATTTGATAGAGCAACAATGTAAAAATTACATAATGATATGAATAATAATTGTAACAACAGAATGAAATTCCAATAATCATTACAATAATTTTGTAGGTCATTTTATTTCCACATCCTAAGCATAGACAATCTGAAAAAATAATTATTACAATGTAGTGGATTAAAACATAATGCCTAAGAATAGGGTTCTTCATATTATTAGCATCAGCCTTATATTTAAAGGATATTGTTAACAAATGTACTAAAGACATTGGTTAAGAAACCCACAAAAGACAAATTCGTATTGAAAAACTAAACGTTACACTCTTTGAAATGCTAAATACACTATTTCTAATACAAATTTTCCTTTGATGAATCCTTAAACAATACATTAAGGACATTTGTTAGCATTCTCCATATTTAAACTATCGTTTGAGTGTAAGATATGTTATCACAGCTAAAATTCATGTATTTGAGTCTATGCCATATGAAAGTAAGTTTTAAAAAATTCTAAAATCATCACTTATCATATAGACTTTGTTTGCCAAGTCCAATAAGCTAGCTTTACTTATAAGCTTGTTTGGCTAAAATAAAAGTGTTTTGATAAACAAACTTATCTCATTAATTTATAATTTTTCTTCATAAACTGTTTTATTTAACTTATGACTTATGATAGCTTATTAATTTCTCTCATTTTTATCCTTATTAATTTAATGAAATTCTCATTTTACTATGCATCACATAAATATGTCCTTTTTAAGTCATTTTACATTTATAAACTAGTTCAACCGTTAATTTTACTACACTTCAAATTCAATCACTTAGTTTTTCAACTATCAACTATAAACTTTCAATTAAAAATTAATTTATCAGTCATAAACTAGCTTATGGGATATTTTTGCCAAACTAATAACTCTTATTCTAGACTTTTGTCTTTCACAAATGGCGGGTGGGTGGGGGCAAGGTTTACACCATCCTCTAAAAAATCCTTTGTACCTTGATTTACAGATACTCCAAATTTACAGACATTTGAAAATTTTAAAAACCAACTAAAAAAGTAACATACCCAAGTGAAGGAACATACAGTTAAATTAAATACTTCAAAGTAAAACGGTACCAGATACAGTAGCCATTCCCCCCCAACACTCCCTTTCTGTATTTTCCATTTCATGAATGTTTCAATAACTTGGAGTCTCATATATTACAAGATGATAAAAATAGGACGGAAACAAGAACAGTCAAGTTACAATCGAAAAAGTTCTTTATCTAACAAGACATCATACAATAATTATTAAAATTTAAAGGAACAAGAAACTGTAACACTATGGAATCAGTAGGCTCCCGTTACTAATCCCACAATACTTCCCACGGAAATTCATATCATATCAACAATCTCACAAGTAAATGATGCTACTATTTGTCAGCAAGAATGAGTCTAAGCTTGCAGCCATATGTCCTCTTCTTTTTGAAATTTTTAACACTAAATCCCCCATGATGAAAGAGGAGTTCAATCACATGATACCACGACTCATTTCACAAGAAATCTTTTAAACAGCATTTCAGTGAATGCATCATCGTTTTAAATTAGAATCACTGATCTCACCATTTTGGATGATGCCATTCTCATTCAGATACTCGACAAATTCATCAATAAGATACGGCCAAGCACCTTCAGCATCATAATCGGATAAATTGGGGCCCACAGTCTGCATAACAAAGCATGACAAATTTAATGGTTTCTGAGATACTTCATATAGGCCAACAAAATATTATCATGCATGAAAGTACTGCTTGAATTGTCATTCCAAAAAACGGTTAAAGCAAAAAGGACTTGGTCTCAACCAATAAGAGGTGACCTGACCTGAGGATAGAGATTTACAACTGTCATGGTTTATAATAAACCCCAATACCCAATTCATTAGCGCTAAATCAAAATCAACAAAGTCCATCTATGAAGCACGGATACATGATTTTTGAGCACGAATCGTCCTCGATACGTCCCGATATGCGGCGATACGCATCGGGGAAGTATCGGAGCCTTTTATTATTTATTTTTAAAATAATAATTTCTGATACGCCATCGACACGCTGTGAGGACGCCGTTGACACGTCGTCAATACGCTGACCATTTATCTTCGCCTATATCGTGACTCTTCCCCCTTTTTTTTACTTTGAAAATTGAAAACTCCAACTAATTGCAATTATATCACCAATGAATGAATCACCGTTAATGTTCACCTCCTCATCTATATGACTATGGCTATTAATATCAAGTTATCCAAGAGCCACACCCATAACAGAGCACCTTCCATCGTGCCAGACCTCCCTCCCCCTCGACAACTCCTACTGGCCAGTGTACAACCATCAGTGTGTGCCTCGTGAGGCTCCTACACACCAACCTTGCTCCAACAGCCAGGTAACGTTACTAGGCCTCTGTTTTTTTTTCTTTTCTGACTCGTGAGGCTATGTTTTCCAGTAGCACATCATCAGTGTGTGCCTCGTGAGGCTCCTACACACCAACCTTGCTCCAACAGCCAGGTAACGTTACTAGGCCTCTGTTTTTTTTTCTTTTCTGACTCGTGAGGCTATGTTTTCCAGTAGCACATCATCTTTGTCTTTGACTTGTGATTATCTTTCTCTTAGAAATTAGGAGAGTAAAAAGGTGGGTATGATATTTTTATTAATCATGGACTCATGGGAATAGAAGTACATAGCAGTTTATATAGACTTTGAGACACCGACTAGTGTCCGTGGTTTTCTTTTCCAGTTTTCCTTCACACGTTGCTTACAATGTAACAATGTCGGTGGTTTTCTTTTGCAATTTCTTACTCATCAGAATTAATTAAATAATTGATGTTATTTGGCAACATGTTTTTTTTAATGAAAATTAAATAAATAGATGCAGTTTCTTACTCAACTGAGTGGTGAGGCTCTGTATTTACTTACCCACCCATTTCTTACTTACCCAATCCCTCCCACCCACACGAGCTGCAACAGTATTTTTTTTTTCCTGAAAATTAATTGAGTGGAAACATCGTGAGGCTATGTTCTCTATATACGTAGCCTAATATTTTGTGAATCTTTTTATATATATTTATATATGTATCCTAAACGTATCGTATCCTATATTTTTTAAGTAAAGACGTATCGCCGTATCAGATACGTATCGTATCCGTGCATCATAGAAGCCCATTTATATTTTGGTTCCTTTATTACGGTTGGAGGGGGGTTAGAGGAAGGTATGAAGAATTTGCACTATTTAAAACAACTTCTCTTGCATCCAGCTGTTCAGGTCCAAAAGAAAAACTAATGGACATTTACTTTGTTTTCTATTTTCATTTTTAGTTGACAACTTAGGCCCTGATTAGTTTATTTTCAGTTTCCTGTTTTCATTTCCTAATTTCAAAGATAATTATAACTAAAATTACAAAAGTTTCACATTGTTTTTCATTTTGTTTCTTGTTTCCAAAAATTTGTATAGGAAACACTGAAAACAACTTTATTTGTTTTCACGGTTTCCTGTACAAAGGTGACACTTTTGTAATTATTTTAGTTGTAATTGTCTTTAAAATTAGGAAATGAAAACAGGAAACAAGAAATAAACCAAATAAGCTCTTAATATGTAATGCGAACCCAAGACCTCCAAGGCCGACTAATGTCTATGTGAGGAAACCCAAGAGGTGCAATACACTTTATTAGGCCTAGGCAGTGGCAGTGAGGTGTGTGCGCGTGGGAAATTCTGTTGCTGAGGGGGTTTATATGCATGAGGGGAGAGAATAGAGTAGGCTGAAAATTGGGACTTGGGAGAGAACTTGGCCTCTCGAATTGCCTAGGCTATCAGTTGTAATCCTTTTCTTCCTTTCAAGTTCTGTATCAACTTGATACTAGCTTGTTTCCATCAATAATACTACATTTCTTCTTTTACTCTGTTCATTTACCTGGTTCCTAACAATATGTTTTACTAATAACTACAAAATGACCAATTGTTTTTTACTAGGTTTCTTGTTTCCAAGT
Organism: Sophora flavescens; assembly: GCA_030762895.1. Taxonomy (NCBI): domain Eukaryota; kingdom Viridiplantae; phylum Streptophyta; class Magnoliopsida; order Fabales; family Fabaceae; genus Sophora; species Sophora flavescens. The sequence goes on along the minus strand of CM061070.1, from coordinate 79,725,611 downwards.
CTTTGGGATGTAAATAGTGAAAACAAGAACAACTTGCTTCCATCGTTTCCTTTACACACCTTGGAAACAAAAAACAGAGAGAAAACACGGTGCAGTTTTTGTAATTAAAAATGTTCTTTTTTATTTTAAGTTAATATGTTTTCACCAACAATTTTTCCCTTCATCTTGTTTTCAAACTTTTGTGAAGAAAATGGTGAAAACTTTTCTTCTTTTTTGCCACTTTCTTCACAAAAATTTGAAATCTGGAAACAAAGTCAATGCAATGCAGCATTTTTGTCTTAGTGAAATATATCAACCAAAATGAATCAAACAGCTCCTAACATTTCACATTCAACATCATTTCCCCCCAGGAATCACAGAAATACCTTCAGTTAAATTGAAGATTGATTAGAAAACCTAATGAACAAAAGAAACATAAATTTAATATCACAAATCTTTATGCTTAAATATTACTAAAGCAACTATTGATGCGGAATATGATAATTTTGATTAGTGTTTCAATTTAAAAATTAGGGTGTTCAGCCATTTTTTATTGTCATTTAGAGAATTTATCCTTCTTTGCATAGGAAATTCCTATGCGAGTCAGTAGTACACAGGAAGAGCCTATGCTGCGCATAGATATATTCATGCAACAATAAATCCACATCAAGGGAAAGTGCATCCACATTATGAGAGGAAGACTTACTGAACTTTATTCTAATTTTTAATAGTTTACCTTTGCAAACTCCAAAAGCTGAGACCATGTGTCCCTAGAGATTGCTTTGTTATGCCGAGCCTGAGTAAGTAGCATCAAAGTTTCGAATATAAGTAGAATAATCAAGCATTAGGAATTATCTGACCTCAGTATGGAAGCTTCAAAATTCAAACAAAAAACAGTGAAAGCTAAAAAGGTACATAAAGAAGATAACTAGTAATATTACCTGTAAGAACTGGCACCAATGATCAACCAGTGGCCAATGCTTTTCAGCAAATAATAATTGCCACATTCCAATAGCTGTATCCAATGCCAGAGATTTTTGACCCTGCAATAGGTAACTTAACATCTATTTATCTTAAAAATACAATAAGCAACAACAATATTACTGTTGCATGAAAAATTAGACGTCCAAAATTCAAAGAATCAATACAGTACTAAAATCCACAAGTAACTCATACCCAACCCAAAATGCTCAAGTCTGACATAGATCTTGCACTTGCCAACATAACCAAGACAAATTAGCATCAAATCATTCACTGGGGGAAAATCACATGCATCCTACTTTGATGTTCTCAAGTTCCTTTCTTTCAAGTGTTTGAACTCTAACCCTTATAGCATCCTAAATATATAATATTAACACCGCCCCAAATCCCAAACAAGAACACAAATTCATTATCAATGCCTTTGAAGTCTCACATAAAAATAGGGAAACAAAAAGGTAGTTGGTAGTTATACTCCAATCAAGTTTATCACATAACAATCCCAAGTGTATTTTGTGTATGAGTAGCTAAACAAGAATGCAGAACAAAACTCCAAAAGCTGAAGCAAACTGCAACAACACATTAAACCACGTATGACAAATGCTTAATATCCAAAGGCACGGATCAATCTAGAAAATGAGCATGGCAATCAAATCCAACTTTTGTATCTTTGAAATGCAAACTTCATGATCCTCATACAAACTTTTTAAGACATGCATGTAATAGATAATACACTTGCAAGCACAAGATAGATTCTTGAATGTATCTAATGATTTTCACTTTTTCAGGTACCAAAGACTTGAAAGTTCATAAATATCTGACCCAGTAAACATGTTCGCCAAATCATAAATGATAATAACATACACAAATTTTTTTTTTTTTGAAATTTGAATACTAGGGAAGAAGAAGAACATGAGACAACTCTAGTGTATCCAAAATATGCCACATACCACAGAATAGGTCATCATCACTAGTAATGAATCATATGAATGTTCTGCATATAATTAGGATGACAACAAATTACAATCACCAGACACTGAAAAGAACAGTGTTCAAATTATTAAAGGGAAAGAAATCTAGTGAGCAGAAACAGAAACTCTGCCAGAAAAAGAAAATATTTAAAAATTCAAGGGCAGGCTAGCAATGAAATACAACATTCATAAATTACTGATGTTTAAGGTTTTGCACTAGGACTAAGAAATGCATTAAAACTTGACTAAATTGTTCTTATTGGGAACTGTTGTTTTATAGATGTTACAAATATTGGGAGCTTTAGTTTTGTGTCATAAATACTCAAAGTTATAGTTGGGGGAAAAATTAAATGTTCATTGATCTTTTGAAACACCAGTCAAAATGGACCAAGACTAAATTCTCAAAAATCGATTATTCAGGAAAGGAGGGAGTAGTACACAGCATATTGAAACTCAGAAGCAAGAAGCAAGAAACAAGAATTTAGAATACTCAATGACCACGGTTCACTACAGGAAATAGAAGATCCAAAACCCTCTGTTTCAAACTTCGAAGATAATTCAACACACTGCAAAGTTGAGAATTTGGTCCAAAAAATTCAAGATAAAGAAATCTGTCCAACAAATATTTAAGAATAACTTGAATAGTGAGCCAAATTAGTTATGATTAACGATCTCCCCTGTTCCATCAAGATGTGGCCAATTCCATCTTAACTCTTTAAGTATGAACTATTAGATTGTGTTAGTTCTAAATGCATTACTTAAATTGGGTTATGGCCATAGGTGATAACTAATTACCATCCAAATAAGTCAATACACAACTGGGGGAGAAAGGACCAACCAGAAGTTATCAACACATACCTTCTCTTTTGCCCAGCCAAAAGCAAAGTTATATATCTCACGGAATTTCTCTGGACAAACAAAAAAATTGAATATAAATTCAGGGAGTTTCTTCAATAATTGCAGGAGATAATTCCTAGTAACAAATGAATTATGAAGTGTATGACTAAAACTAATTTGGAGCTTTTATTTGAATGCTACTATCAGTACGTTCATCTTTCAGCTCGGAGCGCATATATGGTATCTTTTCATGGAACTTCTCCAGTGAATCAATCCTGCAATAATTTTATACGGCCTTCAACTGGGGAATAGTCATTACAGAAACAAAATTCCTTTTAAAAACAGTAAACAATCACATACCCCAGAGACTGTAAACCTTCAATAAACTCCTTCTTGGAAAACTCACACATAGTGCCAGCCTTCATGTGCCACGAAAGAACTAACTGCAAAAATGTCACCCAAGTTACCTAAAGCATTCCTATGTCATCCGCATGCATTTCCATCACGCTACCGAGTTATCAGTAGGTATAGTAAACAGATAAAATTTCATGGTCAACCATTCTTCATTTAAAATTACAAACATGAACTCTTAATTCACAAATATTGCATATTTCACCATATGGAGAGCAATAATCATCACCACTTGCATGGATGAATGGAAGCACTATTTTTCTTTATTTGCTTTCTCTAAAAAAGAAGGATCTTACCTTGCTATGCTTAACATCTTTTGGAACTCATAAATTTAGAATTTCTACACTGACAAAAATGGCCGATTGTGAAACTAAGGTCAACATTTCTGTACAGAGAGAGAAAGATCTTGTCTAGCTATGCTTGATGTCTTTTGGAGTCCATATAAGTTTAGAACTTTACACTGAGAAAAATGACTGATTGAGAAACCAACTTAAACATTTCTGTATGTCATCTTTAACTTGTTAGTCATGTACATCTAACTGATGTGTACAATTTATATATGTATTTATACCTTTGATTTAGGTATCTTTGATAATTTTATGCTTATCTTCTTGATTAACTTAGATTAATTACTTGATAATTTTATTAGTCTTGGATAAAAATAATGAGAAGTGAAGGAGCTTGCTTTAAAAGCACATGGACCTAATTCAAAGTGAATCCACAGTCAAAAAGGAAGTAAAGAGACCACAGTTGATGTTTTTTTCATATTTCCTTAAGACCCACACGTGGGTCAGCAATGGAAACAAAAATCTCATGTGAAAATTTGGGATAAATCATTACAATCTAGATTAAAGCCCGAAAAGCCCAACAGCCTTGCATGATGAACGGGAATGCTATGGTAGTCATTTTTTCTAGGGTTTAGTGCCCAAGGTGAGAGTTATCAAACATTTCATTGACTATTAGTTACTGGTTATTTGTAAATATTATGAAAACAACATTCATTAAATACTTGACAACTCACCCTGGGTACCATACCCACCATGGTACCACAAATTTCCTGTAACAAAACAACAGAGTGAGAGAACCTAAAGAGTGGAGCACAAGACACCAAGTGAGAATATAAAGGGCATAGAGGCAATGAGGCATTGAGAAGCGGGTGCAGAATAAAGAAGGACAAGAGTGAAGGCTGAGCAGCAGTGCAGCACCAAAGAGGAAGCTTGCAGAGAGAGAGAGAGAGAGAGACTGATCAATGGGGCTCAATTTTGGTTTCTTTCTTTATAAATTCTCTTAATTTAAATTTTGTTTTCGATTTTATCATGATGTAATACTATTATACGAGGGATGAGATGTAGCCTAGTCACAAAAAATACAATTTCCCTGATTCTTGTTATTCCATATTTTATTTTCCATGGTTGAGTGCTTATTATTGCTCTTGATGCTTTTGAATGTCTGGTCATCATTCAATTGTTTTGATGTTTATAATGAACCTGAGAAGTAATTTATGATATTTGCTTCTTATTTAATAAACATCACAAATTGAGTGAAAGCTAAAGATAGGCAAATGCAATTTGTGTGACCTTAGTAGGAATCCATAGGGCTTAATAAACCTTCATTTCTCTAAACTGCACTAAGAGATTAGGTAAATTAGTCGGTAAAGATAGTGTGTCAAAACTCGAGAAAAATTGTGGCACAAAATAGGGATTTTGATATTCAATCAAAGAAAGCAAAATTGGAATGGCAAGATTTAGAAGTTTTATTGGGTTACCTAGGTAAAATTGAATGCTCTAGTGCGTACTCTTCCAAGTAAACCAATATTCAGTTTTAGTTTCAGCATTATTCTGCTTTAATTATCGACTTTGTTACTTTTTTTTTAATCTTAATTTTCCTTTTTCCACAAAATTCTGGTTCTTCAAATAGAATTGAATCAGTAATTTCAGTACTTGATGAATTACTTTTCCCGTGGGATCGAACAGCCTATTTGCCACTTTAACTTGAACAATTTAGCACACTAGCTAAAATTTGTATCCCTAACTCTCAAGGAAATGAAACAACCATTTTCATATATATAATTAGGAAAAACCATATTACTTCCAAATAAAGTTTTCCTCCTCTGTCTATTTTTTATAGTTTCCAAAATATCTACTGAATTTTCAGTTATTACGTATTCATAACTATATGATCACTGTTAAAACAATGAGTTTTCTAAAATATAATGAACAGAATTATAGGAAGAAACAAATAACCCAAGCAACTATGCATGATCAAGAAATGAAAAATGTTTTGAAATGCATATCCTACCATTACTATATCTTGAGGATCCACCTGCACGGGAAAAGAAGGCTCAAGTATCAATTACACTATAAAAAAATGATCTTAACCTTCTGAATGGGTTAAAACTCAAAATCACTGGAAATATAAATAAGATAGTAAAAAAATCTGAATTCCATCTGATGTCAACAACTGTATGAGATATGAATACATTTAATTTAACAAGGCATAAGAGACTGGGATGATCAAACAAACAGACATGAATATGATACACAAAGTGAGTATCATGTCTGATATGAATATGATAAATATACAAATAAAATATATTTTGAGAAAATTAGCTTACAGTAGAGTATATTAAATAGAAAATAAGATATTTACAGACACTTAAAAAGTTCGATTGATTGCAAAATATATATTCAATTCAATGGTGTTTAATATATTTCAAATTTTTAGAGCATTTTAGTTGAGTAACTAGAGTTTTAATCTATTTTTTCATATGTTGACTTAATTTATATATTTACAGGAAGTTCTTATATGTGGCTTTACTTTACGTTGATATGTTTTATTTTTTATCATTTACAAAATGCTTTGAATCTAAAAAGATCTGGTTGTATCTTGTGTTTTGCCCATTAACACATTCCCCAATAGGAACAAAAAAGATAAAACAAAACATTTCTGGCACTTGCAGATCCCTTTAGCAAATTGCATTTTCATTCTCCCTTAATTCTATCTCAACCTATACCTATTTATTCCTCCCATCTTGTTCGCAATTAACTAGGGTCTTAAGTTTTGGACTACTTGATCCCCATGTTTTGACTAATCTAGTAAGCAATAATCCAAGAAAAAATGGAGAGTTTATTTCCAAGACAACACTATGTTGTCAAAGCATGTCATGCATATATTAGGTGTTATGCCTTAGAACCCCAGGTGTGAAGCCTAAGTTTTCTTCTTCCTCTCTCTTTATCTCTATTCTCTACTACTATGATTAATTCTGATAAACTCCAAATCAGATCTGTACCCAAACCATACACCTTTAAATAATCAAATAGAAGAAGCCCTAAAGCATTTTGACTGCAATGATGCAATTCTGCTCCAAATCCAATCAAATCAAATTCTCTAGAATTATCATCTGCAAGTACTGTTCACATCCTTATAACAGCTTCCATAATAAGTGAAGAAATATAAAGACACTACATCAAGACATCAAGAATATAATTAATTTGCATTCAGAAATGGTAACCTGTATATCATTGCAAAGGAGAGTGATACCATCTGCCAAAATCATATCAACATATGGATCTGTTTGAAAATTAGTGCAAAAAAGGATTAATAAATGAGAATTATGAATCATGTTTTAATAAATGATAGCCAGTTATCAAGGGGTAAAGACTAGCTTAAAAGTAAACAATTACTAATACCCTGTATTTAAACTTCTTGTAAGCATTTCGAGAAAAAGAAAGAAAAAAAACTCAATTGACATCTTTAATGCAAGTTCACATGCAAAAAAGGTGTTGAACTCAAGGGTACACTTTTCTCCTTCCAGGATTTGCAGGAGTTTCCTATAGCCAGTTATCAAGGGGCAAAGAATAGCTTAAAAGTAAACAATTACTAATACCCCGGATTTAAACTTCTTAGAAGCATCTCGAGAAAAAAGAAAGAAAAAAAACTCAATCAACATCTTTAATGCAGGTTCACATGCAAAAAAGGTGTTGGATTTTGACTCCGTTGTATCTTCCACATCCCTTATGCTCAAATAAAAGAAAATTCCATTCAGTTTACATTTTCCTACAAGTACAGTCACAGTGAGAAAACACAATCCATGGATACTACTAGACTAAACATTCAATTATCAAGGCTACATAGAACACGAGCTAATGTTTCCTGTATAATGACTTCATCCAACCACATAGGGTAATCAGTTCTAATGCCATGATAGTGTGACACTTTTCTTAGGATGCTTCCAAGTTTAGTTGACAAGCTGTAAATAATTTGGGATAGGAACAAAGAGCACCCATGCTCTACCAAAATAACAACAACAAAAAAATTTATGCAGCTAAATTTAATTGTTTTAAAACAAGGCGCCATCCTAACAGATAGTCCCAGCGCTGTCAACCATACAATACATATAATAACAATATTGATAATTGAATCTTTATTTCATTTTTACAGACTAATTGATTGCTGAGTTTATTGGACGGTATAAGTTACTACTTACTACTATCCTGAAAGCTATCAGTGTCTCAAAATTCTTTTCACCTTCATTGCTAACCTTTATATCTATTGTATAGCTCCTCCAAGTGTCTAGAATCAGTAAATGTCTTCAGCTGGGGCTGGCTGTAAAAAAAATCGAATGCTCCTTCAAGATGCCAATCATTTGACTTCAGAGCCTGCAGCGCTACTTTCTCACTGAAAATACATAATAAGATTTCCAAATTGATAACAGAAGTAACAGATGCAAGTGATGGGAAATCACAAATTCCATCAATAACCCCCACTAAATCAATTTGAATATGATAGAGCCATAAGTATGTGTATGATAGAAGAGTAAAGGGGGGCAGTAGTGGGCCCTGGGCCGCAATTACAGCTAGTAGGAGTGGAGAAAGTGAAGAATGCAACAATTATAGCTAGTGGGAGTGGAGTGAATAAATAGGCAAATGAATAAGCAGTTAGTGTGGATAATAAATAGGGAAGTAGGGAGGGGGGACTGGTTCTAGAACTTGGAGAGTTTGGGGTGGCTTAGGCCATTTGGGCAGAGATAGCACTTTGCTTCTCTGATTCTCTTCTTAATTGTTATACTGCTACTTCTGTTCTGTCCCTAATTTTCTGTTTTCTATCACTGCAAATGGAGCTTAGATCCTTGGTTTTCCTGTTGTTTTCAACTATTAATACCAGTTCATATCAACTGATATCAGAGCTTCGGATCCCAGCCTCTTGATGGAACTAACGTGCATGGAAAGCTGAATGGAAACAGTGGAGCTTGGCTCCTCGTTTTTCATGCTGTTTTCTACTATTAATACCAGTTTCTCCTATCAGAATAATTCAGCTGAAGCAACAAACAAGAAGATGTTGACTAAAACACATTAAGTATCTATCTACACAGAGTCTGAAGTAAATACATAACTGATACAAAAAGTATAACCCTTCCCAGAATGATCACACATACTTCCCTATCAATACTCAATATCATACAAAAGAAATGCATAAAAAGGCCTTCAATCCAAGATTGAACACAGATCCTCCCCTCCCTACCCCTATCCCACCCACCACCCCCAAAAATTATGTTTTGTAATATACAATAAATATATCTAAATTCTAATAGGAGTAAAATCCACAAGTTTCACAAGTAAATAAAATCATCTCAGGCACTTAAAGATGCGTAAAACCAAATGTAGCAACGAAACCAGAGGCAACTATGAGATTACCTAGCTCCAGTTATTGTCATGAACTGCTGGAGTTTGTCACGATGACCTCTCCCCAATTTGTGCTGTAATATAACTCAGAACAAGTAATTAGAATATATAATATTGGCCATAATACACAACTTAAATAAATAAATACATTAAAAACAAATCATTTAATTTAACACAGCTCAGTTTAAGTTTCTTCGTCAATCATAAGAGGCAAGTCGTTCAATTCAACAAAGACCAAAAATAAAATCATTCAAACCGATTCAAAGGGAGGTTCAAAAATTATAACAGTAAGCAACCATCTTTACATATATATATATAAATCATGAAAAAGATACATGAGGTGGATAATTCGGAGAAACAAAGCAACAAAGAATAGAAAATAAGAAAAGACAAATTGAAAAATTGAGCTGGAAAAAAAAAAGAGGGAACAAAAACGAAAACAGAGAAGATGATGATAAAGCAACTAACCATTGTGGAAGAGGAGAGAAGGAGATTCGAACCCTAAAACTGGAGAGGAATTGAAGAAGTTGGATTGGAAGCAGTGGGAGAGAAAGGGAAATTTAGGGTTTTGGTTGAATTGAAAGAAGATTTTGATTCGTTCCCAATCTGAGCTGAGTGAATGCGGAGAGTGGGTTTTGGTTTTGTTTCGGCTTAGCTCACTGTGGAGTGTGGACCCTACAGCTTTTAAACAGAGGCAGAAGCAAATTGGCAACTTGTCTATTTTCGACAACACGGTATTGCAGTGCAGAGCATCTAACCATCTGGGGTTTTTTTGGCTATATGAAGTTAGTAATTATTTAATTAAATTAAGATTGAAGGCTAAATTGGTCCCCAAAAAATTTTTGGGGATTCATTATCATTAAATCATCAAATTTTTAAACGCGAGACATATTAGCTCTTATAGTTAGTTGATGGATTAAATAATTAATTTATCTTTTTCAGAGACTAAAAATGGATTAAATAATTAAGTTAGTTGAGCCTTCACTCTTAAATAAATCAATTATATTAAAATTTTTGTAAGAGTAACTACAAGGCTCTTTTAAGTTTTACATCTTTAAATATACTGTTTGGGGTTAACTTCTATGAATAAAAAGAGTTTTTTTTGCGTGTCAAAACTCACTTTTATGATTTCCATGTGTTGCCAGAGGTTAGTTTTCAATTATGGTTGTGATACTCTAGCCCAAGGTTTTAAATTGCGATCGTGTTGTGGTTTTTGCGATCATTTGTGGTGTGACGTGATCACAACTTTGCACAAAATTATACGAAAAATATCTATTTTTACTGTACAATTAATAATAGCTTATAGTTTACATTTTTTTTCATTATTATATGTTGGTGGTTTATGTCCAAGAAAACAATAAAACATAATATCAAGTGAAACTATATGACAAACCAAAATGAAAAGAAGAATTTCTAAATGGCTTGCAAGAACAATATGACAAAAAACATAATACCAAAACAGAACACAACAATTAGCTAATAAAACAGTAAAGAGAAAGAAGAACACCAAAGTTTAGCGTGGTTCGGCCAATATAGGCTACATCCACGGGAGAGAGCAAATATTGTCTTTATTGAATAGGGGTGGACAGCCACCCGAGACCCGATTCGAATCCGTCAAACCCGACCATGAAAAACAACTTTCGGGTGGGCGGGTGAACAGGTTAAAATTTTGGGTTTAAATGGGTTCATACTGTTGGGTGCGGGTTGGAAATTTGAAAACCGTCGGTACCCGACCCGGACCGAGGTACCATTAGAAAATGCATTTTAACTTTAAGATATACCCTCTCAGACTCCCTCTCACTCACTATGCGATGTCGTTTTGCATGTCAAAATAATAGGGAGGGTAAAGTTTATCCCTAGCGGTGCTCACTCACTACTCGACATCGACGCTCACTTTCCATTTCATATTTCTCTCTCACGAAGACACGAACCCTAGCGGCGCCTCTCGAACCCTAGCAGCGCCTCTCATCTCTCTGGTGACCGGTGTTGTTCAGGAACCATAGCGGCGGCACCTCTCATCTTTCTGGTCTCGTTCTTCTTTTGTTATTCACCTTTGTTTTCCTTCGTCGCTGTGTCCATTGTCAGCGATCGCAACTAGCGGGTGTGTTTTTGTTTGATGTTTAATATTTTGTTTTGTTTTTATTCTTTGTTTTTACTTATTATAAATCTACCTTATGTTATGTTTAGCATACAATATCTTGTTTTTTCTTTGCTTAGGTAGGTTACGTCTCTGTTCGGTGTTCAACTTCCAAGATCTTTGCTCAGTAAGTATACGAATACCCTATCTTTGCTATTTTTGTGCTCTTAGCTTCAAGATCCTTACTTATTGTTTGTGTAGATTCAAGATTTATCCTTCATTTTTTGTCCCTTAGACTCAAGTTCCTTCCTTTTTTGTGTGCTTATCTTCAAGATCCTTCCTTTTTGCATGTTTGTGCTTCGCTGTTGTGTTCTTGTTTTTGGGTAAAAGATGATCTTTTGGGATATCATTATTATTAGAAATATTTTTAGTAAAGACTGGAGCTTTATGCTCAGTAACACTAACACACACTCACACACGATTCTCCTTTCTTAGGATAGATTAACATATGTCTTCTCTTAGGATATGTTAACATGACTCTTGCTTTTTAGTAAAGGCTGGACCTTCAAGGTTCATGCTCAGTAACACACACTCACACATGATTCCATGCTTTTCCTTTATAGTCAAATTAAACACATTTCTGTAAAAAAAAAAGTCATGCCATCAAGTATACCTTTTTTCTGTTTTTCAAGTCTTTGTAGTTTTGTCATTTGCAATATTGAAGTGTCTAATCTTTGTTTATGTATTTATGTCTTTCTTTTTATGAGTCTTTGATTCATGAATGGGGGGTTTCTGTTTTTCTTTCTTATGTGACATCAGTATTCAGTACTTAACAATCAAGTGTCTAATCTATGTTTGTTTATTTCTATTTTTCTTTCTTATGTATCTTTCTGATAATTTTGCTCCAATTTGGTGCTCTGCCTAAGGGATTTTTAGTGGTGTTTCTGTAGATACCTTATATACACTACCCATCGTCCCATCCTATAGGCAAACCGAGATGCAATGTAAGTTAGGTAAACTGATTAGCTTAATCTGCAAACTTTAAAACTTAAGAAGGCGTTGAACTTAAAAACTAATAGAGAATAATAAAAAAACTATTAAAAACATAAAAGTTAAAACTTAGTTTACTAATAAATAAACATAAAATCTTAAAGAAAACTGATTTTTAACTTACTGAAAACCATTTTTAAAATATTGAGGTGTTGTCCAGCCAATGTAAGTGCTAATTAAGCCTCTTCATTCAGTGATGATGAGTACTCTAAAAGATTGTTTTCATTGCTGCTAACGGTTAATAAACTTAATGTGGGCAGCAGTTGTTGACTATTGCTTCATCATTGTTTCAGAGATGGAGCAGTTTAGTCATAACCTGCCTCATACATTAACACCAATTAGAACTCAAGGGGCTTTGAATCTCACAGATGCTGCACCAATAGCAGGGTGTGGTGGTGGAGTTCAGCCCACTGTACATTCAGCAGCTGCAACTGAAGCTGCCGAACCTGACACCAATCATCCTCTTCCAAAAAATACAAAGAAGAGGAAACCAAATGCGAGTGGTACTCGAAAAACATCTACTGCCTGGGACCACTTCATAAAACTGCCTGAAAGTGAAGCAACGGAACCGACTGCTTCATGTAAATACTGCAACAAAAAATACATGTGTGACACCAAGCAACATGGCACATCTAACCTCTTGAATCACTTGAAAGCTTGTCCCAAGTATCCTCATGCAATAATCAGTGACCATAATCAAACCACCCTCACTTTTAAGAGTGGAGAGGGTAGTAGCTTACTCTCCGCAAGCCAGAGATTCAATATTGAAGCATGTAGAAAGGCATTGGCCCTTTTTGTTACCATAGATGAACAACCATTCAGGGTGGTAGAGGGTGAGGGATTTAAACACCTTTGTAGGCAGTTGCAGCCCCAGTTTACTATCCTATCAAGGCGTACAGTTGCTAGAGACTGTTTTCAGATGTATGTTGAGGAAAAAGTAAGGTTGAAGTCCTATTTTAAATCAGATTGCACTAGAGTGGCCCTCACAACGGATTGCTGGAATCTTAACTACATGACTCTCACTGTACACTTTATTGATAATGATTGGAAATATCAAAAGAGGATAATTAGCTTCTCTTTAGTTCTCAACCACAAAGGTGAGACAATTGGTAGGAAAGTGGAGGAAGTTCTAAGGTATTGGGGATTAAGGAATGTGTCCACGATCACAGTTGACAATGCATCATCCAATGATGTGGCTGTCTCGTACTTGAAGAAGAGAATAAAAAACATGAATGGGTTAATGGTGGATGGGGAATTCTTTCACATGAGGTGTTGTGCTCATATACTAAATCTTGTAGTTAATGATGGTCTGAAAGATATGCACAGCTCCATATCCAGCATTCGAAATGCTGTTAGATTTGTTCGGTCTTCACCCCAAAGGTTCGCCAAGTTCAAGGAATGCATAGAATTTGCGAGAATTACATGTAAAAAGCATGTATGTCTTGATGTTCCAACTAGATGGAACTCGACATACATGATGTTAGATGCTGCAGAAAAATTTCAAGCAGCATTTGAGAAGCTTGAGTTTGAAGATTCCAGCTATGCTGACTTCCTTGGTACTACTGGTCCCCCAAGCACCTATGATTGGGAAAATGTTCGTGCCTTTGTGAATTTTCTGAAGATTTTCTATGAGGCGACTAGGGTTTTTTCATCATCACAACAAGTGAGCTTACATACTGCTTTTCATCAATTAGCCTCCATTCTTTGTGAGCTTAAGAAGTCCGCTATGAACTTGAATGAGAATACTACATTGGCCACTATGGGTTTGGAAATGAGGCAAAAATAGGACAAGTATTGGGGCAATGTGAAAAACATAAATCAATTTATGTATTTTGGAGTTATTTTTGATCCCCGGTATAAATTGAGATATGTGGAGTGGTCATTTAATGATATGTACAAAGATCAACCTATCTTTGTAAATGAGTTGTTCACCACTTTAAAAGACAACCTGTTTAAGATGTATAATTGGTATAAGTCGGCCTATGAAGAGCAGAACAGATCCGGGCAATCATCTGCTAGTCCATTAGAGGAGGTTTCCCATGGTGAAACAAGTTCTCTTGCTGAACCTCCATCACAATCAGCAAGGGCTGAAGCTTTTAAGCAACATTTGAGAGAAAAAGATTCAATTGACAAAAAGAATGAACTTGAGAGATACTTAAGTGAGTCTTGCATAGATGAGGGTGACAAATTTGAAATTCTCATTTGGTGGAAACATAACTCAACCCGGTACCCCATCTTATCAACCATAGTCAAAGATCTCTTGGCCACCCCAGTCTCCACAGTGGCTTCAGAAAGTGCATTCAGTACAGGTGGGAGGGTTTTAGACACATTTCGAAGCTCCTTGAACCCAACTATGGCAGAGGCATTGATTTGTTCACAAAACTGGTTGAAACCTTCCCTTTGCCAATTCAAAGATCTCAATCTCAATGAGGAGTTTGAGATATTTGAGAATATTGTAACAGGTAGCTATTTAACTCTTGTTTGCCACTCAACTTCTTTAGTACTAGTGTCTTTGTTGTACAAGTTAAGTCCCTTTTTTTCTTTTTTTTGAATGTTTCATAGAATTTCAAATATGTCAAACAAGTTTTGGAAGGGCTGGTGGAGCAGCAACAGGTGGTAGAATTGCAAGTGGATGTGGTCCATCAACTCAATCACGACCATCTTGGTTGTGGTGAGAAACTTCTCAGGGTTTGTGGCTTATTTGTTGTTGTTTTGGTCTAATTCATATTGTTTAATCTATTTTATTTTGTACTAATTCAGTATTGTTTAATCTGCTTTATAGTTCTTACACTTTTTGCTTTTTGGGAGTCATTTTGAGACATGACTCAAAATGTTTGGCATTCCAACATTTTGGGTTAGTGTTGTGGCTGTGTTTTTTTTTTTGGAGAATGATGCTTTGTGCTTTTTTTAGAGAATGATGAAAATGTACCTGGCTTTGTGTTATGTTATCAAGAACCTTTGCATGTCAGGTATTTTTTTTTAAACTTATCTTTTGGTTTCAAATTGTTTTTTTTAGATGTTGGTTAAGCATTATTTTTTGGTCATGATTGTGATAGGTTTTGGTCCAAAATATTAAGGATGAAACAACATACCTACCAAATGAATATCATTGATTCAGTTTTTCTAAGGTAAACATTTTAATGCACAAGCAAAATATCATTGATTTTCACTTTGACCATGGATTGAAAAGGAGAACTCAATTGTCAAAGGAAGATTTTATTATATTCTCAATAGTTTAATTGTCATGCCCTTGAACTATTGCAGTTGCAGTTGCGGGCTTTCAACAGTTTCAAACTTATGCACTGCAATGACAAATGGGCTATTTCCTTATGCACTTCAATATTATATGCACCACAACCTCTTGCTAGTCTGCTACTTAGGTAAGGTTTGGACCAATCCACATGGTTTTGTTCAGTCTTTGGTCTTGGGTATTACTCTAAAGAGATTGGTGTATATAATATTTTTAGTAATATTCCCTTCCACTCAGTTTTAACAATTACTTGTTGAGATGTATTCTGGGGCTGCATATCCATAGGTGCCCATAAATATGGTTGTAACATGTGTGTTTGATCCTTCAGGGCCCATAAATGCAGGCTATTGTTTCATTCCTGTGTGCTGATAGGATGAAAACTTATTGAGAACATGAAAGCATGAGAGGAGGCTATTGTTTCATATCTTGTCCCAAGTTAACCTTGCTCCAAAAAAAAAAAGAAGGTTGTTACTAACTTAGAGATAATTTTTAGAGGTAATTTATTAGCTCAAATTGAATGTGAATGCATTTGTATCTTGACATTTAAATTTTGACTTTATTACATTATTTTTGCTAGTGGTGAGTGGAAGGAATTAGAGTTTAAAAGACTACAATTATAGTGCGCGTAGCAGCAGACAACCACACAGAGGTGTTTTACTCACACACAAGTGTTTTGCTCGAGTGCTTCAAGGCTGACAAAGGATCTTCATGTTATTAATTCCATTTGTTGCAAATTTGAATCATCAATTTGTATATTTATTATAGTAGCACTAAGCCACTAGCAGACACAGACAGCAACACACAACCATAAAGCCACAAACACTATAAATCTATAATGCCAATTTCTTTAATTTACTGTTTTCTGCCACTTATTTCATCCTAAACTAGGCAAGGGAAATCTTTCGATCTTGACACTGAAGTTAATTATATGCTAATCGAACTCTTGATATTATGCATGATTGCATGGATATGAATATTGATCTCTAATTTGTTAGCTGGACAGAATCTAAATCATTTTAACTGAATTTACCAAGTAATTTAAACATATGTCTCTAGCCGTTACAATTATAACTAAAATGGCCCACTTTGTTAAAAAAAATTGAAAGGCTCGCAAAAATATGCCTCTACTCCCATCTATGTAATTGTATTAAAAAAAAATTGTCTCATAAAATTATTGGGCTAAAAAATGTGACTGGCCCATTTATGGCCTAATCCGAGCTAACCCACCCGACTGACCCGCCAACCCGCCAAACCCTAACCCGTCTAAACCGAGCTCAACTACGGACGGAATTGGGCCTAACATTATACATCTCAGATTGGACCGAATTGGGGATTTTGGGCCTGAACCCGCCCGAACCCGTCCGATGTTCAGCTCTATTATTGAATGTGCAAGATCAAGTTCTTCAGTACAGCAAAAGCCTTTCCTTTGGAAATTTTCTTCTAGAGCTAAAACCAGAAAACTACCCCAAAGCTTATTCCTCTCACTCACTTTTACCACTCTTGAACTCTCAATCTTCTTTCTGATTGTTTACACGATTTTTCAGCAGAGATTCTTATCACTAGAGTTTACAAAGCATTCTCTTTTTACATACAAGAGAGACCCTTATATATACAAGTTCAAATAACCCTCTAGTCGTAACCTATCTAACTGTATCCCTCTTGAAGCTCTTCCATGTGCTGGCTTTGTTGAGACAGTTAAGTTAGTTGGAGTAGTTATGGTCATTAACCACTCCAACTGATTCCCTCAACGAGGCTTTGATTAAGAGACATTCTTCACAATTCTCCACCTTGTCTTTTAATCAAAATCTTCATTCACCATGTATTTGCTCTCCCACTTATTTATTTCTTTTAGTTGAAATTGATTAAGTCCAAGCAGCGCTTGAACTTTTCCTGATGAAATGTCTTTGTAAAGGCATCAGCTGGATTGTCTTCAAATGCAATCTTTTCCTCCATAACTTGCTTGACTTCAATCACATCTCTTATAAAGTGAAGTCTCACATCAATATGCTTTGATCTTTCATGATACACTTGATGTTTTGCAAGGTGGATAGCACTTTGGCTATCACAAAATACCACAATGTTGTCTTGCCTTATTCCCATTTCCTTGATCATTCCTTTCAACCATAGAGCCTCCTTAATCCCTTCAGTTAGAACTATGTATTCTGCTTGTGTTGTAGATAATGTTACCACGGATTGGACCATTGACTTCCAATTAATTGTTGTACCATATAGAGTGAACACATACCTTTATAAGGACTTTCTGGTGTCTATGCTTCCTGAATAATCTGCATCCACATATCCTATAGCAGCTTGTTCTTTGAGAGAATTTCTCTCGAGCCTTAGTCTAGCAGTTAATGATCCATTCAAGTACCTTAACACCTATTTTAGAGCTTCCCAATGTGCTTGTCCAAGGTTTGCCATGAAGCTACTCACTATACTTACTGCATAGGCCAAGTCTGGTTTGCTACAAACCATGTCATACATTATATTGCCTACTCCATTTGCATATAGAATAGCAATCATTTTCTTCTATCTTCATCTGTTTTAGGTGATTGACTCGAAGATAGATTTGTAGGCAAAACCATTTCATTGGTCCCTTAAGTTTATTTCTTTTTTTCAATTTGGTCCCTTAAGTTTATTTTGTGTCAAATTAGTCCCATAAGTTAGGTTCGGGTGACAAACTTAGTCATTTTTTCCCTTTCCTCCAGAAACAAACCTAAATGGCACACCCGAGCCTAACCGGCACCGTTGACTGGTTAATAAATGTAATAATTTAAAAATAAATAAATTATTTCTTTTTAAAAAAAATTCTCTCCTCTTCATCTTCCTCCCCCTCCCAACCAGACATCCCACCCCATCCCCACCTCCCCCCTCTCATCTGGCACCCTCGCCCTTAGCCTCCATAGAATTTGTTAGTGTGAATGGAATGGTTACGATAGGGACGAACATCGTGATTCCGGTACCACCTTCGTCTGCCTGGAATTCCTCCACGACTCCAAAGGAAGAGAGCAGTGACACCGTGATGTTGAAATCATTGGGTGAATCGCAGATAGAAGATCAAGGAACTCAAGAAGCTCCTTCTAAACATGTTAGGTTTGTAGTGACGACGTGCGATTGTGATGACGAACACAGTGGCATGGGTCACGGAGGAAGACAGGGACTTTATGCAGATCTGATATAGGTTTGTGGCAGTGATAGTCAAAGACGACGTTGCAGGCGATGGAGCCAACGAAGCACGCTAGATACTGGTTGGGCACGGCAGAGCGCGTCAGTGGCAGAGTTATGACGGCGTTTGAGAGACAGATTACAGCGGCTGGTCGGTCCATCATCGTTGCCGCCCAATCACTGTCGCTGCCACTGCCTAATCACTCTCCGCCGCACCCAAAACGCTAGGTCCCTATACAGCTTCCTCCGCCACCCTGATGTGCGATCTCCGCCGTGAGCTCCGCCCAAATCTGCGGGCAACCACCCTCTGCTTCTGGGTTTCGTTTTATGCTTGTGGGTATTTGCTTGTGTAGATGATGAAGCTCTAGTTTAATGAATGTTGCAATGGTGGTGGTGCCGTGGGTGGTGGTGGTGGCGTGGGATGGTGGTGGATTTGGGGTGGGATGGTGGTGCATTATTAAATTATTAAATATTAAAAAAAGAAATAAATTTTATTTATAAATTTTCTAAATCATTAATATATTATATTTATTAACACGTCAGCAGGTTCGGAGTGCCACGTAGGTCGGGAGAAGAAAAAAGCCTAAGTTATCACCTGAACCTAACTTATGGGACCCATTTGACACAAAATAAACTTAAGGGACCAAACTGAAAAAAGAAATAAACTTAAGGGACCAATCAAATAGTTTTGCCTAGATTTGTATTATGCCCTAAGGGTAGGTTTAGACACGTGCATTCTAAACCTCTCCACGACCTTCTTCATATATCCTTGTTGAGTTAAGGATAATTCTCCTTTTAATCTGTCTCTGGTTATGTCCATTCCCAATACCCTCTTGGCTACACCTAGTTCCTTCATTTCGAACTCAGAATTCATATCTAACTTGAGCTTTTCAATCATTCTTCTTTGAGCTAGCTATTAGAATGTCATCTACATATAATAGTAGATATGGAAGACACTCTTCCCGCTTTCTTAGTGTGTAAACACAACTGTCGTAGTTGTTCCTTTGAAAACCCATTTTAGTGAGAAACTCATTAAATCTTATGTACCATTGTCTAGGACTTTGCTTGAAGCCATATAGTCCCCTTTTGAGTAGACACGCCTTGGTTTTATCTTCAGTAAATCTTTCTGGTTGTTCCATGTATATTGTCTCCTCGGGATCCTCATGGAGGAAAGTTGTCTTCACATCCAGTAAGTGTTTTAAAAATCGATTGGACCGTCGACCGGCTGCCTTTTTGGTTCTGGTTGGAACACAACCGGAAAAGCAGTCCAACCATAAAAAAATCAACAAAAACCGGACGAAATGGCTTAAAACCGGTTTTCAAAAATATAAAAACCGCCGATTCAATTACAAAATTATTTTTCTATTATTATTTTAATTTTAAAATTAATTTTAAAAAATATTTAACTCATATTTGGCTAGTTAGTGACACCTCACTACACGAGTCAGTACTCCAAATGTAAGGGAAGCCCAAGATTCGGTCCTTATTATATAGCATAGCTTCATGTGTAATGACTAGTTTCACTAACGATGTGGGACTAAAAGACCGTATGTTATTGGGGATAGGAGTTAGCCATTCATGCCTCTTATCTTCTCTTCTTTGCCCCCCTCCCCTCCCCTCATGGCCTACCTATGACTAACTTTGGGTTTCGAGATAAATTCACGCCTCTTATTTGTTAGTGTAGATAAATTTTAACACCTGATCCTTCTTCTTTGCACGTGCTATTACATATATCAATAATTGAAACTAATAGAAATACAAAGAACATATATAGAGAGATGAATATCATAATCCAAATGATGTAGCAAAGCAATATCTACGTGAGTCACTCATCATTCATTAGTGAAGACTTCTAACTAAATCATATACTATATATATATATATATATATATATATATATATATATATATATATATATATATATATATATATATATATATATATATATATCGGTTCAACCATCGGTTGAACCTTGAACCGCTCTACTTTTCAGTTCTCCGGTTGAACCGGTTTTTAAAACATTGCATCCAGCTGTTCAAGTTCTAGGTCATGTTGAGCTACTATTGCTAATATAATTCTGATAGAGCAATGCCTAATCACTGGAGAGAAATCTCATTGAAGTATATTCCTTCAAGTCTATTAAGATATGCATAACCAAACCTTTTGGGAGGTACTATGTTTCTTCTCACCCTGTCCCTAGCAAGATGATAATCATTTTGATCAGGTTGTTGGATTGGTTGATCCTCTTCAGTTTCAGGTTGAGTGATTTGTTCCTTGTCTTGATTCCTTGGTAGCTCCACCTCAAAATGAAATTTCTCTTTTTCAACTTCTGCATTTCTGATCTCTCCTTGATTCTTGGTCATCCTTGCCATTCTTGTTTCATAAAAAATAACATCCCTGCTAATAATACACTTCTTCTCGCCTGGTTCCAATTTCCACAGTTTGTACCCTTTGATTCCACTTGGGTAACCCTTGAAAACACACCTTACAGCTCTTGCAGCAAGTTTGTCCTACTTAATATGAGCAAAAGCAAGGCAGCCAAATATTTTCAGGTTTGAGTAGTGTGCAGGTTCACCATTCCACAATTCCATAGGAGTTTTAAAACCAATGGCTGATGACGGGCATATGTTTATCAGATAAACAACAGTTGTGGCAGCCTCTCCCCAAAATGTTTTAGGAAGTCCTACACCAAGAAGCATCCATCTCACTCGTTCTAGTATTGTTTTGTTCATTCTCTCTGCAAGCCCATTCTGCTGAGGAGTTGCGGCCACTGTTCTATGTCTCTTAATACCTAGGTTCCTACAAAACTCATTAAATTGCTCTGAAACAAACTCCAGGTCATTGTTGAAATAGACAACTATAAACACGAGAAGGGGGGTTGAATTGTGTTTATCAGAATTTAAGCAAAGCTGAAATCTTTTCGCAAACAGAAAGCTAGATTTGGATGAGTGGAAGAATACAGGATGGATGGATGACTTTTGCAAATACACCACTGATAGACGCAAGAAAAACTAAAGCAATTAAAGAGTTTATGAAAGAGAGATTAACACGGTGATTTATCCTGGTTCACTTTTCAAATCAAATAGCTACGTCCAGTCCTTGGCAGCACCAAGATTTATCTACTATAACTGATAGGGTTACAGACTCAAGTATTATTTGCACACCTAGCCTCTTCAGGCTCAAGACAAGTATTATTTGCACACCTAGCCTCTTCAGGCTCAAGACAAGTGTTATTTTCATACCTAGCCTCTTCAGGCTCACTCTGGTTTGTTTGAGAGATTGAGTTTGTAATAAATACAATTTCTCACAAGAAGATCTTTCACTAACACTCAGAGAGTGGTTTAAATGTAAGGCTTAGGAAAGTCTGTGTAATAACTTCAAAATGATTGAAGAATACAGAATAAAAGAATGAAGAAATTAATGCAGAGTAATGGCGTTTTAATGCAATGTGTATTCTCTTGTTCTTCATCTTCAATGACTTCTGTATTTATGGTTTTCAAGCATTTAGGATCCGTTAGAGACATCCCCTCAGATGTTGGCTTCAAGCAGAACCTCATTAAATGCAATAGAGTCGTTCTGGGCAACCATTAATGCAATAGAGTCGTTCTGGGTAGTCATTAATGCAATAGAGTCATTGGTTGTACTCTAACATGAAGGATCATGGCTTTATTCATCGTGCTACAGCCATATCAGAGTTGTGTAGAAAGCTTTTTGTACTTTACTGAGTACACTTTCCTTTTTTGTGTAAGGACCAGAGGTACTAGGGAATAAACCACGTTGGAAGCATTCTTTAACTAGGCTCTGGTTCTGATTATCCAAGGTTGCTTGAGAGAGTAACTTCTGACCTTTCTTGATAATCGTGAAACTGAGTAGGAGAGAAGGCTTCAAGTCTCTTTCTGGTTCTTGAACTAAGATTTTGATAATCCTTATAGAATTCGCGTTCATAAGATAAGTGCTTCTATCTTTGAAAATAACCACGTCTATCTAGCCATTTGAGTTTTCATTCGGGCTACTAGATGAGCTCCATATTAAGCACTCAGCAAGTCCAAAGACTAGTAGACGAGCGCTTCTGTCACCTTTAGTGGACGAGCACTTCTGTTACTCCAGTGGACGAGAGCTTCTGTCACCTTTAGTGGACGAGAGCCTTTGTTACTTTAGTGGACGAGAGCCTCTGTTACTCTGGTGGATGAGAGCCTCTGTTACTTTACTGGACGAGAGTCTCGGTTACTCTGGTGGACGAGAGTCTCAGTTACTCTGGTGGACGAGAGTCTTTTGTCACGTCATTGGACGGATACATTCTGACCTTAATGGACGAGCTCCATATGCCACGTCATTGGATGAGCCATTCTGATACCTTAGTGGACGCGCTATTCTGATACTTTAATGGACGTGCTATTCTGATACTTTAATGGACGAGCTCCAAGTGTCACGTTATTGGACGGATAATTCTGATACCTCACTGGACGTGCTTTGCTAATACTTTGATGGACGTGCTCCAAATGCCACGTCATTGGACGGATAATTCTGATACCTCACTGGACGGGCTTTTCTGATACTTTGATGGACGCGCTCCAAATGCCACGTCATTGGAGGGATAATTCTATTACTTAATTTGCACACTCGATAGATGGGTTAGCAACCAATATGAAGGTTAATTAAATCATTAACCAATATTTAGTTTTCATCAAAACTTAGGGAAATGCACATCAGACATTTTAGAGACTTAACAATTGTCAGTCCTTAAAACCTTTAATTTAGATCCTCCTTGATATTCTGTCAAAGTGTACCATTCTTTAAATTTATGAAAAGTATAGTTTTTTTTTTTTAAGAATGTATATCCACACTTTTTTAGAAAAATCATCTATGATAGTGAGAAAATAAGATCCTCCACCATGTGTCATGACTCTAGATGGACCCCAAAGATCTGAGTGAGCATATTCAAAGGGTTTTTTGGAAATATGCTTACCTACTCCAAATTTTATTCTTTATGCCTTTCCTAGAATACTGTAATATCCAATAATTTTAATAATTTCAAATTTATGTTTAAATGATATCATGCTCAATAATTTGAATTTTTTCGTATAAATGTTTTATATGGATATTGTAACATTACGATAATTATATATATGTGTGTTTATTTAATAAATAGATTTATTAATCAGTCAAATATTTATTTCATATTGTTTAGTTTGAGTAATTTTTTTTACTCATTTAAATTATCTGAGTACATTAACACTGCGTTATTGTAACGTATGCACACTTACAAGACAATAATATTATGCTATTATCACTATTATTGTTTGTTTAGAAAAATTTTATTTTAAATAATATGATTGAAAAAAAAATTTAATAATTTATTTTTAGCTTTTAATTTAATTAATTTTAGTTTTAAAACAAAAATGAATAGAGAAATGAATAAGATCAAGAAAGAAAGAAAAATTTTAAAAAAAGTATTCCCCTTCTTTTTCTTCGCCAACGTTTCTATCTCTCTCTCCTTATCTCTACCTTCAAGTTTTACTCCACCTTCTCTCTTATTTTCCGGCCAACTCCGTCCACCCCTCACAAAACCAAACCCATAGAAACACTCCTCGCTTTCTTCTCTACATTTCTAACCAAATATTTTCGCAAATAGACATCGTTGGCGGCGGAGCCACCACCAAGCCGCCACCATTTTCACACTTTCCGGTCACCGTCTGGCCTCCTTTGTCGGAACGGAACCTACCACATGGAAGGTTGCTCTTTCCTCCATGTTTTGGACCAAGCACTGCCACTGCCACCACCGGAACCGCCATGCGCCACCGCCGTTCGCCGCTGTTCGCGCCCTTATTCCTTTTGGGTAAGGAGATTTCATCTCTTCTTCTATACTTCATAGATTTTCCTAAATCCCTTTTGAAATCCTGACCCTTGTGAAACCCTAACCTTTTCAATTCACTTTCAAAGTGAAAATTGATACTATTTTGGTGAATTTGGGACCGTCGATTGATAACCTCCTAGACTAATTTCATCATTCTTTGATCAAACTAATTGTTCTCAATTGTGTTGATGAACTCTAATGTTCCAAATCAGATTTTATTTAAAAGTTGATTATGTTTTTCTACAAAATCAATATGCATTAGATTGTATGTTTGAAAATGGGTACTGTGTGCTTGCATTTGAAATATTATCTATTGCTAGACTGGATGGTGCAAGCAGAGGCAGTTTTGGATTTAAATTGCTTTGCTTTGTCCTTTATTGATTTGCTTTGATTTTATTTACTTTTACTATGTCTTTTGTGGTATGACTTTGGTTTAAAAATATTTTATCAAGGCTTGGAATTGGAATCTATTGGGTGAAGAAATTTTCCTTTCTCAAATCAAAAAAGGTTGGACGTGGTAAATGTGGCACTGTTGGAAGATATAGGAATATTGTCTAAATGACTAAAAAGTTGGAATCTGGGACAAATTTTTTTGTGGGAAGGTGTAGGAACTAGTTAGTTAATGGCTTTGACCATTTTTATATACTTTATTTTTATTTTATTTTTTTATTATCATTTTTTTTCCTGCATTTGGGTGTTCTATCCTATAACCATGTTTTGCCTTGGTATAAAATATAGTGAATAATATTTTCAGCTATCTATTAAGTAAGGAGAGCATAAATAGGCGTGAGACCATGTAAAATGATGAATTGAGATTGAAATAAATTTTGAGATTTTGTCCATGCAGAAGGCTTTGTATGAGTTAATATGCTCAAATAGTTATGATATGGAGGTATATGAATATGATATGGATTTTATGTATCAATGTGCTAGAATTGAATTCTATTTATGTATTGGCTTTGATAACCTTATATTGGCCATGTTATAAAATGCTATGATTTTGGAAATGCAAATATTTTCTATTATAATCCCATTGGATAAGTTGTTGTTGAAGATGATATGTGTCTTTAGTGACTAATTTTAAAGATATGGCTTTAAAGTGATGATAGTGTTATGAGACTTTCGAAATGGTTATGGTTGCCCCACTAAGAAGGTAGTTTATTAGTGATTTCCTTGGTTTACGAACTTGGGTGAATAAATGTTTGACATGCACTTTTGATGTAGTTATTGAGTTATGTATGTGTATGCCCATGATGTAAATTGGTTTACTTTTATTTCCTATGTGTGGTTTTTATGATTATTGAAAACTTTATTGAAAAGAGTAATTGGTGGAATGGATTGTCAAAGAATGGTTATGAATCTTTGGGTATGCCAACCGGGGAGCGGGTTGCTCCGGTGTATAAATATCATCGTCGGGAGTGAGTGGACCTCGTTAGATACCCCGGGCGATGAGGAGGGATGTTGGTGTTTGTCGAAGGGTGCGGTATCTTCGGGGTACGAAATTAAAACTGTCGGGGTGGGGGACCTTGAGTTAACAACCCCAAGTGGACCCAAAGATTCGATGTATATATATGATATGATGCATATCCCCTTATGAGAGGGATATGAGTTTGAGAATTAAATAAAGTGCAAGTCATTCCATAAGTACTCTACGAATTAAGCCCATATGTGATATGATGTTGTGTATTGATATGATATCTAGTTTCACGCGAGTTATGTGTTGACATGAATAAGTGCTTCTATGCTTGTATACTAAAATTTTAATTTATCTTGCTTGTTAGTTTGTGTTTGGGGAAGTTCCCTCAATGAGTTAGTGGACTCACCCCACATTTAATATTTTTATTGCAGGAACCTTGTAGCCGCTAGAAATCTTGAATGCCATGTGGAAAGTTTTTGATGTGTCACACCCATAGTTTTAAGTTATATCTAGTTAGCACAGGACTTTGTAATTTATGTTTGTCTTTTGTTACTCTTATATATTATATTCATTATGTGATAATTAATGAATGTAATCATTTTCTTTGGATGAAACGAATTATTGTATGCTTGTGAGGCTGCGAATGGGAACGAGAGACTTTCCTTTTTGGTCGGTCATGGCTACGAAATTCGGGTCATGACAAATACATTGATCACAAAAATATAATTTTCCTATTACATCACCACATAACAGATTGTGTTTTGAAAGTTCCACCAGGCCTTTTTCACTTAAATGGCCTAATCTCATGTGCCACAGTTGTGTTTTAGGCAGGCTAGCCACAGCAGCCTGTGCTATAATGGTTGAGCCTTCAAGAATATATGAGTCATTTCTTTTAATTCCTTTTGCAATTACTAAGTTTTCATTTGAAATCTTTAACATGCCATGTTCAATTTTAGTTACATATTTAAGTTATCAAACATGCTTATGGATAAAAGATTTCTTTTAAGTTTGGGTACATACCTTACACCTTGTAACAAGGTTTCCTGCCCATTGAACATTTTCAGCCTTATTGATCCCATGCCATGTATCTTGCATGACTTGTTGTTGCCTAAGAGCACTACTCCACATTCGTTTAGTTCCAATGCCTCAAAATAATCCTTCCTGGGACACATTAAAAGAGCAGCCATAATCCATAACCCAATCATTTTCAACTTCATTGTTTGAAACCCCCGAACAACCTGCATTTTTATATCCATCCATTTCCACTGCTACTACATCATCTCCAGATTCTTAAGACTTATTTTCTCTTTCTGTACAGTTCTTCTTGAAATGTACCTTCTTATGTCCATGGAAGCATTTGAATTTTGATTGTGACTAATTCTTGGATTTTGATCTTGACTTCTTGCCCTTGAAACATCTTTTTTCCGTTCTTCCTCTTTCTGCATTCAAACCTTCTCCATTAATTTCAGTTTTCAGTTCTTGATTCTTTTGAAGCTCTTTGGTTCTTATTGAAGTTTGTATTTCCTCCATTGTGATAGTTTGATCTCTTCCAAACAACATTGTATCTTTGAAATGTTCAAAGGACTTTGGCAGAGCATCAAGGAGAATCAATGCTTTATCTTCAGCATCAAGTTTCGCTTCTATATTTTTAAGATCATCAAGAATTTTGTTGAAATCTGATATTTGCTCAGAGTTCATCCTTGCTTCTGTCATCTTGAAAGAATACAACTATTGCTTCATGAACAATCGATTTGTAAGAGATTTTGTCATGTAAAGAGACTCCAACTGGGTCCACATTGCTGTTGCGGTCTTTTCCTTTGCCACTTCCCTTAGTACTTTGTCACCGAGGCACAAGATAATGGGATTTCCTGCCTTATCTATCATGTCAGTCTTTTCCTTCTGAGATAGAGACTCTGGCATTTTGGATTCACCCTTCAAGGCTTTGGCAAGTCCTTGTTGAACAAGAATAGCTTCGATCTTGACCTTCCAAAGTCCAAAATCATTCAAATCAGAGAACTTCTCAATGTCATACTTAGTTGTCCCATACACTAAAAAAAAAAAGTCACTTTAGCGACCGACATAATCGGTCGCTAAATATGGAATTCGGTTGCTAAATATAAAAAATTGGTAGCTAAATTTGTCGCTAAATAGTTTAGCAACCGATTTAGCGACCACCAAACGATTTAGCGACTAGGCATTCTGCTACCACGTCTGGTGGTCGCTAAATCGGTCGCTAAACCATATTTAGCGACCAAATTTGGTGGTCGCTAAACATATCTTTTTTTGTAGTGATAGTTGAATCAATTCCTTTTTGTCTTCCCACAGACGACGCCAATTGTTGGTGGTTTATGTCCAAGAAAACAATAAAACACAGTATCAATTGAAACTATATGACAAACCAAAATGAAAAGAAGAATTTCTCAATGGCTTGCAAGAATAATACGACAGAAAACAATACTAAAACAGAACACAACAAGTAACTAATAAAACAATAAAGAGAAAGAAGAACACCAAAATTTAGCGTGGTTCGGTTTATGTAGCCTACATCCATAGGAGAGAGTAGATATTGTCTTTATTGAATGTACAAGATCAAGTTCTTCAGTATAGCAAGAGCCTTTCCTTTGGAAATCTAGAGCTCAAACCAGAAAACTACCCCAAAACTTATTCCTCTCACTCACTTTTACCACTCTTGAACTCTCAATCTTCTTTCTAATTGTTTACATAATTTTTCAGCAGAGATTCTTATCACTAAAGTTTACAAAGCATACTCTTTTTACATCAAGAGAGACCCCCTATATATACAAGTTCAAATTGTAACACTCCATTTTTCGTTAAGTGCTTTTATGTATGTTTGTTTGGTTGTTTAAGCCTTAGGTCTTAGCTTAGAGTCGTTGTTGGGCAGCTAAGTGGGATTTCTAGGCTTAAAATCCCTTTCTTAAGCTTGTGTCTTGTGATTGTCTGAGTCACAAGCACGGTCGTGCTCACTAGGGAGCACGACCATGCTCGTTGGGAAAGCGTGCCTCACTGACGTTAAGTTGGGCATGCCCGTGCTCAACAGTGGGCATGCCCGTGATCAATATTGAGCATGCTCGTGCTCAAAGGCAGACCGTGCCTCGTAGGCGCTAAGTTGAGCACGCCCGTGCCTAATGGGGAGCACGATGGTGCTCGGGTCTGATGCCTTTAAATAGAGAACAGTAACCCGAGGGTTTTCTCATAAACCATAGTTTGGCACAAATAGAAACCTTGTTGAGGCTAGGAGTGTTCTTTCCCCTTTTTCCTCTAAACTCAGTGCGTTCTAGGAGTTTTAGAAACCCTTGGGAAGTTCTTGTTCGTCTGTGCCAATCGGTATAGGTAATGGTTTCTCCCTCTTAGTGTTTCCTTTTCTATTATTTAGATTTGGGAACTAATTGGTTGACCTTTTTTGTTTGACCAAGGCTTGGAAAGCTAACTCAGCCGTTCGAGGGACACGTTGGTTGTCGGTTGAGTTGTCACTATCAAATTCTTCATACCAGGTATGGGGAGAAAGATAATGTATACATTAGGCAAGAAGGTAGCGTAAGATGAGGGCTCCCATAGCCAAGATATTGTTAATTGTTATGAATGTTAAATGCTATCTTTGAATATCCCTAAACTTTTATCAATGACTATGATTTGATTGATTAGTTGGCATGCCTAGTTGTTATACTTGTAAAACTGTTCATGATGCGGTATGCCTTAACAATCTGTTTTATGCCATGAGTTTTGGTTGATTGGTATTAGTATCTATATTATGAATGTTGTTGTTATGATACTAAGGGTGTTGATGATGTTGATTGGCTGAGTTATGTTGTTGTTTAATGTTGAATAGTTAATAAGACTTTAATTGAATTAATAGGGCTCTTAATTAACATAAGAATTGATGGTTTAATTCCCCAATGTTTCAACTGTTAGTGAGGGGTGAGGTTTTACGCCAACTGGATTAGTCAAAGGACCCTAGGATATGATTTGAGAGTGTTAGGGATTTTTAGCTCCAAGAACACATAACGAATCTGCCCAGAACAGTATGGTCATGCCCAGGAGTACTTCTGTGCTAAACAGGGAGCACCCCCATGCTCCCAGTTTGAATCTGGAAGATGGTCACGCTTTGAGCACGACCGTGCAGGACAGTGAGCACGACCGTGCTCCACTTAAGTGGCAGCACGATCGTGCTGGGGTGATCACGCTCGTACTCCCCTTATTGGTCAAAACGTGAATTAAAGGTTTTAAAGGGGTGTTTCACCCCAAATGTCCTCAATAACGTGATAAAATACCAATCAATGAAGAAGAGTTAGATAAATTAATTAAAGACTAATTAAGATAATTAATAATAATAAGTTGGTTAAGTCGGTGCCCAATGGGTTACAGCACGTTGATATGCTTTGGTGCTTTTTGGCCAAAGTAGCCTCGATGCTTTTTGGTCGAAGTGTTGATAAGTTGAACCTTAGTGCTTTTTGGCTAAGGGGACCTTGACCCATAAGGGTGAAGGTGTTGATGTTGATGATAAGTCTTTGGTGCTTATTGGCCCAAGCAAAGGAGGTGGTTTGTGACACCCGGGGCTGACGAAGGCAGGGAGTGGTCACCGGTGCAAGAAGGCACGAACATGGAGCGGCTCCTGGCAAGCTTCTAGGCGGAGGGACACATGAATGAACCGATTACACACCGGAATGAGAGGGATCCTGAGACTGTATAGGTATGGGACTATACGGTTGAGGATGACTCATATGAATTGATTGGTACTGCCTATATCAACAAGGTGCATCTTCTTTTAAGTAGCCCATCACTTAAGAACTCCATAGTTAAGCGTGCTTGACTTGGAGCAATTATGGGATGGGTAACCTCCTGGGAAGTTTTAGGAAGCGTGTGAGTGAGGACAAAGCATGCTGAAAAGACACGTGTTGGTATGTGAGGACAGTCGTCAATCTATAGAGCAGTCATGGATGTTACATGGTTGCCCTTGTTTGCTATTGTGCTCATGCATCACGCATTGGAGTTGTTAGTGGTGGAAGATCAACATAGGGGAGGTCGTCCTAGAGTAGGGCGATCTGGCCGTCCGCGGGTGGTTCACCCAAGGTTTGGTGGACCGTGAGCCCCCGTGGTGGCGCATCCTAGGTATAGTGCCTCGGCTATCCAAGGGGTTCACCCATGGTTTGGTGGACTGCCGGCGTTGGTGCTTTTTGACAAATGTGGATATGTAACTCCGAAGTCACCTTCCTGAGATAGTCTGGATCCACATGCATAATGGAGTAGCGGAGTAGTGTTGCACCGCATAGCATACGTTGATCGATTTAATATGTTGATATAATTATATGTTGATGTTATATGTTGTATGTCGCTATGCCATGCTATGATGTATGTTCATCTTGCCTACTAATTCCATGCCGATGTGTTTACATGTTTTCTTATTCCCCATTTCCTCTTTCTGTTTTGACATGTATCTCTTTATGTAGAGGACGGTGAGCAGCCAATGGAGGAGTGACTCTGAGAAGCCGCGACTCTAGTTAGGATTTATCAGTGGCTATAGTTGTTATTAGTTTAGTTGTTTCAGTTGTGTTCCGTGGATTTTATTCTGGAACGGTTATACTATGTCTGTATGTGACATCGAGGTTGGGTGATGTTTATATTTAAGTTTACGTTTTGTTTATTTTAAAACTCTGTTTCTTTTTCGCGTTGTTGAGACGTTACAATGTGATGCTTTCTATCCAGTTTTATTTTAATTAAATAAATGCATATTTTTATTTTACCTCTTTTATGTAAATGTTTTATAAATAACATGCGGGTAGAGGGTGTCACACAAATTACCCTCTAGTCCTAACCTCTCTAATTGTATCCCTCTTGAAGCTCTTCCATGTGCTGGCTTTGTTAAGACAGTAAAGACAGTTAAGTTAGTTGGAGTAGTTATAGCCATTAACCACTCCAACTGATTCCTTCAATGAGGCTTTGATTAAGAGACATTCTTCACATTATGAGATATCCAAAGTAAAAAAAATTAATTAGACTATATTGAAATATAAATAAATTAGCATCTAACTAATAATATTATACATGTCTTAGTACCTTAACATAAATAAATCAATAACTAGTCACATACTCAACAAAGTCCATGCATGATTAGTATTTACCTCAAGTCCACAACATAAATAATTTAAAAGCTACTGATATGTTTAACAAAGTTCAAGCAAGATTGATTACCTTACCAATCATCACATGGTAGAATAACGTGGAGGATCATAACCACCACCACCACTATCATTTTGACTATCATTATTTCCTGTTCCTCCAAATACATAATAAAAAAATCCTGAACTTCTTGGTGGCTCCATTTGCTGTTGTTGGTCATAGGAGAAATTTGATGAAGGTCCATAAGACTCTTAGTAAGTTGTGGAAGGCTAATAATATGGTGGGATTGGCATAGATGGATAATAGCTATGTGACATGTAAGAAAGATGTTGATAGTATGGTGTGTTAAGTCTCTAAATGTCTGATGTGCATTTGCCCTAAGTTTTAATGAAAACTAAACATTTGTTAATGATTTAATTGAACTTCACATTGATTGTTGACTTGTCTATCTAGTATGCAGAACACTGAATTGAGAATTCATTTTACACCTGTCTGCCCACATAAAAGATCATTTGTCTGTAGAGTGAAAGTCAACTTATCTACTGACCGGAATGTTGACTAATCTGCTTTAAGGTTTCAACCTGTCTGAAGCCTTCACTTGTCTATGGTCCTTCGATAAGGAACACAATGACAACGAAGCTTTTTGGAGATGTCCCCTCAAGCAGAAGTCACTTTTTGGAGATGCTTTCTCTCTCTCACGTATATCAAGAAAGTCAGAAGGTCATACTTACAAGCAACCTAGGAGCTCAGAAATGAAGTGCTTCTAATATGCTTTATTCCTAGTACAACTAAGAGTTGCACGAAAAGGGAAACATGTTCAGTAAAGTACAAAAGCAACATGCACAATTCTGATTTGGCTGCTGCACGAAGCATAAAGCACTGGACTTACGTGTTAGAGTACAACCAACGTTCCTCTTGCATTAATGGCTGCCTTGAACGACTCTTGCATTTAATAGAGCTCAGCTTGAAGCCAGACTTTGAAGGAATATCTCTAACATATTCAAAATGATTGGAGTCTATAAATACAGATGACATTGAAGATGAAGATAGAGAATACACAACATTAAAGAGTCATTACTCCGCGCAATTAATCCTTCATTATTTCAATCTGTATTCTCCAATCATATGAAGTTATTACGTAGTCTTTCTATACTTCACATTTAATCCACTCTTCCGAGTGTTAGTGAAAGACTTGAAAATTGTATTTATTACAATTTTTTCTCGAAACAACTTGAGTGAGCCTGAAGAGGCTGGGTGAGAAAAGAATACTCGTCTTGTAGCCTGAAGGGCTAGGTGTGCAAAGAATACTTGGAGTCTGTAACCTGATCGGTTATAGCGGAGAAAACTTGGTGTTGGCAAGGACTGGACGTAGCCCTAGTTGTCAAGGGTGAATTAGGATAAATAGCTTTGTTTAATCTCTCTATCATTATATCTTTAGTTACCTTATTTATCTTTATCTGTCAACTAACTAAAAAGGTTTAAGTGTGAATATTAAACAGTTTCACTCTTGCATGATTGTGTGTTTTTCTGGGAAAAATTGATCAGACAGGTGACCTGTCTGTACATTGTGAAAACACTTGTCTGAACTTAATCTCTGTGTGCGAAAAGTTTTTAACTTTGTTTCAAAATCTGATAAACACAACTCAATTCCCTTCTCATGTTTATAACTGTCTATTTTAGTTGGTATCAGAGCTCAGCCTCTGGGTTGAGCATCTAACAGTGTAGAGAAAAATGTCCTAAGAATAGGACATGATTGCTAGAACTAGTTCAAGTGGGAGTCACCAGACTGAAGGAGCCTCCCTATCAAACCTCCATTATTTAATGGAGAAAACTACAAATATTTGAAAGATGGATTCTAATGGTTCATTCTATCAACAAACTCTGATCTGTGAGATGTCATTACAGAAGGTCCTTTCATTCCCAAAAATGATGACAACATTCAAACCAAAAACTCAGTGGACCTCTGCAAAAAAGACAAAATGGGAACTGAATCATGAAGCCAGATACAACATCATCTGTGCTCTCAGTCCTGAAGAATTTGAGAAAGTTTGTGCTTGTGACTTTGCAAAAGAAATGTGGGACACCTTATATGTCACACATGAAGGAACTGTCAAAGTTAAAGAGTCAAAGATTGTCATACTTGTCAGAAAGTATGAACTGTTCATCATGGAGGAAGGTGAATCTATTGCTCAGATGATGGGAAGATTCCAAACTATCATCAATGGTTTAAAGTATCTTGGCAAAACTTATACAAATGCTGAGAAAGTTGGAAAGATCGTGAGAAGTCTTCCAAAGCAGTGGAGACCCTTGGTCACTGCTATCTCTCAAGCTAATGATCTCACAACCTTGACTATGGATGAACTTCTTGGCACCCTTACTGTTCATGAGCAAAAACTTGGTGTTGATATGACAACTAAAAATGGCAAATCCATTATTCTAAAAGCTGATAAAAAATCATCAAAAGCACTAAAGGCAGACGAGTCATCCTGTGATACAGACCTATGCGAGCCCGATGATTCTGAAAGTGATGAAGAGTTATCTCCCCTAACTAGAAAGATAAAACTTCTCTTAAAAAGAAAGAAGTTTAGAAAGGAGAAGCCTTTCAGAAAGTTTCACCACGAAAAAATTTCAAGGAATCCAATTCAACAGAAAAGAGTCTAATTGTCCGCTATGAATGCAAGAAACATGGTCACATTAAAACTAAGTGTCCTCAACTCAAGAAAGCCCCTTACAAGAAGTCCTTCAAAAAGAATAAAGGAATGATGACTACTTTGGAGGATCCGTAGTCAACATCATCTGAAGTTGAGGAAGTATAAGAGGAAGCTAATCTCTGTCTGATGGCCAACAGTGACTCAGTATCTGATGATGAGGTATACCCTGACTTTGAGGAATTGCATGATGCCCAGAGGAGTTGCTGGAGGAATCCAACTGCTTATCTAAGGCCTTCAAATCTCTCAAAAAAGAGTATGTAAAGCTCCTCAGTGAGCATAAACAAAAATCTAAAGAGTATGAGAAGCTGGCCAAGGAGAACAGTGAGCTGAAGATTGCAAAGTTTAATGAAGCTAAGATCATTGGTGAAACATCACAGTCTGAAGAAGTTGTTATACTTCAACAGAAAGTGGAAGAGCTCACTTATGATCTTGCCAAATTTGTTAATGGTAGATATAACCTGACCAAGCTGCTTGGATATCAGATACACTCCCTTAACAAAGAAGGTATTGGATATGTCCATCAGACACAAAATAAAGTATCAACAAAAACCTCTAAAGTGTCTGTTAAGTCAATTTCAATTAAATCCATATCTGTCTGTAACTTCTGTGGAAAAGCTGGACATGTTATGTCTAAGTGTATTCACATGAAGAGAATGAAGTCTTCACAGACTCCTAGAACTAACAGAAAAAAACTCAGAAAACTATAGGTACCTAAAGATCAAATAATTCCTGTTGCAGATATCCTTAATAGGACAAAGAAAACACCTCTATTGGTACTTGGACAATGACTGCTCGCGACACATGACAGGAGAAATGTCTATGTTCATAGACCTCCAACTTAAGAAAGGAGGACATGTTGCCTTTGGAGGCATTTAGAAATGGAAGGTTATTGGAATTGGTACTATTGGTAAACCCCCTCTTCTCTCAATCTCTAATGTTCTCTTAGTCAAATGATTAAGACACAATTCACTTAGCATAAGTCAATTATGTGATTGTGGATTTGATGTCTCTTTTACTAAGGATGCTTGTATAGTCAAAGACAAAAGTGACAATACACTTTTTTTAGCTAGTAGACAACAAAATCTTTATAAGATTGAACTGTCTATTTTCTCAGATCAAAGTATAACCTGTCTGATGTCAAAAGAGGATGAAAGATGGTCATGGCATAGAAAACTAGGACATGCTAGTATGAAACTAATTTCAAAATTGAAAAAGGATAACCTTATGAGAGGATTGCCTGACATTAGTTTTAAGAAAGATGTTTTGTGTGATGCATGTCAGAGAGGTAAACAAGTAAAGTCAAGTTTCAAATATAAGAACCAAGTATCAACCTCTAGACCTCTTCAATTGTTACACATGTTCGGGCCAGTTGGTGTTGCTAGCTTGGCTGGAAGGAAATATGGATTCGTAATAGTTGATGACTATTCTAGATTTACATGGGCACTCTTCTTAACCCACAAGGATGAGCCTTTTAAGGCTTTCTCTGTATTCTGTAAGAAAGTACAAAATGAGAACGATTTTTGTATTTCTACCCTTAGAAGTGATAATGGGGGAGAATTTGAAATTGAGCAATTCAAACTGTTCTGTGAGGAGAATGTGATCTCTTACAATTTCTCCGCACCAAGAACTCCAAAGCAAAATGGAGTGGTTGAGAGAAAGAACAGATCTCTACAAGAGATGGCTAGGTCAATGCCCAACGAACCTAATCTCCCTTAAGTTAATTATTTGGTTCAAATTGGTCCCTTAAGGTTTTTTGTGTGTGACAAACTAGACCCTCAAGTTAGGTTCGGATGACAAAATGTGACTTTTTTACCATTTCGACCTATGTGGCGCACTCGAGCCTGGCCGACACACTAATATGGCAATTAAAATAATAATTTAATAATTTTTTAAAAATTAATTAGAAATTGTTTTCTTTTTTTAATATTATCTCCTTCTTCATCAAACCACCGATCTCTTTCTTCATCAAACAAACCATTGCATATCTTCGACGGTGGCTGCGACCACAGGGAGACGGAGACGACGAAGATTGGGAGGCGGCAGCAGCCACTCTAGGAGGTGGCGGTGAACTACCCACATACACAAACAACCCCCATCCTGAAATCCCAAATCAAAACCCTATTCAACAGCAGTGGAATTACTTTCTGAACTACCCACATTCTCAAACCTCACAATTTCCCTACCCTTTTCCCCTCCTCTCTTCTTGTTTCATCCTATTCCACTACCAAATCTGTTTCTTGCAGGGTGTTTCTCAAAATCTTGCAGGTTATTACCAAGGAATTTCGTATTGGGAAACTGACATGTAACTAAAAAAATCTCGTGCACACAAGTTATAGACATTTACTGATCTGTGAACGGCCATCGGAGAAGACCATTGCGTCGTCGTGCCACCAACGGAGAAGACCTTGCTGGTGACTTCATTGAAGAAGACGAGAGAAGGTTGAAAAAAATGCAAAAAGAAAAAGTCATCACCATCATCACCTCCTAGAGTCGCAACCGCCACCACCTCCCAGCCGTCGTTGCCGCCTCCTGTGGTCGCTGCCACTGGAGAAGATATGGAAGATGTGTTATTTGCCGAAGGAGATGGATCCTTTTCTGAAGAAGGAGAGAAGATTCAAAAAGGGAAAAAAATCTATTTATTTATTAATTGTTTGTTAAAAAATTGTTATTTTAATTGTTAATTATTGGAATGGTAAAAAAAGTCACATTTTGCCACCCAAAGCGAATCTAACATAAGGATGTAGTTTGTCACAAAAAAAACTTAAGGGATCAATTTGAACAAAACAACTAATTTAAGGACAAAAAAGGTAATTTTGCCTTTGTATAATGAATTCCATATTCTCAAACCCGTTAAACCGAGACCCGACCCATATATATGTTTTATTAAGAAAAAACTTTGTTCTACTTTACCTAGTTTTGTTTCCTCCTTTCCCGTACCCAGCGTCACCCCTCACCGTCCTTCATCGCCGCCGTCCGCCCCCTCGTCCCTCACCGGTTTGTTCTGTGTTGGTTCGTCCATCACCGTCCGCCTGTTCCCTCCTGTACCTCCCCGTTCGGCGTTCATCTCATAGCCGTCTCCACCGCGAGCTGCGTCACCGTCCGCCCAACTTCACCTCTTCCTTAAAACACTAAAACTCGACGAACACAGAGAGATACACACACAGACACACTCTCACACTCAGCTCAACCCTAAAAACCCAAGACACTGCAAAATCAAATGGCGAAATCATCAAAGCGAAGCATCAGAAGCAGCACCGTCACGAATAATAGCCAGAACACGAAGAAGAAGAAGAATAATAAGAAGAATAAGAAGTCAGGTCCTGATGCTGTAGCGATGAAAGTGAATGCTCCAAAGGCAAATAATAACCCTTTCGAGTCCATTTGGTCACGAAGGAAATTTGATGTCCTCGGGAAAAAGCGCAAAGGTGAGACCCGACGCATGGGTCTCGCACGTTCCCTCGCCATAGAGAAGGCACGTCTCAACAACTTCTTCAATTTCAATCATTGCATATAATTTCTTCAACATTTATTTATTTTAATTATTTTATTATATGGTTTTGCAGAGGAAGAAGACGCTGCTGAAGGAGTACGAGCAAAGTGCAAAGTCGTCGGTGTTCGTGGATAAGAGAATTGGGGAGAAAGATGAAGCACTTGATGAGTTTGGTAAAGCTATATTGAGATCCCAGCGTGAACGGCAGGTTATTTTTCTCTGGATTATACAACTGATTTGAGTGTTGTATGAATTTTGCAATTTAGTGTGGTTATTTTTTTAGTTTAATTTCAACGCATTGTCAATATAAAGTTTTTCACTTAGTCAACCGATAATATATTTTACTATATTTGCTGTTTGACATATGGTTTAATTATAGCGAGAACCAAATATTTTTTAATGATGTGGCCGTACATGGTTGTATGACACACAAAATCATTTTACATTTACATTAGATTATGTAAATATAGGAATTTATGTATAGATAATTTAAGATGTAGTTCAATTTAATATGTTATGACTGTTGCGCCAGTGTTATTATTATTATTATTATTTTGAATATGACAAGGTTAATTTGGAGATGCTGTTTGAGGATATCAATGTTATGGTCCTGTTATATATTTTAGTAGATTTTTCTTTTCTTGTGGTCTTGTCTTGAGAGTCTTGAGACGTTGAAATACTCTTTAATAAAGAAAATAGTAGTCTGCTATATTGTTTTCTCATGTTTCAGTTAGAGTGCAAAACCACTCAATTCTGTTCTTATTGTGTTGCCTAAGCGAATTGCATGACATTTTATTGCTAATAGATCAATATACAAATGCTCTAAGGTTGCTATGCAGGCTTGTTTCAACACGTCAAGATAATGATTTTGTAAATTTAGGGCCTGTTTAGGCTTCTAAAAGTGATTCTAAGATACTCTAAAAAAGTAATTTTTCAACAAAGTGATCTTTTGAGAAGCTGAAACACATGGATTCTTAAAAAACCTGAGTTTCAGCTTTTCTTCAGTAGTTTTATTAAGTAAAAGTTCTACCAAACGAGCATTTAAATGTCAGAAGTGATTTTTTTTTTATCATTTTGTTTTTTTGGTGAAAAAAGCCTAAACAACAGACCTTTAATGTTGTTATTATTTATAGTTGCTGAAATACTGTTCCCTGGAGTTCCTTATCTGATGCTCTCCTTTCTCCTTCTTTGTGCCTTCATAGTTGAACATGAAACTGAGCAAGAAAAGCAAGTACCAGTTGTCGGATGGAGAAGAAGATTTTGAAGGACCTGATGGTCTTGGAAGAGACGACTTTGAGGATGAGATGCTTTCTGACGATGATGGTGATGAAGCAGGCGAAACTAAGAGTATGTAGCATTTACCTAGATTTAGGAAGCATTTGTTTAACTAATATTTAATTATTTAGAAGTTGATACCAGCAAGCAGTGGAGTGTATATGTGAAAATCTCTGGTATTTGATTGTTTTAGCATCGTTCTATGACTGCTAGTCGATGGTCTAACTGCTTGTTTGTGATCTTTTCAACAATTTAATTCCAGAATAACTAGTTAAGCTGCCTGTTATGCTATTTTTTGTGTCTTCAGCTGCACATTTATGGCATCCTTTTTGCTTAAGTGATGACCTTGTTTCCTACTATTATACCCTTATGCAGTTGCTTCAATCATACCAAACTTCATATTATGCTTGTTATGTTATTTGTGCATCTTGGGGTAATGTTCAATATTGATTTTGCAGAAAAATCCGATTTGGTTCAGCGTCTCAATGCTTATAGTACACAGATTCCGGGGGAAACCAGTGCGGTCGAGGGTGAGGAAAATGTAAGACCTGTTGTGCTATCAGTATTACTACATTTTTTCTGCTATGATGACATTTGTTTAGTGTGATCTCCAATTATTTCTCTTTAACTGAGTTTATGCAATCTTAATATCATATCTTTGCTAAAATTCTTCACAATTATCAGTAGATTTAAAATACTTTACAGCTGTTTCTTAATGATGGCTTTTCATGCAGAAGCATAAAAGCAAGAAGGAAGTAATGGAAGAAATTATCACAAAAAGCAAGTTTTACAAGGTCTGGGATTTTTCTTTACTCAGGGCCATGGTTGTTTATTTCTCTTCTATTGTTCACTTTCTTTTCTCACTCTAGATATTTTCCAGGCTCAAAAAGCAAAAGATAAGGAAGAAAATGAACACTTGGTGGAAGAATTGGACAGGAATTTCACTTCTTTGGTTCAGTCTGAGGCATTATTATCGCTAACCGAACCCAACAAGATGAATGCTCTAAAGGCTCTGGTGAACAAGAGTATTTCAAATGAACAAAGTGATAAGGATCACTTGTCTGCTTCTCGGACATTGAATAATTCTCTGCAGGTACATTTTATCCATGAGGGTTCTTCTTGGCCATGAATACTACCTCATATTTATTATAAGATCCTACTTTCTCTTTATGGCAGGAAAAACCTGATGATTATGACAAACTAGTCAAACAAATGGGCTTGGAAATGCGTGCTCGTCCTTCAGATAGGACAAAGACACCGGAAGAAATTGCTCAGGAGGAAAGAGAACGTTTAGAACGACTGGAGGTATGATTAGATGACTTTTAAGTTTTAACTTTAAGTTTGTAACTATCATATGGATAAATTACTCTTATGTTATAAAGGAGCATTATTATACATGTATCAGTTGAGCTCTTCTCTTGGTTGTATAGCTGAGCTGCGTAATAAGATGGTTTAGGTTGCTTATATGGCCCAAGTGTGGGGATGAACCCAAGACTGCCAAATTATATTCATGATTGATGTTCATATTTTAAAATAATATAGAATGGCGAGTGAGCCTTGGTGCTATGTTATGGTTGCTGCCTTGTGACCTAGTGGTCGCGGGTCCTAGTCATAGAAATAGGCTCTCCGCTTATAGGGTTAAAGTTGTGTACATCTTTATTTTTGCGGAGTCAACTAATTATCCTTTTATGCATAATTTTAGGAAGAGCGGCAGAAGAGGATGGTTGCTGCTGAAGATTCAAGCGACGAAGACAATGAAGATTTAGAAAAACCATCTAAGCAGAAACTAAGATCTCTATCTGGTGATGATCTTGGCGATTCCTTCTCTGTCAATGAAGAAACTGTGACTAAGAAGGGTTGGATTGATGAGATCCTTGAGAGAAAAGCTGAGGATGATTCTGCTAGTGAAGATGGCGATGGTGAAGATTCTGATGATTTGGAAAGCTCTGAAGATGCTGATGAAGGATCGGATGAGGATCTTGATGAACCTGAGAAGCATCTTTCTTTGAAAGATTGGGAACAGAGTGATGATGATTATATCGGTACAGAGTCAGAAGATGAAGATGATAATGATGAAGACAAAGAAAGAGCTGCAGAAAAAATTGATGAGCAAAAGAGATTGGATTCTGGGAGTCATAAAGAAGCAAAGAGAAATGATCCTGTTGAAGGTATAAAAAGAGATAAGGATTCTTTGGATGCCAAGAAGATAGGTGGTGGAGGAAAACAGTCAAAAGAGCTAGACATTCCTTATATAATTCAAGCTCCCAAGACCTTTGAAGAATTATGTTCACTGCTGGATAACCGTTCAAATTCTGACACTATCTTGGTTATCAACCGGATTCGGAAAAGCAATCCAATATCGCTTGCAGCGGAAAATCGCAAGAAAATGCAAGTATGTAACTCTTTCCTTTCTATCTACTGTTTTTATATTTTCAGATCTCTTTGTGCTTCTATACATAAGTAATAAATCCACTGATCGTATTGACAATATTATCAGGTAAAGTGTATTCATCTTGAGTAGAGCTTTTACTTTGCTATGAACTTTGATGTGGTATTGAGTATTGACAATTAATAAAAGGGCTATACTGTTAATAATCAAAATTGCTTCCCTCAACTTGTTAATATAGGTTACTACTGGTTTCATCACACGCTTCATTGTTTGAGTGTAATCTAACTGATATGTTTTAAACTATATTATGTTTTATGCTTTTGCTGGTGCTGGTAGTAACTGCCTAACACAGGTTGAATATTTTCCCTGAAATTATTTGACACAGATTCATGCTTTATTGAAGAAACCTGTATGCCTGTGTCATCTGTTTGGTCAAACTAGTGATTTAATAAAACTACTGTGTTTGGATTAGCTAATTGTGTTATTTTGTGTTCGAACAGCATATAATAAAAAATAATCATACCAAATGTGCTGCTAACCTGTTGATGTAGTTTGATGTATATTTTACGTTTGTATATGTACATGCCTGTGCATACATGTCTATTGTAATCATTCCTTTAAATATTTTGCTGTTGAGATTTGTTAACCAAGTATGAGGAAAGGCCAAATTATGGACTGATGACTATATTGAAATGCACTGTCTTTGTTCCCCCATGGGACACCCAGTGGTTGAGCATTGAGTAGTTCAACATGAAGTTACAGGTCCAGCTGTGAGATGCCATTGGATGTGATGGATAGGGGTTTTGTGTTACCCATTCTGTATTTGAAATTTGTGTAGGATAAAGGCCCTAGGATTAAATTTGTAGCACTTGAGGGAAATAGGGAGAGAAAAGAATAGGCAAAGAGATATGGTAAACAACCAATTACCATGAGATGGCTGTTCTCCTTCCTAACAACCAGGAAAAAAATCTTCCGTGATTAAGAAAATCCTAAGAACCCCTTTATGTAGGATTGAATTCTAATTTAAAACAATCTGACCGTTCAAATTGATCTATTCTCATCCTCTAAAGTAACTTGAATAGTTGAATTAAAAGAAAGCACAAGATTGATGTAAAATATTAAATATGGATGCTACTGAAGAATGGACAACACATAAGCTAGAGAAGCAT
Organism: Sophora flavescens; assembly: GCA_030762895.1. NCBI lineage: Eukaryota > Viridiplantae > Streptophyta > Magnoliopsida > Fabales > Fabaceae > Sophora > Sophora flavescens. The sequence continues at coordinate 79,682,772 of CM061070.1, read as the reverse complement.
TAACAGTAATGTACAGTAGCACAAGTAGTGAGTAGTAAGTCAATTTTTTTTCTTTTAAGTGCTCTTGCATCAATGATAGTTAATTAAAGTAGTTTATGCTGTCATTGATGCATAGCAAAGTTTAGTTTGTATACGTATGGGATGGGATGTTAATTATTGTGTAAAGCACATGCCTGATAGTTGTTCTTAACTTCTTCTTCTTGTTCTTTTGTATAATTATTATGTAAAGCACATGCCTGATAGTTGTTCTTTTTCTTTTGTATAACTATTATGTAAAATGCCTGATAGTTGTTTTGTTCTTTTGTAGTCTAGGTCCACTATTTCCGGTTGTTACGTTTGACTTAGATTTGTATTTTTGGACAATGACAGACTCTCTGACATTCTGTTCCTAAATATTTTATCAGAATTGTGGTTCATGGTTATTATATGGCTCACTGTATGGAACACATTTATAATAAGTCTTCTCTTTTCAGGTATTTTATGGAGTGTTATTGCAGTATTTTGCTGTTATGGCAAATAAGAAACCCTTGAATGTTGAGTTACTCAATATGCTGGTGAAGCCATTGATAGAGATGAGTATGGAGATCCCATACTTTTCTGCAATATGTGCTCGTCGCAGAATAGAAAGTACTAGAAAGCAATTTGTTGAGAGTATCAAGAACTCAGGTCAGAATGAAATGTAGTTGAAAAGTTGCATGCCTTGCATTACCTATTATCAAGAACTATGAATTGGTAGATGTCTTTGTAACAAATGGTCTGAAGTCTCTGTTGTGTTGTCACAGAAAGTAGCAGTTGGCCTTCTTCAAAGACCTTGTTTCTCTTGCGTTTGTGGTCCATGATATTTCCACGCTCTGACTTCAGGCATCCAGTTATGACCCCAGCGATATTATTGTTGTGTGAATATTTGATGCGTTGCCCAATAGTATCTGGTCGGGACATTGCCATTGGCTCTTTCTTATGCTCTATGCTTCTCTCTGTAAGTACACATCCTTGGGCAAGTTACTTTAATTCTGTCTTTAACTTGTATGGTTTTCATATTGTATCTTCAATAAGAAGTTCTAATGAACTACGTTTGGAATCTATCATGAAATGGTGCAACTTGCCAAAACTTACCGAAAAACCCATATTTAGCATTTGTTTCTGCAGTGAGCTTGGCTTTCTATATATTTACAGCATCGCTAAACCTGGATTTTCCCTGAGTTAATTGCGTTTGCAGTTTGCTCATGTACTCAATATAAAATACAGGTATTTCGACAGCCGCCAAAGTTCTGTCCTGAAGCAATAATGTTCCTTCAAACTTTGCTGGTGACAGCCACTGAAAGCAAATGTATTTCGCATGAAGATTCTCAGGTATGACTTCTTCATTTATCATTTGCAGTTTGTATCATATTATGTGGTGTGTAACTGTATATATAGATAAGGCGGGTATACTAACCTCCCCTTGTGTGGAAATGCATCTTCCAATATTCTGGTAAAAGAAAAAAACTTTTCATTGCGTTGATAAACTTTCTGGATATTTAAGGTCTTCCATAGAAAACCAAAATCCTTTAAACTAGCACTAAGGCTATGTTTGGTTCAAAGGAGGGGAGGTCTAGGATTTATGGAGAGGGGTTGAGGGGAGGAGAGGGATTTTAATTAGATACTTTGTTTGGTTAAGAGGAGGGGAGGGGAGAGATTTTAATGGCGGGGAGGGGAAATAATACTATTCATGTTCGGTTCACAAGAGGAGGGGAGAGATTTAAAACTAATTTACTTTTATACCCTTGTAATTTTGGATTTCCAAATACACAAGAATATTTTAGTCAATGCATTCAAAATGTTTTGAACTCCCTCCCCTCCCCTCCAATATTGGAGGGGAGCCAAAATCGAGTGAGGAGGGATTTTGCTCCCCTTCCCTCCATTTCCCCCACCAAACATTATGTCACTGTTGTATACACATTCCATTTAGACCACACCCTCCTTTCCTTGCAAACATAGTTTCTTTGACTACTTTAAGATCAGTTGAGGAAATTAAAATGCAGATTCAAGCAGTTACTGTCCATAATTTTCTTGGACATTTGTACTGATGTCCATAATTTTCCCCCCTTTTCCTGAGTGTTCTCAAGTCTTCAATTTTAAGGCATAATTATATAGCACTAGTACTCAAATGTAAACCAAAAGTTAAGGCCATTTTGCAATTTTTTAGATCAATACTATAATATTAAACATCCTGCACAACCAGTAGAAAGAGAAACATTGTTATAGAAGCATAAGCAAATAATGAGAAAAATGCGAATGGTCTGATCTTGAAAATTATTTCCTTTTCAATTTGACAGCTGAATTCACATTTGTACATTTTCTGGATTGGTACAGTATTTAAGTATGCTTAGCCTATCTATAATGGAAATTTTACTAAGGATAGACTAATTGCAGAAAGAATGGAGCAAGGATAGGGAGAGGATAATATCATGAAAAAGATCAGATAATATTGAACTGCCAGCTTTTTTAGGAATTTGGTTTTTTGAAAATGCTGAATATCAAACAAATTGGTTTTGATTAGAGGATAATCCAGTAGTTAATTATTCCTTATACTATTGGTATCACAGTGCACCTTAACTCTCGTGGAGCACTTGCATTATGTTTTTTGAGTATAATCTACATGATATGAACTTTTGATCCAATGGTGAATTTAATAGAACATTTATTCTATAAAAGACTATTGAATGTCAAGTGATTAAACTTCGATTTTAACTTTTACACTGGAAGTGCAAACTTAAATTTGATTATTTTGCTATACACTTGTGAAGAAGTTGTCTTTAACTTTTACACTGGAAGTGCAAACTTAAATTTGATTATTTTGCTATACACTTGTGAAAAAGTTTAGACAACTTGAACATTATGATTATATGTTTTCTTGAAAGCAAAATAAGCTAACCTAAACACACTAAATCTGAATTATTTGTACACCGATTAATTGTTGTTATAAGATGACTTGATGAATGTTTCACCAAACCTATCATTGGATTAAAAGCTCTTAATATTTGATTTTTCACTGTATTCTTTTAATGTTATTTTGAGAAGTAGAAGACAGTCGATGTATTTTTCTTCAAATTATAGGGCAGTATGTTTTTTATGCTTGTAGTCCCAACCTTAAGTTCTCTAAGAGCAACTCCAGCGATGGTTCCTTAGGTGGGTTCTTAAGTTAACAACCGTCCCTTATTTTTGCTCACCGTTGGAGCATGCCCATGTGGAGGAGAGAGGTAAAAACCGTTCCTTATACAAGGAACGGTTCCTAAGCATTATAATATTGTTTCCTACTATACGAAAATAAAAGATAAAAAACTTTTTCCCAACAGTGAAACGCATAAATGGGATCCATACAGGAATCAGGGATGAAAGCAGAGGGAAATCGTGGAGGGGAGGAGAGGGCGGCGCTGGTCTTTCTGCATCGAGAGGGAAGGGGCGTGAAGAAGGGGTGATCTGAAGGATAAAAGGGCGTGAAGAAGAGGCTGACTTGAAGAAGGGGCGTGAGTATTGTGAAGAAGGAATAAAAATGGGCGTGAAGGATAGGTGATCAGAAAAAAAAAGGGGGGGGCGTGAAGAACAATGAGAAGAAAGGAGGATAAGTGATATGAAGAAACAAGGGGCGTGAAGAACAATGATTGAAGAACATTTTATTTTTTTTAATTTAAAAAATATATAAAATAATATTTAATTCAGAATAAAAATAAAAATATAAAGATGTGGGATTTATTGTGGGACCCACTAATATTAAGTTAAGAACCAAATAGTGGTTCTTACCATTGGAGCAAAAATTGTAAGTGTTCCTTAAATCTTACTTGGTATTTTTTGGACCAACTTTAAATAGTTAAGAACCAAATAGTGAAAAATCATTAGAGATGCTCTAAAGAATCTTTTCACGATCTTGCATCTGAGATTCGGTTCAATTCATTGTATTGCTTAATCTTATTATGCAAGAGCACTTTTATGATATGCTGATGGTCAGCACTTAGTAAACCAATAACCTTGCTAGATCCTGCTTTTGGTGTTAAATATAAGCCATTTGGTGTCGTACTTCATGATAGTGCTACGATTTCATGTTTGGACACGGAAATGACCATATTATTTCTTTTCTGCCAGTTATATCATCTTATGGAACTGAAAGCTCTCAAGCCTCTCCTGTGCATACGCGAGACAGTAGATGAGATTAGCCCTCTAAATTTTTTTAAGATAATAGACATGCCAGAAGACTCCTCTTTCTTCACTACTGATAATTTCAGGTAACCACCACGGCAGAAGATTCCCTCTTGGTATTCAAAGGGCTATTCTTTTTGTTTTTTGTTGAAAAAAAGGCAGGGGATGGGGTTGGGGTTTGTGGCGAGATAATGCAATTATATTTATACCCCTTCTCCAAGAAGCTTGCAGTTATGGTTCCATGACCATGTTTATGCTTGAGCTGCATTGTCAATAGCTGGTCAATTGTTACTGGCTCCTGCTATTGTTGTGGGCATGTATCTTCTGAGAGTTGATCATTGATTTCTTTATCAGGGTTTATGGTTTCTTTGCTAATTAAGATTCTTTGATTACAGGGCCAGTGTGTTAGTCACTGTTGTTGAAACTCTACAGGGATATATCACCGCCTATGAAGGCTTGAGTTCATTTCCCGAAATATTCTCACCGATTTTAAGATTATTACTTGAGATAGCAGAACAGAAAAATATGCCAAATGCATTACGAGATAAAATTAAAGATGTTGCTGAGCATGTTAAGTTGAAAGTGGATGAGCATCACACTTTGAGGCGACCACTTCGAATGCGAAAACGAAAGCCAGTGCCAATCAAATTACTGAATCCCAAGTTCGAGGAAAAGTGAGTTACCTTTCCATACTTAAATTTGATAATGTGATTTCCCTAGCCATGCAAATAAAAATTAAGCATTTAAATGTGATATATGTCTACAGCTATGTGAAGGGTAGAGATTATGATCCAGACCGTGAACGTGCTGCAATGAGAAAATTGAAGAGACAGGTGAAGCGTGAGGCTAAAGGGGCTGTCCGTGAATTGCGTAAAGACAATTACTTCTTGCTTGAGGTAAAGGAAAAAGAAAGGTCTTTACTGGAAAAAGAAAGAGCAGAGAAGTTTGGAAGAGCTAAAGCATTCCTTCAAGAGCAAGAACATGCTTTCAAATCTGGACAACTAGGAAAAGGGAGAAAGAGAAGAAGATAAATTGGCTTCATAGTAGCCCTTTCTGTCCTTTCATAGTATTTCTTTGCATGTTTTCTGTTGAAACGTGTTGAGCTTTGCCTTCTTATTAGATAAGGGGTCGTTTTTTTTGCAGTTTAATAGTCCATAGTGGAGGAATGTATTGAATATTCGTATTGTGGTGAGAGCGAGTGGAAAGTAGGCTTTCCTCTCCCTCGTCACTATTTTTTAGAATTAAAGCAGAGTTGATGAGACGAGATAGAGATTCGCTTCTCACTAGGATCGAGTCACTAGTACTGGGGGCTTTTTTGCTTTCTATCAAGGGTGTTGCTTTTTACCCCCACAAAATTTTCGAATATTCTCAAAATACCCCCATTGTCTTGTTTGGTTGTTGGAATTATATATCCGGTACTATAAAATTACAGCACCGGAATTATAATTCCTGTATGGTACTAAAATTCTAGCATGCCGCTCAACGTTTTTAACTAGTGCAATAAACGTTTCAGTGTTATCAGTCACCATTGAGTCATTAACTATGCTCAACCTTAGCTTCTCAGTCCGCTGCAGACGCATGAAGCTTAGCATTGAGGTGTCGAATCATTCTGTTATGTAAGTTTGGAATTGGGATTCCATTTTTGTAATTAATATTTTGTAGAATTTTCATGTGGGTATTTTCTTTGTTAATTGTTTTGATTTTTTTTTTTTGGGGTCTCAGAAGGCTAAATATGAGACAAAGATGGATGGTTCAAGTGAAAAGTATTGAAAAAATTTCAGAGATATTAGACGCTATTGTGGTATATGCACGATTCTCATGTCCAAGAGTATACCGCAAATTTACATCTGGTATTAAAAATTTCAGTAACATATCGGAATTTTAAGTCCGATATTGTAATTTTGTATTACTTGAAATTTAATTCCGGTATATTGTCTAAAAAAATAAAAATGTCAGTATCGAAACGATAAGTCCGATATTATAATTCTATGGGTATTTTAGGGATATTCAAAAATTGTGGTATAAAAAGCAAGACCCTTCTATTCACCCATAGTACCCCTACACATTTTCTATTGGGCCACATTCGATGCACCCAGAATGGATAAATTTTTATTCGGATTATAATGGATGGATTAAAAATAATCCATTAATCTATGATGATCCATTAAATATTTATTAAAAAAATCTAATCCATCCACGATCCATCTCATCCAATCCATCCATTAACATTTTTTCATGGATGTATATCCAATCCATTCATGAAAGTCATTTTAAAAATTAAACTTTATGACTATTTCAAAATAACACCCCCCCCCCCCCCCCCCCCCCCCCTCTACGTGGAATATTGTGCAAAATGGACATTCAATGACGTTGAATATTTATGCAAAATCAACATTCAATATGCACTGATATCATTCAAATTGAATGAAGGTTTCCGGAACATTCAAGGTCGTTACGGTTTCATGCTTTCAGAATGTTATTGTTTGAGTGATCCATTGGATGTTTTTTTTTACATGATAATATGATCCAATGGATCTAGAAGAATGGTAGATGGATCACTAACCATTCTTAAAATAAAATTGTCCATTTGATCCAATCCATTATGTATATATTTTTTTGTAATGGATGGATTTATGCATGAATAGATTGGATGGGATTTGGCTCCTCTAAATTAAGCCTACTCACTTTAGACGGTAAAGTAAATTCATCTAAATCCTTAAATATTTTTAATGGCTCTGATTATTTTACTTAATTTTATTTTATTTTTTAAAAAAACTAAAACCTAGGATTAAACTACCCACTCCTACTATAACAAAAAAAGAAAAAAAAAAAACTACCCACTCCTACTATTACCTTGTATCTTTTGTTCCACTTCCTCCTTCCCATTGCTTTTGAACTCGGCAGAGCATGTTCCCCAAACAAACTATGGACGGCGGCGGACAGTGAAAAACGCACGGCGATGAACGGCCCACGGTGGCAAACGGCGCACGGTGGCAAATAGGGGATGGGACTGGGTGCCAAGCTTCGGTACTGTAGCGTACAAACATTTTTACACTCCTTTCCGTGTCATGTCTTTAGGTACATTATAACATTATTTATTATGCACCTCTCCCACTTCACTCTCTAAACGTTACCTTCTGTCTCCTGATGCACTTACCAGAAGCCAATTGCAATGAAGGAAAATATTTGCAAAGCAATTTCCTCCTTTGAAAATCATCCATGGCTATGTCAAGAAATTGAAATAAATCGGTCAAGTCAAGAAAGCAATTTGCTCTCACGGTAGCATTTACCATTTCTCTTATTATCTTAAAAATTTCTTCATTTTGGCACCTTTTAGTTGTGAAATACAGAGCAAAAGCAGAGGATCCATGATCATTGTGATTGTATTTAGTGTTTTATAATTGTGGCTTTTGTTTAATATTAAGGTACTTATGATGGGGAAATTTTTTGCAGAGAAATATTATCTTTTGAAAATCGACAATGGCCGCCTCAAGATTTTGAAAAAGCTCAATCAAGTCAAGAATGCAATATGCAGATATCTTCTTGTTCCAGGTTAGTTGTTACCTTTGATGATTTCTCATGAATAATTCAATATTGTTATTATACATACTGTTATTTAATAATAAAAATTCCATTATTAATTGTTTGCTTTGATATCATATTATTATTATTATTTTATCAGGTTACTTACAGTAAGGAAAATACCTACGTTGGGTATGGAATTTGATACAGTACAACATGATCGGGAATTTTGGACAAATTATGGTGGAATGGTTGGATTTGATGTTCGGAAATTGTATCCAAATAGGAGTCTTGTAGATAAGCACGTGAATAGCTTAAGGCTTGTATGTGCAAAGGAGGGTCATCGGAGACAAGATAAGATAGACTCTTTAACGAAAATTCCTCGTGCACAAACAAGGACAGATTGTCAAGTAAGAATGACACTCAAGTTAGTACGCAAAACTGGAAAGTATGTGATTTATGACCTTGAGTTGAATCACAATCATACTTTGCAAACTTCAGAAACCATCCATATGTTACCTTTACAAAGGAAGATTTCAGAGGTGCATGCTTTACACATAGATTTGGCGGATGACTCTGGTATAAGACCCAAAGAAATGCATGAGGTGATTAGTAAGCAAGCAGGTGGAAAGATGTACTTGGATATGTCAAACAAGATAAAAAGAACTATCTTTGAAGCAAACGAAAGCGGGATTTGGCATATGGGGAAGCTGGAAGCTTATTAAGGTACTTTCAACGCCAACTACATGAAAATCCTTCATTTCACTATGCTATACAGTTAGATAGTGAGGAAAAAATTACAAATATTTTCTGGGCTGATGCTAGAATGATTATTGATTAAGCTTTATTTGGTGATGTAATCACCTTTGACACAACGTATTGCACAAACAAAGAAAGTAGGCCATTGGGTGTTTTTTGTGGATTTAATCACCATAGAGAAACTGTGATATTTGGAGCTACTCTTTTGTATGATGAGACGGTAGAGTCTTTTAAGTGGTTATTTGATTCTTTTTTAGTAGCTCACAACCAAAAAAATCCTTGAACTATTTTCACTGATCGAGACCCTGCTATGACAAAAGCTTTGACTGAGGTGATGCCAAAGACTTATCATGGGTTATGTGTCTGGCATATCATGCAGAATGGTATAAGACATCTAGGAAATATGATGAAAAACGGTTCTTGTATTTTGAAGGATTTCAAAGCTTGCATGTTTAATTATGAAGATGAATCAAAATTTCATGAGGGTTGGGCTAGTTTGCTTGATAAATATAAAGTTGATGGTAACACTTGGTTGGAGAGTATTTTCAAGGTGAAGGAAAAGTGGGCTCATTGCTATATGAAGAAGGTGTATACCATTGGAATGCGAAGTACTCAGCTCAGTGAAAGTTTTAATAATGACCTAAAAGATCATACGAGGTCAAGCTTAGATATAGTACAATTTTTCAAGCATTTTGAGCGAGTTGTTGATTCCAAGCGGTATAAAGAGTTACAAGCTGAGTACAATGCTAGGAAAAAGTTACCTCGACTTAAGATGGTGCACTCACCATTGTTGACACATGCTGGACATCTTTATACTCCTAGTGCATTTGATTTATTTCAAAATGAGTTTGATTGGGGTTCTGCTGCTTATATTATTTCTCACAATGAAGTTGATCAAATGACTAAATATTTAGTTGCTATTTGTGATAAGGTTGGAGAATATGAAGTTATTGGCAATATGGAAGATAAAACAATTTCATGTAGTTGTGGAATGTTTGAAACAATGGGTTTGTTATGTTGTCATGCTTTGAAAGTATTTAATGTGTGGGATGTGAAACAAACTCCAGATCAGTACATTTCAAAGAGATGGACGAGAGAAGCAAGAGATATGGTTGTTCAAGACATGAATAGAAAAGTTGTTGAAGCTAATGTTAAAATAAATGTCACTGAACAGTATAGAAATCTTTGTTCAAAATTGGTCAAGTTAGCTACTAGACCATCTGACTTTGAAGAAACATATAATTTTGTTGATCAAGTTAGTGATGAAATGCTTAAGAAGATAGATTCTTTTTCTAGACTTCAAAATGATATTCATTCGAATGATTTGAATGTTAGGGGGATTTGTAGTGCTAGTAAAGATGGTGTAAGTGATCCATTAGAGAATGTTTTTGCAAATGTAAAAGGATTGAAAAAGAAAGAAGGACGAAAAGGTAGAAAAAGACTCAAAAGTTGGGTTGAAAAGCAGAGGAAGGCTTCAAGCATAAAACAATCATCAAACCAACCATCTCAGGTAAAAGCTTTTGATATTTTAAATGTTTTTACCTTTTTTTTATAGTATTTACCTTATATGTAAATCCTTTATTTTACAGGAAAATATTTCTCAAGTCCCTGTTTCAGTATCGTGGATGAGTCTTGCTCTTTCATCTCTAGATTCAAGTCATAATATTACTCATCCATCAACTCAACTTACACTATCATGCTTGGACTAGAAGCGTATGGTCTATACACCATATCTGATCTGAGCAAGTGCAGTGCTAGTTTGTTTGGTTTGTTTGGCTGGTGTATAGTTTACTCAAGTGGATATGGCATCTATTTTCAAGAGGACAGCTAATTGTTGGTCTTTTGGTTTATTTGGCTGGTGTATAACCTGACTAGTGTTGCAGCAGTCGGCTATTAGTGTATTTTTCATGCCCTGTATTCATTTTTTTTTTTGGTTTACTGGTTCTGTTATTGGGGTCACATTTTGGGTGGTCTACAACTTTTGCTTTTTTAATTGTACAAACATGCTCTATAGCTTTTAGGAAAGGATAAGATACTACAATGATTTTATTTTATATTGTTGAGTTCAATTTATATTTCATTTCAAATGAGAACATATTGAATAGATGTGTTAATCCATTGACTTAATTAAAGCATGGACATGTAGCATTACAATGGTAAACCAAAATAATGATTCATTAGTCGTTACAATGGAAAAATTGTACAATAGGAATATGAGACTTGCTATAATACAATTTTACTGTAGATTGATAAACCAGAAAAATTACACCAGTACCTAATATAATTTTACACTAATACGTAATACAGTTTTACAACTCATTACAAGTAAATAGAGATCAAACTATCTTTAAGTCAATGTGTCAACCACAATGAGAATTGCCGCAATCAGTGATCTTTCATGCACTTGTAATTATGCTTGCTTATTTTGAAGCTGGTCTTCTGAAAGAATTTAATTCTTTTACTCCAACTAGGTCCCTCTATAGTGGTTTGGCCTTTTGACGTAGAATTGAGCAAAACTGTCTGGTTTAGTATTTGAACAAAATTGCCACCGTTAAGTTCACAATTGCCTCACCCAACTTACCTGCACTACAAAGCGTGGAAGATAATAACAAGTGGATCCTGAAAGCATTACAAAGCACAAGGTGTCCCAAATGATTAGCATACAGATCTAACTACAACCAAAATAGGCCAAAAACCAGCAATAGTGTTTAATGTTTGCTATAACAGTTGCTGAATGTACAATTGCTATAAACTACTACTATAATGTTTAAACAATTATTACATTATTTTGCCATTTGCATTAACAGCAGCCGACTTAATAAGTTATATGTACCATGTGTTCTGCAAAAGATATGCTAATGGGTGAAACAACATAGAATAAGTTGTGGCAAGTTAGTTCACACAAAGATCTGAGAATGAAAGTTGATAACAAATGCTCACGGTGCACATAATTTGTTAAACTTCGTGCTATTAGAGAAGCTGAGAACAATCATGGAATTAACTAGATCACACATGGAGTTAACTAGTTCACACACTACCACTTTAGCTACAATCAAGTTGCAATTTCAAAATCTTATTTCCTCTCTTTTTATTTTATGACGAGAGATCAATAATACTTCAAAGAGGTAAAAAATCATTTGATTTTTCTAAATTGTTTTTTTCGTATAACAAGAGAAAGGAAAGGTATATTTGAAAAACGAAAAATATACCATCGCAAGAGCCGTTATGCGTCGACAGCGGTTTGGCTGAGCACTTGTCGTTGTCCGCTTAGCAGTGTTAGCACCCAGTCACCGCGCACTAACAGTGGCCGCCGATAAGTCCTCGCCGTCCGCTCAACGCCGTCCGCAGCGTTCGCTCCGCCACGTTCGCTGAGAAGCCCTCTCCCATGCCTGAGTGTAAAACCAGATCTGTTGGAGTATGCAGATCGGGAAACTTGACAACTACTCGCCGTTCGCCGCCGTTCACCCCGCGCTGTTCGTCCTCGTTCAACCTGTGCCGTTCGCCGCCGTCCAGTACGCGCGGTTGACTTCTCCCCTTTGCTGGTGTAGCTAGAACGTGTTTATCTGGTTTGTGTAACTGGATAATGCTATTTTGTTTTTTATTTTAAAATAATTAACATTATGAATTAATCAGAGCCATTGAAATATTTAAGGGTTTAGATGGATTCACTTTACCCTCTAAAGTGAGTGGGCTCACTTTAGAGGAGACGGATCCAAAAGGAATAGGCCCAAAAAGTAGGTGGATGCCATCTGAAGGGGGCAAGGTCGTTATGGTCCAAATAAAAAAGCAATTAGAAACTTTTGTGTGGGAAAGCCCAAATCTTATGGATTGGACCCGATTATTGTTAAGCTATTTCGTCATTTTATAACTCTGAGCTTAGGGGGCTTCTGTTACTGGATAAATCTGGATAGTCGGTAGGCCCCAATCCGGTGCTTAGATATGGAAGGCCCAAAGCTCGTCACTAATCAAGATAAATCCGGAATGGGCCGAGTGTAACGTACAAGTTGACAAACTACACTCGGACTTGATGGATAAACATCCATTTACTGTTCTATTACGACAGTTACACTCGGGCTTGATGGATAGACGTCCATTTACCGCTCTGTTATGATAGTTACACTCGTGCTTGATGGATAGACGGCCATTTACCGCTGTGTTCGGCAGTTCCACTCGGGCTTGATGATATATCACCACTTATTACACAAGCGGCAGTGGTTACATTGGAGTTGAATCGACTTAACGGTAAAGGAAACGCCTATATAAGAAAGGAAAAGGACAAAGGACAAGCATTCTATTCTGACTCATGCACATACAAACTATTATTCCCGAGTATTGGTCACTAGGTCAGAAGAATAATATTACACACTCAGGTTATCTAGATTTGAATTTATTACTCCATTTCTACAACAAATAATACTTTCATTCATGGGAATACATCTTCGAGTGTGTTTACATGGCCAACTCCCAAGTTTTGTTCATCCAACTCTTCCTCATTGTATATGCATGTAACCTCCTCCACAAGGCTATGGTATAAAATAAGCTTCCCTTGCGTGGAACTTAATGATTCTCTCAATTCATATGTGATTGTAAATATTCAAAGTCAGACATGTCCTTTGGTTTTGGTTATTTTTTGGGGTTGTCTATGCTTTGGAAGCGGAAATAAAATAAATTAATTAGATACTGATTACTAAATGGCCTCCTTCATTAATTACTGTAAATTTATAGGATGAAAAATGCAAGCATCGGATCACGCTCTTTATCACACTCCTTCTCAACACACTCTCTGTTATTGGGTGGATCTTATTGAAGTTGACACAGACAAACACAAGACCGGGGGGGTTGAATTGTGTTTATTAATAATTTTCGAAAACTACCTTTTCCAAAACTTATTTTCTCACACAAGGAAAATAAGGCAGATGCACACACATAAAAAGATCTTTTAAAAGCTCAACAAAATCAAGTTCAAATCCACACAGTCAGTATAAACAAATAAAACTGAAGAGATAAGGGATTAGAAGATTCACGCAAGTGTTTTATCCTGGTTCACTCTCTTCCAACCAAGAGCTACGTCCAGTCCCTTTGACTTGAAGGTTTTACTCCACTATTTCTCCAAATAGATTACAACAACTCTTCAACACCTCTCCAGGCTACAAGTATTCCTTTCTTACCAAGCCTCTTCAGGCTCTAACTCTAACAAAGAGATTGTACGCTTTTGATCTTCTAACTCACTATGTGTGATGATATGAAAGTTTAAGATCGGTTGAATATTACAACAATATTCAAGCTAAAGAATTACAGACTTTTGCTCTTGAAAGAATAAAGGAATGAGAGCTTGTAGATTGGCTAAAAGTTTAGCTCGCAAAAGTAGTTTTTCAGTGGTTGAGGTCTTCTATTTATAGTGACCTTCTTCTTCACTTGAAAATATTCAACGGTTGTTTTGAATATTCTTGTTTAGAGATAGCATTAAATGTATAATATCCGTTGTGACTGATGGCTTGATTGTGGCCATTGTGAAATGTACTCTTGCTTATCACTTTTGCACAAATTGGAGGGTTACATCTCCGAGTAATTGCAACTTGAAAACTGTGTTTCCTCCTTTGTGAAAATTTCAGCTATTCCAGCAGTAAAGGTGACAGGGCACAGAGCGTTTTGCATTTCCTAATGGTACTATGTTTCTCTCACAAAGAAACAAGCCATTAAAACAGATAAAACTAATAGGAAGGACCAACATTTGTTTGAAATAAATATCAATCATTTGAAATAAATATTTCTTAGTGGTCGGGATAGCATTTACTTAGCTAGACGGAGCATATGAAAACTTATAAGCAAAAGAGCTCGTCTACGTCTACTTAAAATCTGCGTCTACACGCTCATGGGTAAAACCAAGTCTATGGACTTATAGTTTTCTTTTCGCTCATCTACTAACGTGGCATATCCTCTCTTCTATCATCAAGTCTTTGGACTTGCTATATTTCAATGAGTTATTTTTGATCTCTGTCTATTGACGTGGAATTTAAGCTCGTCTACTCATTTAAACTAAAGTTCTCGTCTACTGAGAGTATTTAATTAACCGTCTACTCTAATATAATAAATAAAAAATATACCAAACGTTTTGAGCAACTCGTCTACATGAATGGATGTGGATTCACAATCTAAGTCCAAGCAGATACAAGGAAACTTTATTAAAGGTTTCCATAACTTATATATTTTTAACATTCCAGCAAGACTAGACAAAGCATGTTAGATCTCAACTAAAACTTTGCCATGCAAATTTAATCCTTTTTGTTAACATCAAAACTTAGATATTAGTAATCCAAATCACTTTGGTTCCAACTATCTCCCTTTTTTTGACGATGACAAAAACTAATTAAATTTGGGTGAGCAAAGTCTATGAGAGCTTAGAAAGCTCCCCCTAAGATAAAGCATTCAAACCAAACAGGAGTAAAATATAAGACATAAACTCAGCAGCACATAACCCATATATATCTTATCAGATCAGTTCAGCTACTTATCAGTCAAAAGATAGTATCAGAGCATATAAACTAAGGATAGTATCAGAGCAATCAGAAAGCAGTATTTATCAGAGCATATAATAGAATATGTCAAAGCATATATAAACAAGTAAAATCATGCATATGCAGACAAACATATACTTTCAAAAACTGACTTTTATTAAATTTAATTGATTCTCTTATCCTTTCTCCCCCTTTTTTGTCATCAGACAAAAAGGTAAAAGGAGTATACCATCATTGTCAGTATTAAGAAAAGAAAAAGAAAAGACTGAGAAGAGGGTGGAGGTGGAGGAGGAGGGTTTGGATTTGGTGGAGGTGGAGATGATTGAACTGGTAGGCTTTGTTGAAAATTCTGAAGGATTACCATCATTTGGTTGATCATGACATTGGTTGGAGCCAATGCTTCTACGACCTGTTCTTTAACTTGTTCCTTGACTTCAACTTTGACTCTGTCCTCAATAAATTTTCCAATGATTTCTCCAAAGTTCTGAGGCAGAGAGGGTCTTGAACTTTCAGCACTCTCTTGAGCATGTGCTTGACTTGGAACAGTTTTTAGAGCTCTGGAAGTTTGAGGCTGATCATTAGGATGAATGACAGTCAGAGCCATTGGCTGAGATGAGAGCTTTTCAGAAGTGCTTGGTCTTGGAGCAGACTCAGCAACTTCCTTATTCCCAGTTTCTGTATGAGCATATTCAGTAATGAAATCCGATTCTTCTACTATGATTTCTTCCTCAGTGTGCTCTGAAGGAGGAGATGGAGGTGGAGATGATGCAAAAGTGAGTACTGGAGGAGGTAGTTCCATTTCCCAGTGGACATGGTCTTCTTCATATACATGATTGATGACAGGAATACCAATCATGTCCTTGTAGATGTAGAATCTGACATTTGATAGTCCACATTGCCTCTGACCTTAGGAATTTTTCTCTTCTCTTCATTACTCAGACCAGAAGAAGAGGCTTCCTTAGCACAGTCCAGCATGTGATTTGCCCAAATGCAAAAGGTAGAATCTTGATCAATATCTTTAACTGACTGTGATATAATCATATTCTGATCATACGATTCCACAACATTAGGATTAAGAAAGCAGGAAGTGTCTTCTGGCTTCTTTGCAGTGCTCCTCTGCTTCTTCAAATACTTGTCTTTGTTCAGATCAATCATAGGCTAGGAGCAATCAAGGGGGGTCTAACACCAATCTTTGTTTCCTTCTTGGTATGAAACAGCCAAATTGGAGGGACAAAGTTTGCAGCCCTGACATACCTAGGCAATTCAAATTCATTCTTCACAAAGGCATACATGAGGTGATCCACGAGACTCACAGCTCTGCCATAGATGCTTGGGTGTCTGAATGTCTCCCATTTGGTTTTGTTGTCCATGATAAATGGAATATGTTTGAAGGATCTTGACCTTTTGTAGATGATATTGGTCAGATCTTTCTTTGTTGGATCCTTAGACCAATCAGAAATGATATGTCTTTCTACACCATCAGTGAAAGGCTTGAAGGGTGGAAATTTGATGAGGTTTGGGTAGATTTTTCTAGGTGGGAATTTTTTCAGTGGAAGATGAGTTAGGGCAGGTCCAATATGGTTGTGCAGAGTGGATGGAAGAGGTCTGGTGATGTTTGGTACATATGGTATGGGTACATAATCAGGTTGAGGTATGGTTTCGGGTTCATATTCATACTCAGGTAGGGGATAGAAGGGTCTGGTTGAAACTGGTTCTGGTTCATGTTGATGATAGAGAATTTTCTAGTTCCTCTTAGCTTTGGCCCATCTTTCAACTTTGCCATCATACAGAACTGAAGGGCGAGTGTTGGGGAATTTGGTTCTTGGTAATTTGGGAAAGGGGGTACCAGGGGTAATTCCATCATCTGGTTGGTTGAACCAGGGGTCATTTTCAGGTACCAAGGGTTGGAATTGTGGTCTTTTTCGTGAGGCTATTTGCGGTTGGTCAAGGGAAGTTCTATGTGGTGATGGTATAGTGGGAATGTATACATCATCTACAGTTTGATTCACAAAAGTAGCAAGTACAGAAACATCATCCATCCTATCCTCAAAACTAGACACTAAGGCATCTACTGCTAATTTTACAGGATCATTAGCAGGGAGAATTACCTCAGAAGTCATAACAGACTTGGCTTTTCTAGGAGGTTGTCTTCTGGGTTGTGTAGGAATGGGGATATTAGCAACACCAGCAGTAGCAGCAATCCTATGTTTCTTCAAAATAGTACCAATGGGAACCCTGTCCTCATCATCCTCATCCTCAGAATGAGATGGATCATCTTCCTTGGTCTCTTTTGAGAGGGTGCAGGTTGAGGGACAACATCAGTTTGTTCCCTAATTACAATCCCAGCAGTAGGCTTCTTGACAGCTGGTTTTCTCACAATTGTTGTCTTCTTCCTCATTGTTATTTTTAGCCCAAGAACTTCAGCATTGTTCTGCTCAACTTGTTCTTCCTTAAGCTTCATCATTTGTTCTATTTTGGCCAAGGCAACAGCAGTGTAAGTACTGAGATTCATATTGGCATGTTCATTTTGCCAAAATCAGCAACAGACATTGGCTTCTCAGTCAGTATTCTTGCTTGCTCTTTAGAAGACCTAGCAGCAATGAAGTCATATATTCCGTGTGACTTGAAGATCTTCGATATAAGGTGACATTAAGGAAGTGCAGAGAGCTTCTTCCTATTAACAACAGCATCCCTGAATCTTCCATAGTGAATTCTGGGCAAGTTGATCTTAGTCTCAGTGATAAGGTGACAAACAAAATTTGTGCAGAGCTGACAGGTTGTACTTAGACCCTGTTTTGTGTAGGACGACCTTGTTCAGTAGCTGATGAAGAATGCGAATTAAATCCTTCATTTCCACTGACTTCCATGAATGGGTTCTCACCGTGTCTTCTCTCATCAAAAAGGCAGCTATAACTTCATAACCACCAAGGTCCGTCTCCCATGTCTCAGTAAAGACCACTCCTTCTTGAGCGCATATGATGGCATTAGAAATGATTTTCTCAGAAACCACTATTCTCTTCCCCCCCACAGTGGCGAAGACTTCTCTATCAGAAACTTGAGGACCTCTCTAGAAATCCCTGACCAGATTAGGGTAAATGGAGACCTTCTCCATGAAAAGTCCTCCCCATCCTACAACGTTGATGTTCTTGCAAACATCTAAGTTATATTCCTCCAACATTCCAAAGTTGAAGTGGTGCCCAATAGCAACATTCAGCTTGTCCACATTAAAGGCTGAAGAAGAAGCCATTGTTGAAGATTGAAGGTTAGGGTTTGGAAGCAAAGAACAGAGAGTACAAGAGAGAGTTCAGAGATGAAGGGTAGTGAAAGGTTTCAGAGTGGGAAGATATTTGCTTAAAAATGTTTTGAATTTCAAAGGTTTTTTTTTGGAAATAAATCAAAAAGAATATTTTTGACAAGACATATCATTAAGGATAAGACGACATTGGTATTTTGAAGCTATAAAAAGGTCTTGATGGGATTGATGGAAGTAACTGACTCAGCATTAGAGAATATAGGTTAAATTTGTCTTTGAGACAAAATAAATGCAATTAATAAATGTGTATGGACGGGTCCAAGCAAGATGCAAGCTAGTATGGACGCGACATGCAGTGGACGCGACACACAAATACGATGGACGCGGTATTCAATGGACACACACTTTAATCATGAAATGGACTTGAAATGCATTGAACATACATATATCAAAAACAACATTCTCAAGGCTGGACGCCTTAATCAATCCACATATAGCATATTAAGATGCTTTCTAATAAAAATAAATCTGTCCTCAGCAAGAGGTTTAGTAAAGATATCTGCCCATTGATGGTTAGTGTCTACAAATTATATATCAAAAACACCTTTTTGCACATAATCCCTTAAAAAATGATGTTTAATCTCTATATGTTTAGCTCTAGAATGCAATATTGGATTCTTAGATAGGTTAATTGCAATAGTATTGTCACACATAAGTGGAATACTGCTTACAAACACATTGTAGTCCTCCAATTGATGTTTGATCCAAAGAAGTTGTGAGCAGCAATTAGTAGCTAAAATAAACTCAGCTTCAGCAGTTGATAAGGATATGGTACTTTGTCTTTTGTTTGACCATAAGACAAGACTAGCTCTAATGAAGTGACGTCCTCCACTGGTACTCTTTCTTTTAATTCTGTCTCCAACATAGTCATCATCATAAAAGCCAACTAATCTGTAATCTTCATTTTTCTTAAAACACAAACCCAGATTAGTAGTACCTTTCAAGTATCTAAATATTCTCTTAACTGCTGATAAATGAGATTCTCTAGGATCAGATTGAAATCGAGCACACAAACATACACTAAACATAATATCAGGTCTAGATGCAGTAAGATAT
Organism: Sophora flavescens; assembly: GCA_030762895.1. Taxonomy (NCBI): domain Eukaryota; kingdom Viridiplantae; phylum Streptophyta; class Magnoliopsida; order Fabales; family Fabaceae; genus Sophora; species Sophora flavescens. Next base: position 79,663,434 of record CM061070.1, on the reverse strand, counting down.
AGAAGAGATCCTATCATACCTCTATATACCTTATGGTCTACCTTTTTCTCTTTATCATCTTTGTTCAGTATGGACGTGGGGTGTATAGGGGTATTCATTGGTTTGCAGTCATCCATTTTGAACTTCTTTAGGAGTTTGATAGGCTCCGGCAAGCGTACCGGATCGAAGCAAGTAATAATAAACGATGAGAAACCGAGTATCGAACTCAGGGATTGGGAAACCAAGTATCACTTCACAAATTAAACAACTATTTAGACTGAGAAACAGGTGTGAAAATATTTCAAGAAAATAAAATAAAAAATAAAATAAAATCAAATATTTTTGGGATTTTAAATATAAGAAGAGATTTCTAGGATTGAGGCTATCACAATGACAAATTATGAAATATAATTGACTACACCTTTATTAATATTTAACTCAATTGAAGGTGAATCATCCTAACTTAGTTAATGTTCCCTCTCGAGATACAAGAACCGTGCTCAATTAAACTAACTCCTACTCTCGTGGTAATTGTATTTAAATTGAACCCATTATGATTTATGATAATTCAATGGTACCCTCGAAGGACCGCTTCTAACTCTCGTGATTTAAGTCCTAAGTTCAATTCCTAAACTGCATTGAAAAACTATACTGTGGCTCTTGCGTTGAAGACTTGGGCTACTGTGACTAGGGATGTCAACGGGGCGGGGCGGGCACGGATACTGGTTACCCGCTACCCGCCCCGTTGGATAAAAATCCACCCGTACCCGCACGGATACCCGCTTGACGGGTTCTTAACGGATTCGCGGGTATTCTCGGGTATCCGCGGATATCCATGGGTAGTTGTGAAAAACAAAAAATCTGTTTTTAATTAAAAAAAATACACAGAAAACTTAAACAAACCACCACATTAATACATCACACTTCAAATATCCATCAAACAACACAATAGATGAAAATTATCTAGGAAATGATATAAGGACTTTGAGAGTCTTCCAATACAATGGATTGTGCTCCACTAGACAAACATATTTAATCAATTCCTAATTATGTATTGTTATCGACCATTTCACCTTCCCCACCTTGACCACTTGGTTCCTGAAAGAAGAAAAAAAAAGCAATTGAATAAAAATTCAAGCAATCAACATAATTATGAAGTTTGAAATGAAATCTTAAAAAATATTTACTAACAATTTCGGTATCCGTATCATCCAATATTGTATTCAATTCAATATTGTCAATTTTCGATTTTGAAGAACCCGAAAAAGAAAAATAAGTTGATTAAAAGACTTGTAACAATGAATCAATATAGATTTTTAATTAAAACTTATAAACTTTATTACCTTTAACATCGGTCCATAGCCAATCTTGGACACACATCATTGCCTCTAAAGTATCTGGAAGCAATCTACTTCGATGAGGAGTAAGAAACCGACCACTGGTGCTAAATGAAGACTCAGAAGCAACGGTTGAGATAGGGACTGCTAAGAAATCTATTGCAATCATTTGTAATATTGGATATTTTAACCCATTAGCCTTCCACCAACCTAAGATGTCAAACTCTTCATTTGAATCAGGCAACGATGGCTCCTCCAAATAATGGTCAAGTTCTGACTTAGTACTTGTTGTGAAATTTTTTTTGGACCTCCTATGCTTGGTAAAATGTGACCTCCAACCTTCTTTTTTTCCAACACCCACATCTACTTCATTTTGGTTTGGAGTCGTAGATGAAGTAACACTTTCATTACCCTTGACTTTCATTTCATACTCTCTTACCATATCTTGGCAAATAGATTTTACCTTATCAATTTCATCATTAGAATTATCTCCATAAATTCGAGGAAAAAAATAATCCAACAAATCAACTTTGTACCTTGGATCTAACACAATGCCTACAGCCATCACCCCACTGATCGCACTCCAATACTTGTTAAATTTACCAATCATGGTTGCAGCCATTTCATGAATAACCAAATCAGGACAGCCAAGCCACTCAATCAATGCCAATTTAATTTCACATATTTTTGGAAAGTAAATATTAGCAGTTGGATACAGAGTACCAGAAAACAATTGGGTAACATCATAAAATATTTCCAACCTTTGGCAACTTTCTTTTGCCATCCTCCAATCATTTTCACTAGGCAATGTTTTATATTGATGCTCACGTTGTACCAATCGATCAAACACATCTTTATATTGTATGGCTATTTCAATAATAATAATATCACCAACAACATAACAAAAATAATAAGAATTGTCACAATGTCAAAATAGTTTAGTGTTGTTACCTAACAAGTCGACTTTGTAGGGTCCATGAATCATCAATAAAGTGAACCGTGACAGTCATATAACCTCTGTTTTGATGACTAACAATCCATATATCAGTAGTTATTGCAATACGACTTTGATTCTTTGACAACGACTTCATCATACTCTCTTTCTCATCCTTATACAATTTCATGATGTCACTCTTAACAGTGTTGCGAGAAATCCCCTGAAATAAGGGTTGCATAGCATCACAAAATTCTTTGAAACCTGTGTGATCAACCATCTTCATAGGATACTCATGAAGAACTATCATCTTAGTAAGTGCACGCCTTGCTGTGTCTTGATTAAACGCATAATTACCAACCACTACTGTTTCACCTCCAATTTTTCCAGTTTTGATAAACGCTTGCCTTATATCTCTAGTTGTTCGAAGTTTGCAACTTTTGAAATGATTACGCAAGTGTGATGTTCCTTGCTTTGGGTCACCCAAAAGTTTTGAGCTACAATATTTTCAAACGGCTTTCAATTCTCCATTAATAATTTTCTGTGTAAAATGATTCTAAACATCTGAGGTTTTCTTCCTTTGAAATGAGCCAGCTTGACTTGGAATTGAGCTTTCAGCTTGACTTGGAAGTGAGCCAGCTTGACTTGGAAGTGAGCTTTCAACCTCCACATTAGCTGGAACTTGCAGTTGCTCTTGCACATCTTCCACAGGAGTTAAGGTTTCTTCAGTAGACATTCTACAAACAAAAACAGAACTGAACTGAAGCAATTGAAAAGAATAGGGCATGCAGATATGTATGATGCTGTGGAAGTTATTGTTCACAATTATGGAACCATTCTAAACAATTTCCTTTTACCACCTCACAATCCCAATCTAATGAAGTCAGAGTGGCTTTAGCCCTAGTCCCCAAATTGTGAGAGAACATATGAAATTGACCATCTCCATTGTTTATTGAGTATTAAATAAAGCTAGTGAAATTAATTGTTCGATGGCTAATAAATTAAATCCACCTTAATCTCTTGTTTATTTCAGAATTACAAGTTTGGAATAGCCTGGATTGATTACTTAGGTCCTGAAAAAAACCAATTAGTGAAAGATGTAACATTTAAAGAACAAATGAGAAAAACAATGGAGATAGTTTGATAATTAGAAATCAGCTATCATTGTGAGAGAAGTTAGAGAACATATGAAAACAAAAGTTTGAAAATCAAAACAAATTGGTTGAGGTTTAGAGTTTACCTGAGGTTGCAGTCTTGCAGAGAACCGAGGTTGTGACGGATCTGGGCAAAGACGCTCCCTAAGTCGCGGCGAGCGGTGCTTGCGGGACGAGAGGTGGCGAGCGTTGGCGAGCGAGGACGAGCGGTGCTTGCGGCGGCGAGGGTCTCTGCAGGGGCTGAAGAAGGGGTGGTGTGGCTGAGTGTTTGCTGTGGGCTGAACTGTTGAAGAAGAAGGAAAGAAAAGAAGAGGGCAAGGGGCTCAGCGCCGCATGTAGGGAATTAGGGATTGTGTTTGTGTGAACCGTGAAGTGAAGGGAAATTAGGTTATAGCACTTTAGTAGATATATATAGTCAGGGTATTATAGTAATTAGGTAACGGGTGCGGGTATCCGCGGGCACGGATAGTGTGATATCCGTCCCCGCCCTGTTTACAAACGGGTATTGAAATTACCCGTTTATTTTACTCGTTGATATCCGTTTAGCTACCCGTCCCATACCCGTTGCGGATTTTATCCGCGGGTACGGATAAAATTGCCATCCCTAACTGTGACTGACTTGGGCTACTGTGACTGGGCTAGCCCCCTGCTCGGTTCTCCGTGCTTCCCTTTGTGCGGCGTTGTGGCTCTCTATATATTGCAAATTGCAAATTGCAAATTGCAAATTTTCAATATCCTCATTCTCTTCCAATTGAATTTTCCTGCTTGCAATTTAAAATAGTGATCACGTGGGTCTACTTCCCTTTGCAAATCTTCTACTTAATCTTCAATTAAAATTCACAAATTTTGTAATCTTTCAATTATAGTTCCTGGCCCACCTTAGCAAATCCACGTTGACCAAGCCTAGTGGCTTTGACAAAGAGCCATCTTTCAATTTGAAAACAAACTTCATGCATGTGGGACCCATGGCAAATTTGCTTCATGCCTATTTGAATTGCTTGGCAATTGAATTTGTTCCTGAGACGTGATTTGAACTCACGTGGAATTGGGTTTTATTTCTAATTAATCTCCAAAAATTGCAAAGTCACGATCTTCTCAAATCACATGGGCCCACGCCATTTTCACCTTGGATTGAGTTAATATATATTTCCTTGCCCATGCTGATTGATATTATTTAATGGTATCAATTAAATTCTAATTAAAATTAATTAAATATACACATTGATTCTAAAATAATTAAAATAGAAAAACAAAATCTAATTTGGGTTAAATCAAACATTCGACAAAATTTAATTGATTAAATCCACTCTAAAATATTAGCTAAAACATGATAAGCCAGTGGATTATCAGAGTTCCTTTGTATACTTGGTTTGATGGATGTACACCTCGTCCATAGTTTGTTTAACTTGAAGTCCAAGGAAGAATTTGAGTTCTCTCATCATGCTCATTTCAAATTCTTTCTGCATTAACTTAGAAAACTCTTTGCACAGAGATTCATTAGTAGCACCAAATATAATATCATCAACATATATTTGCACAGTTATGAAATTAGATTTAATGGACTTTCTAAACAAGGTTGTATCAACCTTTCCTCTATTAAATCCATTTTCCATTAGAAATAAACTTAGCCTATCATACCAAGATCTAGGGGCTTGTTTAAGGCCGTATAAAGCTTTCTTAAGCTTATATACATGTTTAGGTTGGGTTTCACTTTCAAAACCCGGAGGTTGCATTACATATACTTCTTCATTAATAAATCCATTTAGAAAAGCACTCTTAACATCCATTTGAAAAAACATAATGCTATGATGTGCAACAAATGAAAGTAAAATCATAATTACTTCTAATCTAGCAACAGGAGCAAAAGTTTCAGTATAATCTATACCTTCTTCTTGAGAATAACCTTGTGCAACAAGTCTTGATTTGTTTCTTACCACCTTACCATTATCATCAAGTTTGTTTCTATCGACCCATTTTTTTCCCCAATAACTGATTTGTCTTTAGGCAGGGGTACCAGAGTTCAAACATCACTTCTCTCAAACTTATTCAGTTCTTCTTGCATAACTAGAATCTCACCGTCATCCAGCAGAGCCTCGTCTACTATCTTTGGTTCCAACTCAGAGACTAGTGCAGAATCTTCCTGCTCTCTGAAAGTTGATCTGGTTCTTAGCCTATCATTGGGGTTTCCAATGATTTGATCTTGTTGATGATAATTTTTGAAGTACAGAGATCTCTGAACAGTATCCTATTGAGAAGTGGAGGTTTCTGGTTGTTGAGGAGGGTCGTCCACTTGATCATCAGCTTTTACTTCTGTTGTATCTCCTGAGATATCTAGACCAAGATCTGCAAAAGCTTCATCTAGCTCTGATAATTTCTTATTAAGCTGCTTGTCATTAAACTTAACATGAATACATTCTTCTACTGCTAGAGTTCTAGAATTATAAGCTCTAAAGCCTTTTGAAGTTTCAGAATATCCTAATAGAATTCCATTATCTACTTTTGCATCAAACTTACCAAGTTGATCTTTAGTATTTAGTATATAACATTTACAGCCAAAAGGATGAAAATATGAAATGTTGGGTTTTCGTCCCTTCCACAATTCATAAGGAGTCTTGTTCAAGATTGGTCTAATGTATATTCTGTTCTGAATGTAGCAGACAGTGTTAACAGCTTCAGTCCAGAAGTGTCTAGGGACAGAGTTGTCATTGAGCATTGTTCTAGCCATCTCTTGAAGAGATCTGTTCTTTCTCTATACCATACCATTTTGCTGTGGTGTTCTAGGTATTGAGAAGTTGTGAAGGATACCACTTTCTTCACATAAATTATGAAATATCTCATTTTAAAACTCCCCCCATGGTCACTTCTGATTGAAGTGATACACATGCCTTTTTCATTATGTACACGTTTGCAGAATATAGAAAAGACCTTGAAAGACTCTTCCTTGTGAGCTAGGAACATAACCCATATCCATCTAGTGTAGTCGTCTACAATGACTAGACCATATTTCTTACCACTAACAGAAGCAGTCCTTGTTGGACCAAAGAGATCAAGGTGTAGCAATTCTAGTGGTCTATTAGTACTAACAACATTCTTAGATTCAAAAGAACACTTGATTTGTTTTCCCTTTTGATATGCATCATAGAGAGCATCAGATTTGTACTTAAGGTTTGGTAGCCCTCTCACAAGGTGATGCTTATTTAGCTTTGAGATTAATCTCAGGCTTGCATGACCTAGTCTTTTGTGCCAAATCCATCGCTTATCTTCAATGGACACTAGACATGAGACACTTTGATTTGAGAGGTCCTCCAAGTCAATTTTATACAAATTTTTTCCCTCTTAGCAGTGAATAAAAGTGATCCATCATTTTTCTTGACATTACACATGTTCTTATCAAAAGAAATAGCATATCCACTGTCACATATTTGACTTATGCTCAGCAGATTATGTTTTAAACCAATTACCAAGAGAACATTATCAATGGAGGTAACCCGACCACCATCTTTGTGTCTAAGGTCTTGGAACATACACCTTTCTCTCGTCATGTGACGTGAGCGCCCACTGTCCAAGTACCAAGATGTTTGTTTCTTTCCTGTTGTTAAGCAAATTTGAAACAGGTATTATCTTATCTTTAGGTACCCAAACTGACCCGGGTCCTTTCTTGTTAGTTTTCATTGGACGAGAATGTTTAGCTTGCTTATTATGTATGCATCTAGATGTAACATGCCCACTTTTTCCACACACTTTGCAAAAGGTGTTGGACGGGCTTGACTTAGTTTTAACATGTTTATCTGGAGCTTTTGAAGCTCTTTGCTGTGCATGTGGTTTTGACCTTTTGTGAGATGCTTCATGCTTCTCCTTGTCATAACCGAGGCCAGATTTACCATGAGATGACCGAGAATACCTTAAAATAAGGCCGAGCTTATCTAAGCCACCTACAAACTTTGACAAAGTGTCTGTCAAATACATCACATCTTGTTTCAGTTTTGTAACTTCACAAGAAACATCAGGCTCACACTCGAGTTTGCCAGTTAGACCGACATTCTTTGATTTTAGTTTGTCATTTTCATCTTTAAGGTTTTGTTTTTCAATGCAAACCTTATTATATTCTTTTGATAGTTTTGTAAACTTCTTTTTGAGACTTTTATACTCATGATACAGTATGGACGACTCAAGCAATAATTCATCAAATGCATTTTGAAGAGTGAACGGGTCAGAGTCCATTACCTCAGCATCAGTGTATTCACTTTCTGATGACGTATCAGCCATGAGACAGATATTTGCCTCTTCTTCAGCTTCATCTTCTTCATCAGATGAGGATAGATCCAAATCCTCCCAAGTAGCCATCAAACCCTTCTTATTTTTGAAGAATTTCTTTTTGTCCTTCAGATCTGGGCAATCAACTTTGAAATGACTAGGCTTCTTGCATTCAAAGCACAATGGTGGACTTTTTCCTTGGAGTCTGACTTCTCCTTGGAAAACTTTTTGTTGAATTGCTTCCTCCTGAAGCCACCTTTCTTTCTCCACATGTGCTGAATCTTTCTAGACATGAAAGATAGTTCATTTTCATCTGATCCTTCATCACCGTCTGAAGTTCCATCATGATCTGAAGATTCAGCAGCTTTGAGAACTTTTGATGAACTCGCTTTCTTTGCCTTTAGGGCAATAGACTTTGCTTTTATGGAGTTGTCTTCTTCATTCAGTCCAAGTTCATGAACCTTGAGAGATCCAAGAAGCTCTTCTAGAGAAAGAGTATTCAAGTTCTTAGCTTCCTGGATGGCAGTAACCTTTGGTCTCCATTGCTTGGATAGACTTCTCAGGATTTTTCTAACATGGTCTCTATTTTCATAAGTTTTTCCAAGAGATCTGAGACTGTTGGTAATAGTTTGAAATCTTCCAAACATCTGATCTATTGTTTCATGATCAGCCATTTTAAATAGTTCATACTGGTGAACCAGCATGCTTATCTTTGATTCCTTTACTTGAGATGACCCGTCATGAGATAGGTCAAGAGTATCCCATATTTCCTTAGCAGTATTACAGCTATGGACCTTATCATGCTCAGATCTGGTAATAGCACACATGAGATAATGCTTAGCTTTTAGATTGAGCTGATGTTGATTTTTCTGCTCTTGAGTCCATTGGGCTCTAGGGACAACAGCTCCAGCTTCACCTCTTGGCTTTGTGTAGCCGGTTTCAATCAGCTCCCAAGGAAAATAAGTTTGTTAATAATTTTCGAAAACAACCTTTTCCAAAACTTATTTTCTCACACAAGGAAAATAAGGCAGATGCACACACAGAAAAAGATCTTTTAAATGCTTAACAAAATCAAGTTCAAATCCCCACAGTCAGTATAAACAAATAAAACTGAAGAGATAAGGGGTTAGAAGATTCACGCAAGTGTTTTATCCTGGTTCATTCTCTTCCAACTAAGAGCTACGTCCAATCCCTTCGACTTGAAGGTTTTACTCCACTATTTCTCCAAATAGATTACAACAAGTATTCAACACCTCTCCAGGCTACAAGTATTCCTTTCTTACCAAGCCTCTTCAGGCTCTAACTCTAACAAAGAGATTGTATGCTTTTGATCTTCTAACTCACTATGCGTGAGGATATGAAAGTTTAAGATCGGTTGAATATTACAACAACATTCAAGCTAAAGAATTACAGACTTTTGCTCTTGAAAGAATAAAGGAATGAGAGCTTGTAGATTGGCCAAAAGTTCAGCTCGCAAAAGTAGTTCTTCAGTGGTTGAGGTCTTCTATTTATAGTGACCTTCTTCTTCACTTGAAAATCTTCAACGGTTGTTTTGAATATTCTCGTTTAGAGATAGCATTAAATGCATAATATCTGTTGTGACTGATAGCTTGATCGTGGCCATTGTGAAATGTACTCTTGGTTATCACTTTTGCACAAAATGGAGGGTCACACCTCTGAGCAATTGCAACTTGAGAATTGTACTTCCTCCTTTGTGAAAATTCCAATAATTCCAGTAGTAAAGGTGATAGGGTATAGAGCGTTTTACATTTCCTCATGGTACTATGTTTCTCTCACAAAGAAACAAGCCATTAAAACAGATAAAACAAATAGGAAGGACCAACATTCGTTTGAAATAAATATCAATAATTTGAAATAAATATTTCTTTATGGTCGAGGAAGCATTTACTTAGCCAGACAGAGCATATGAAAACTTTTAAGAAAAAGAGATCGTCTACTTAAAATCTGTGTCTACACGCTCATGGGTAAAACCAAGTCTATGGACTTGCAGTTTTCTTTTCGCTCGTCTATTGACGTGACATATCCTCTCTTCTATCATCAAGTCTTTGGATTTGTTATATTTCAGTGAGTTATTTTTGATCTGTCTACTGATGTGGCATTTAAGCTCGTTTACTCATTTAAACTAAAGTTCTCGTCTACTGAGAGTATTTTATTAACCGTCTACTCAAATATAATAAATAAAAAATATACCAAACATTTTGAGCAGCTCGTCTACATGAATGGACGTGGATTCACAATCTAAGTCCAAGCAGATACAAGGAAACTTTATTCAAGGTTTCCATAACTTATATATTTTTAACATTCCAGCAAGACTAGATAAAGCATTTTAGATCTCAACTAAAACTTTGCCATGCAAATTTAATCCTTTTTGTTAACATCAAAACTCAGAGATTATTAATCCAAATCACTTTGGTTCCAACACTTATGTGAGACCCACCAAAACATATAGTCCCACATGAAATCCACACAATAATAGAATGTGTGTTAAGAGGAGTACGTTCAAGAGTATGATGCTAGGATTGCTCTTTATAGGATTTTAGATTATATTAGCAAAATAAAATAATCTATTTTATTTCCACTTCTAAAGTGTAGACCACTTTAAAAAAAAGTAACCAAAACCATTGATATACAATTTGGATATAATGGCATCTTGTTATCTCATATTAGGATGTGTTTGGATAAATAATTTAATTAAATATTCATTCAATATTTTTCATAAGTTTTTTTTGGTAATCTTATTAAATAAAGTTATTTTTTATATAAAAAGGTGGTAGATTAATTATTTTAGTTATTTTAATAAATAAATTTATTTTCATATGCTCTTCCAAAACCATAATCGTTTCTAAGAATTTACCTAGGTCTCATCCCTTCGAGTCAAGCTATCAACTTGTAATTTGTAAACATGTTAAACAAAATCCCCAGCCAAGTCCGATCCACGACATTGTTGTCCCATGAATTAGTATGTGGTTTCAGCCTCTGCCATCTTGGAGCGGCGTGTTAGAGTATTAATTAACTAAGAGTTAGTAGCCTACTGTTATTTGAATTTGTAACAAGGTGAATGCTATGGTGCCCCAACCATCAAAGTGGTGCACCACCCAAGTGGCACAATCCCCATGGCGCTCCCCATGGGGATATGCTAGGCCTAATAAACTACTTCTGTATCAGGTCCTCTATCTGTTTTTTCAACTCTAGCTCTAGAGGAGACATTCTATAGGGTTCTATAGATATAGGCTCGGTTCCAGGCACTAAATCTATGGTGAACTCAACATCTCTCTCAGGAGGCAAGTTATAAACATCCCTCGGGAACACTTCAGGAAATTCCCGCACAACAGGCACACTTCCAACATCAGGAGGGCTCTCTAATTCCAGGGAAGATAACATCATGTACACTTGGGCCTCGTCTTTCATCGAAGCCTTAACTTGGTTGGAAGAGAGAAACCTAGGATCCTTAGACTCCACTGGAGTTCCAAAAACTATGGTTTTATCAAAGCAATTCAAAAGGACGTGGTTCGAAGATAACCAGTCCATGCCAAGAATAACATCAAGGTCCTTTAGGGGTAAGCATACAAGATCGACAACAAAGTTCTCATTATCAAATGATAATAGAACAACCTTTCTGAACACAAGAAGCACTCACAGGCTCCTTGGATCGTCCAAGACAAACCACCAAATGCAGTAAGTCAAGCCAAAGTGATGCTATAGGTACTTAGTACCACGTAACATTGTCTATATAAATATAGACAATTCAAACAAGAGCACACAACAGACTCATAACAGACTCATACCACGGCCTGATAGGACAGACCTGCTCTGATACCACTAAATGCGACACCCTCTACCCCGCATGTTATATAAAGCATTAAAGATATGATATTAAATATAAAAATATGCATACTTCATTTAAATAAAAGAAAAAGGTCCATGGGTAGAAAATGTCCCACATAAACTAGTTCAACAAATGTGGAAAAAGAAACAAGTTTAAAAAGGAATAAAACATAACATGAAACATAAAACATAGAACATAACTCAACCCTGATGTCACATACAGAGCTGGTATAACCGTTCTGGAGTAATCCTCGGAATACAACTGAAACTAAAGCAAACTAATAACTAGAAAACTTGGAAATCCTACCTGCGGAGTCGCGGCTCCTCAGAGTCACTCCTCTCCTGGCTGTTCGCCGTCCTCTGTATAAAAGTACATGCCAAACAGAAACAGAGGAAACGGGGAGTAAGAAAACATATAAATACATCGGCATAGACATAGGAAGCAGGATGAATATACATCAACATAGCATAACAACATATAATATATATCATGATTATATAATCACATCAACATGTTAATCAACAAATATATGCTATGCGGTGCAACACTACTCCGCTACTCCATTATGCATGTGGATCCAAACTATCTAAGGAAGGTAACTTCGGAGTTACATATCCGCATTGGCCAAAAAGCATCAACTCCGGCAGTTCACCAAACCATGGGTGAACCCCTTGGATAGCCGACGCACCATACTCTCGGATGCACCACCACGGGGACCCACGGTTCACCAAACCATGGGTGAACCACCCGCGGACGGCCAGATTGCCGTACTCTAGGACGACCTCCCCTATGTTGATCTTCCCCCACTAACAACTCCAATGCATGCATGCATGAGCACAGCAACAAACAAACGGGAAACCATCACCTCCGCTTGGGCCAATAAGCACCCAAGTTTATCCCTATCAACATCAACACCTTAACCCTTATGAGTCAAGGCCCCCTTGGCCAAAAAGAACCAAGGTTCAACTTATCAACACCTCGACCAAAAAGTATTGAGGCCACTTTGGTCAAAAAACACCAAAGCATATCAACGTGCGGCAACCCAATAGGCACCGACTTAACCAACTTATTATTTAGAATTGGCTTAATTAATCTTTAATTAAGTTATCTAACTTGTCATTATTCAATTGATGTATTATTTCATAAATTGGGGACAATTAAGGTAAACACCCCTTTAAAACATTAGCTTCAGAATATGTTCCGGAGGAGGAGCACGGGCGTGCTCACCCTATGCATGGGCGTGCTTCCACTTAAGTGAAGTATGGTCATGCTTCCTATTATGCACGGTCGGGCTTAATGTGCAGCCATCTTCCTGAATTCAATATGGGAGCACGGGCGTGCTCCCTGTCTGGCACGGTCGTGCTCCTGGAGCTGGCCGTACTATCTGGGCATAAATTGGTTAAATTTTTTTTAGCCAAAACTCCGTAGAACACTCTTGAATCATTCCTAGAGTCTAGTTAAGGACCATCAAACATTAACCTCACCTCTCACTATTAAATTCATGTTTATAACGCTTTTGGGGAAATTATTCCTTTAATTATCATGTTAATAAAGAGCCCAATTTTAACCAATTAGAGTCTTAATTAACTTATCCTCATCAACAACCAACATGGTATAAACCAACGATACCAAACCAACAAACTCATGGCATAAACAACATTCAACTAAACCAATTAAACATGGCATAAACACATTAACCAAACATACATGATTGATATACAACATTATGAACAGTAAGGCAAATATAGCCAACAGCATTCTAGACATATCCAACATATCAATTTAGCCAAATAAACATATAATTAACATATCATAGGCATTATTAACAATTAACAACAATGGGGTCATGGGAACCCCTCATCTTATGCTACCCCCGTGCCTAATGTTCATCCTATCCTTCTCCCCATACCTGGTATGGAGATTCCCAACGAAAGCTAAGAGGTAAACCAAACGCGTTCCCTTGAGCGACTCGATGAGTTCCCCAAGCCTTGGTCAAAACGTAAAAATGGAAACCATTAATCCCCAATTCAAGAAGAAGAAAGGAGATTAACAAAGAGGGATGACAAGGTGCACCAATTTTACCTGATTTAGAGATCCAAACAACAAACACAATGAACACGTGTTCGCAACAGTGTTCCCCAATTGAAGAACGGTGGAAAATGATGAACAGAATGGTCCCTAGAGAGAGTTTTTAGATGAAAGAGATGAGACCTCAAAGAGAAAGGTGGGAGGCAGTTCTTGAGTGTTAGAGTCGTGTAAACTAGGGTTTAGGGCGTGACTTAGATGTTTAAAATGAATTAGGGTGCAACTGGGCCGAAACAGAAGCCCCAAAATGCTGTCAGCGTCGTTAGGCCGGGCTCATAAAATTTAGGTCGGGCATAGACTCTTAGACCGGGCTTAGAAAACTTAGGCCGGACGAATCCTAGAAAACCAGAATTCACTATTAAGACCCTCCCAAAGGCTAAACTACCTCTAACATACACATATGCATAAAGATCAAACGTATCAAACATATATATATATATATATATAACATAGAAGCGCTTAACAAAAAATGAGGTGTTACAATTCCACCACCCTTATAAAAATTTCGTCCTCAAAATTTCTACTCACCTCAAGCAAACAGATGCGGATACGCTTCCATCATCTTGCTTTCCAGCTCCCATGTAGCACTTTCCTCAGTAGCCCCACTCCAAATGACTTTAACCAAAGGAATCTCCTTTGCTCATAGCCGCTTCACCCTCCGATCCTCAACTCGAAGGGGTAGTACCTCAAAAGTCAAGTTCTCTTTTAATTGTATCGTGTCAGGTACTATCACGTAACTAGGATCATGAAAGTAATTTCGGAGTTGAGACACATGAAAAACATTATGAAGGTTGGACAAGAACGGTGGTAAGGCTATTTGGTAGGCGACTTTGCTGACTCTTTTGTGAATTTGGTATGGACCAATGAATCTAGGAGTAAGTTTCCTTGCTTTCATCACTCTACCAACCCCAGTTGTCGGGGTAACTCTCAAGAACACATGATCACCTTCCTATAATTTAAGCGCCTTCCTCCTTTTTTCATGGTAGCTTTTTTGCCTACTTTGTGCACTTTCATATTTTCCTGAATTATCCTCACTTTTTCCGTGGTTTCTTGTACTATCTCAGGTCCTAGCACCACATTGTCACTAGGTTCATTCCAACACAAGGGTGTCCTACATCTCCTCCCATAAAGAGCTTCATAAGGTGCCATCCCAATACTGGAATGGAAACTATTGTTGTAGGTGAACTCTATCAGGGGCAAAAACTTATCCCAACTACCAGACCGTTCTAGCACACAAACTCTAAGCAAGTCCTCTAAGGACTGGATGGTTCTCTCAGACTGACCATTAGTCTATGGGTGATAAACTGAACTCAGTCTAGGCTTGGTCCCTAAAGCCTCATGCAAACTATTCCAGAATGACACTATGCTAGACAGTACTCCACGTTGCCTAACTATCTCTTTGATGTACAACCTGGTCAACCTCTCTAAAGGATATTCCATGTTAATAGGGATTAAATGGGTAGACTTAGTCAATCTATCCACAACAACCCATATAACATCGCAACTAGCTGGAGTCATAGGGAGTCCAAACACAAAATCCATAGAGATACTATCCCATTTCCATTCTGTGATACTTAAAGGTTGCAACTTACCTGAAGGTTTTTGGTGTTCTATCTTGGCCTTTTGGCACAATAATCATGCATAGACAAACTCAGCTACATCCTTTTTCATTCTAGGCCACCAAAACATGCGCTTAAGATCCTGGTACATCTTGGTGGTGTAACACCCCGATTTTCTCTATTTAAAATAACAGAAATAAGTATGATTATGTTTATATATTTATATGAGTGCTAGAAAATTATTTTAATTAAACGAAGTTCATCACTCAATTCTACTTGAACGTAGAAAGCTACGATTAAAATTTAGGTTGGAAAGTCGGGTGAATCCCAACCCGCGAATTTCATTGACAGTATAATTATACTGCTCAAAAGACCTAATTTTAATTCGTGAATGAAAAACTTAAGATTTTTATTTTATTTCCTACGATATTGTATTTTAGAATTATTTCATAAAAGTGAAATAATATAAGTTTTACGGGCGTTATACTCAACCGAGTAAACGACAGCGCGAATTATGGAGTTTTCGGAAGCAGATAAAGGATTTATCTTGTGATTCTAAGATGATTCATGTGGATGAGTCACACATGTGGAGTTTTAAGTTAGCACACGAGTTAGATGGAATTTTAAGGATTTTGCACCTAAGTTCTTTAACTTCCTTTTAATCACTTTTTAGTCCAAAGTGAATTCTTCAAGCTATCTTTGTCAATTGGGCCAGTTTTTTTCATCCAAGCCCATTAGGGGGCTGTGGCCATATAGCCTATTCCTTGCCCATGGAATTATTTTTCAAGATACCAATTTCATTCATTTAAGTTCATTGTCAAGTTTATGTCTTAAGCAATTTCCATGATGCAAAATCAAGTGGGCTCAAGTGAATTTCCTCAAGCCCAATGCGCAAGGCCCATGGCTTGCTCATAAACTTGATGAGTCAAGTGGCTTCATGATTCTTCTCACACTTTCTCACATATTCTCACACTTTCTCAAAAGCTCTCAAGTGTTCTACCTTGTTCTTATTTTTCTCTCACACAAAGAAGCCAAGTTTGTGAAGGAGGTTGAAGATTGCTTGATCATTTTTCAATTCCAATAGGTGATTCTTCATCCTCATCATCTTTTAGTCATAGTTTCTTCAAATCATTTCTTGTTTTGAAGCTTTATTCAATATGTTTATCTTAGTTGTTCATGTCTTTAGAAAATGATAAAAAAACCATAGAAATATCCTTTGAGTTTGAAACCAATTTCTATGTTCTTGTCATCATGTATATGTTCTAAATCCAAGAGTATGTTGAAATCAAAAATTTCCTTCCCTTTTTACTCATCAAGGCCAAACCTGTAGAGGTGAAGTTGGAGGATATTTTGTTCATGTCTTTTGTAAATAATCATGTATATTAGCTTGTTAGTATATATGTTTATGGAATCCAAGTTGTTTTGTCAAACAAAAATCCCTAGTCCTATGAACATGTCATGGCCGAAACTAAGTGTGTGTGAGTTAGGATGCTTTGATTTCCAAACTTAGTTGTTTACCCACTAATCCATGATCTTGGTTAATTAAGGATCATTAATCCATGACTTAATCATGATTAGTAATTTTTAGTCACAAAGATCCTTGAGGCCGTGACCATGTAGGAAGGATTTTGATGGTTTTAATTGTTTGATTAGTAATGGTTTGATTGTATTGGTGAAGGTTGAATTTATTCCGTTGTGTACGTGAGAACCGGGCATTCGACAAAGCAATTTATTCCACTGAGAATTCTACGAGAGGTAAGAGGGGATTACCTGAGTGATTTTTCCGATGGCTACGTTCTATCTGGTTGGTGTCTGTATGATTTACCTGTTGGTGTTTGTTTAACTGGTTTAAGTTGTGGTACGTGATTTGTGATCAATTATCTGTGTTTAGTTGTTTATTTGCAGTAATATATATAAATATTGTGATGCATGATCTGACTGGGAATATTTTTATAATGTTGTTGTTGGATGTTGTTTGAGAAACCTGATAGTGGCTAGTGCTCAATTAATTAAACAAGATAAAAGCTTTAAGAAGCTTCGCGAGTAATATTCAGTATTTAATTTGAAAAATATTAGAATATATTATGTTTTAAATAATTATTTGAGGAAATAAGAAATTTTCGAAATTATTATTATTGTAATGATTTACCAGTGTAAAAGTACTCTATGAGTCACAGTGAGGACGTAACCGTGAAATTATTTTTGTACTGCTAATTTTTTTTTTAAAACAAATTGGTATGCAACGGCATCACTGTGGAAACATGGCATCCCAACTAGGTTGGCACCCCAAGAACCACCAATCACTTGCAGCACACCATGATTTTATTAAAAGATGAAGAAACCAATACAAAGCATGGGGGGACTGGACCAAAACCCATGAAGGAAACTGAGTTATCTGAACCTATAGTTAGGGAGACCATTCCTATCCCGTAAGAAGTCTTGCAATATAAAACTGGGAGCTAAGTCCCACCAAACAAACCCTTGGGAGAACATACCAAAGTTGGCCAGTTTGTCAGCGCAAGAATTGCCCTCTCTAAGAATGTGGGTACAACCAAAGTGCATTTCCTTAGTTAAACCTAAGCAATTCATCCATCTATTTCTAAGCTGCCAGGGGACCAACTTGGGGTTGGAGAAAGCTTCAATAACCAACTTTGAGTCACATTCTAGCCAAAGCTTGCGCCAATCCTTCTTATGAGCCAACTCAATGGATAGAATAGCGCCCAAGATTTCAGCAAAAAGTGCACCAGAGATACTAATATTATAAGAGAAACATACCAGAATAGATGAACTACTGTCCCTGAAAATACCACCATAAGCAGCTCTTCCAGGGGAACCTCTGGCTGCTCCGTCACTATTAGCCTTAAACCAACCCGTTTTAGGAGGAAACCAAATGACCTCTTTAATCAGAGGAGCTGAATTGGCCTTTCCAATAACCTGGAAGTGTTTTAGGATATTGAATTCCTCAATAGCAGATGACATGGAAACGATAGAGGAATTTCCAGACAAAGCTACGTTAGCCCGATT
Source organism: Sophora flavescens (assembly GCA_030762895.1). Classification (NCBI taxonomy): domain Eukaryota; kingdom Viridiplantae; phylum Streptophyta; class Magnoliopsida; order Fabales; family Fabaceae; genus Sophora; species Sophora flavescens. The sequence continues at coordinate 79,645,261 of CM061070.1, read as the reverse complement.
AAATTCAGAGAGGCCTCGAAAGAAATAACCTTCCCTTCAAATTTTAGTTGGTTTCTACAGAACCAAATACCCCCAATAACGTTTGTGATGACTGAGGCAATGATGTCTCTGACTTGAGAGCTCCAATTTCTGTTGCAAATTGAAAGAACAGATTGGATTGAGCTGGAATCAATTGCCATGTTTAGAACTGAGCCAAGCCAGCGCCAGAACCGTTGAGCAAAGCTGCAAACAAAAAAAAGGTGGTCCGATGTTTCATAAGCCTGACCACACAAGCTGCAAATGGATACCACTTGACAACCTCTAGACCAGAGCTTATCCTCAGTTGGGACCTTGTTATGAAAGAGGCGCCAGATGAGGAAGGATTTGGACGGAGGTATTGATTTGGACCAAATTAGCTTACACCAGGACAGAGCCGACTTGGCCGGAAACATAAAATTATAGGCATCTTTCGAGGATAACTCACCAGAATTAGAAGCAATCCAGTACAACGAGTCTTTCAGAGGGAAGAAAGGGATGCTGATACGGCTAAGTTCAGAGGCCGGAATCTGTCTGCCCTCCAAAATGGCTCGGGGGACACTCTATTTGCCATGAACAATGAAATCCTCTACTTTGGACTGCAATAAATGATGCACACTTTCAGGGATATCCAACATATCCACAATATGTTTAGACAGCCAGCAATCAGTCCAGAAATTGATACTAGAGCCATTTCCAACATTCCATCTGCTGTTAGAAAGGACAGTAGAGACCTGATTTTTCATCCCTGCCCAAATGGAAGAGTTTATATGGTGCTGAATAGGGGTTTTATTCGAAAAGACCTTGGCACGAAGGAGGTTCGTCCACTGCTTATCCGAAGATACTAGCTCCCAGCTTCTCTTTAACAAGGCTGCTTTATTAATAGAGCTAAGAGATCTCAAACCAAGGCCTCCCTCATTAAAAGGAGCGCACAGTGTGTTCCAGGCAACCGTGACTATCTTCCGAGAGTCGATGTTACCTGACCAAATGAAGTTTCTAATCCAGCTGTCTAGCAGTTTTAACAAGGAAGCAGGCCAAGCATAGATCTGGAAGGAGTATAGTAACATACCCTGAATTGTAGATTTGACCAGCTGAACCCTTCCCATAACAGACAGCATTGCACCTTTCCAATTAGCCAACTTGATCTTGATCTTGTCTGCAATATGAAGGATATGAACCTTATTTGGTTTGCCTCGGAACAAAGGCACACCCAGATAAATAAAAGGGAGATGACCCAGTTTAAAACCAAGGGCATTAATGATCGCAGCCAATCTTCTTGATGGAATGTTCCCTGGGTAGACTCTAGACTTGTCCAAGCTAATCAATTGGCCTGAGGCCTCACCGTATCTTGTAAACAAGGACATTAAACTCTCCATGTTTCTCTTAGTTCCCCTTCAAAAGATGAGGATGTCATCAGCATACAACACATGAGAAGGAACTTGGTATCCTCTTGGACTCGCCATAGGCAGCATCTCCCCTTGTTGAACAAGATGAGAGATAGCTCTGCTAAGCACTTCCTCGGCCACACAGAAAAGGAGGGGGGACAAAGGATCCCTTTGTTTACCGCCCCTCTTACAGGAGAAGTAGCCAACAGAATTGCCATTAACAGAAATTGATAGCTTTGCAGAGAGCAAGACAGCTTTCACCCAATTACAAAAGATAGGAGCAAAGCCAAACTGATGAAGAACCTTCAGCAGAAAATTACAATCTAAAGAGTCAAAGGCCTTTTTGATATCAATTTAAAGAACAATGTTACCTCCAAAGGAGCGTTTGTGCAGAAGATTAACAGCTTCTGAGGCAACTCCAATGCAATCATGGATATGTCTATCTTTGATGAATCCCCTTTGATTCTCCGAGATAATCTTAGGAGCCACCAAAGCTAACCTGTCAGCCATGACCTTTGTAATTATTTTGAATTTAAAGTTGGCCAGGGAAATGGGTCTGTACTGATCAATTGACACAGCCTCCGGAGACTTAGGAATTAGGACCACCACATTAGAATTGAAGTTGGGCAGTATCCAACCCTGCTGGAAGAACTGAAGAACTGCACAAAAAACATCATTCCAAACCACGTCCCAGTATCTCTGATAGAAAAAGGCACCAAATCCATCTGGACCAGGGGCACCATTAACATTCATGGAGGAAACTGCATTTTTGACTTCATCCAGAGAGGGCAGATTGGTTAGCATAATGTTGTCCTCTAGGCTCACTTCAGGAGAGATGACTTGCTTAATCAGTCCGTTATCACTACAGTTGTTCTCAGAGGCAAACAGAGAAGTGTAATACTCGCAGACGTGAGATTCTATATCAGCTGTTCTATCTAGAATCAAACCATCCTTTTTCAACAAGGACATTCTCTTGGTCGCATTTCTGAATTTAGTTACCTTATGGAAGAAGGCTGTGTTTCTGTCACCATCGGAGTGCCAATCTATTCTGGATTTTTCTCTCCAAAAATCCTCCTGGAATGAAAGAGCAAGACTTAACTCCAATTGGGCAGCTTTTTCCTGCTCAAATCTGTCATCCGAATAGCCAAGGATAGAAATTTGCTCTTGAATTATGTCCACTGCTTGTTGAGCCTTACTAACCCTGTCATGAACATTGCCAAACTTATCTCTGTTCCAAGTCTTCAACTTTTGCTTCAGATGCTTTAGTTTTTCGGAAAGGACGTACATTGGACAGCCAGCCACTTGCAACTTCCAAGCGTCCGCCACAATACCACAACAGTCCTGATGCTGAGACCACATTCTGAGGAATTTGAAAGAGGAGCTGTGAGAGTTGAGTGCTGGATAGGAAAATGATCAGATTTGCTTCTAGTTAAAGTATAGCAAGACACACTGGACCAAGAGTCCGACCAAGGATCATTGCAAACCACTCTATCCAACCGTTTTTCAGTGAGGTTGTTTCCCCTTCTACCATTGGACCAGGTGAATAAGGAGCCTCTTGTTGGCAGATGAGCAAGATTATGAGCATCAGTCCAAGCTTTGAAGTCATTGCATAAAACGTTTATTATCCAAGCTTTGTACTGCTAATTTTTACATAAGAAATTCCGTAATATTATAAAACGTTTATTTGTGAAATTAATTTTTGAAAATAACTTAATATTAAATTTAGAAAATTATTTAAGTGGAAAAGCTAAGTTTTGGCTTAGATGGCTTTAAAAATACTAATTGACGAAAATTAGGAAAAATATTGACGGTAAGTGTTTCGAAAACAGTAGTACGTATTTTTAATAAGTTTGAACCTCAAGTGACTCACTTTTCTGAAAACTAAGTTTTTGTATCAGGTGGTATTTATAAAAAGGATTTCCTAATTGAAATGATTTTCCGAAATCAAGTTTTGACTTAACTGCGTTAAAAGTGTGTTGGAACTTATTAACCGAGACGTCGGGGTATTAAGGTTCTTGGGTGTTGTGGACTTGGTGTCCTTTGGACTTTGAGGTCCTGTAGACTTGTGTCTACTGCATTAAAACATTTAAGATATTTTCTATTACCACGAACCTAAGACTGATTGCAAGGTTTAGGGGTTTCGTGATTGAGCACTCGGATTTTGAGCTTCGACAAGGAAAGATTAAACACAAAGAAAAGTGTCAAGAACAGAGTGTTTTTGCATGCATTTGGCAGACGTGCCCGTTATGATTTGGCTGTGTGCCTGTATTCTGGCTGTGTGCCTGGTGTCCTGGCTGCGTGCCTGTATTCTGGCTGCATGCCTGGTGTCCTGGCTGCACGCCTGTGATCTGGCTGTGTGCCTGGTGTTCTGGCTACGTGCCTGGAGCCTGATCAACTCATCACTTGTTGGGATATCTCATGAGATTAAGTGTGAATGTTTAGATGGTGTATATGAAGTGTTCATGCATATTTTTCCAAAGGATGATGTTTGGGGTGTGAAACCCATTATAAGATTATATGTTTTAGTCTGAATGCTTGTATAGACATAACATATATATGTATGTTTTCTGTTGTATCGTGCATGTGGTCGTCGAGTTAAATCCATATATTGGTTTCTCACTCTTGCATGTTTTATTTGTGGTTTCTTTGCTGTTTATATATTGGGGAGTTCAGAGGAGCCACTCAAGGATTATGGTGTTAACAAGAATAAGGCTACTTAGCTCGGAGTATACTGACGCTACTGCCTTGTGTTATAGTGTCTGTTAGTTATGACCAGCTTAGGTTTTATTTAATGTAGTGTTGTTATTATTAAATAATGGTCTATACTATTAAAGATCTAAGTGTGAAAACAATATGAGGCAATATAGTTGTATGACTTATACATACTTATATATTTCAGTTTGGTTATGCTTACTTGGTTGTTGTAATGTTGAAAAAGAAAAGAAAAAAATTTATCACGATTTTGAGAATGAGAAATAATAATAACAAGAAAATATTATTTTTTCGAAAGCAACCAGCAAATATTATTTTAATTTATTTTCCGCAAAAAGGTAACTATGTAATGCCCGGGGGAGGGGTGTGTTACAGGTGGCACCTGGGTGCACACTCAAAACACTCCTATGTCCTTCATCAAGGATCAACTTCCTAAGCTCAGGAACATCTGGTATACAAACTTTATCCCTAAACCTCAAGACTCCATCACTTCCTTCCTTGAAACTAAGGTCTTTACCCTGAGCAAGCAGCTCTCTCCGGTCTAAGAGAAACTTATCTAAGTTTTGACCCTCTCTAACTTGATCCATCAAACTGTTGGTAACCTTCAAGGTTCCAAGCTTAATGCTCTTAGGGGTAACTTCCCAAAGCTAAACTCGTGTCTCTAAACTCCTCAATCAGATCCATCTCCCTAATCATCAAGGCGGAGACATGCAAGGTTTACCTACTTAAGGCATCTGCCACTACATTGACATTTCCTAGGTGGTAGGTCAACTCAAAATCATAATCCTTAAGAAACTCCATCCACCTACGCCGCCTCATATTCAACTCCTTCTGGTCAAAAAGGTATTTCAAACTCTTATGATCACTAAAGACCTCAAACCTCGCTCCATAAAGGTAATCCCTCCAAATACTCAAGGCAAACACCACAACTCCTAACTCTAGGTCATGGGTAGGGTAGCTCTTATCATGGGTTTTCAACTGCCTAGAAGCATAAGCTACTACCTTACCATTCTGCATCAACACACCACCTAAACCTTGCTTAGAAGCATCGTAGTAAACTATGAAAGGTTCACTAGGGTCTGGCAAAACTAACACTGGTGCTGATGCCAACCTATCCTTTAGGGTTTGGAAACTCTCTTCACACTTAGAGTCCCACACAAAGATCTGTCCCTTCTTGGTGAGACGGATTAAGGGTAAAGCCATCTTAGAGAAGCCTTCTATGAACCTCCTATAGTACCCTGCTCAACCCAAGAAACTCCTAATCTTGGTCACTGACTTCGGCGCTTCCCACTGGAGCACCATCTCTACCTTAGCCGGATCCACGGCTATGCCATCTTTAAATATGATATGTCCTAAGAAACTCACCTCCTCTAACCAAAATTCACACTTAGAAAACTTAGCATACAATTACTTTTCCTTAAGGGTCTGCAAGACAACCCTCAAGTGTTCCTCATGTCCCTCATTGGTCATGGAGTACACTAAGATGTCATCTATGAAAACCACCACAAACTTATCCAATTAAGGGTGAAAGGTCTTGTTCATGTAGTCCATGAACACGACAAGAGCATTGGTCACACCAAAGGGCATAACCAAGTACTTGTAGTGACCATAACACGTCCTAAACGCTGTCTTCGGGATGTCTTCAAACTTAAACCGAATCTGATGGTACCCAGACCTCAAATCAATGTAAAAACAACAAATCAATCGACATTTAACAGACTATAATCTAATTAAATATTTAAAATACAACAATATTTTTCAAGTCTTACATTTAATTGCATAAGCAAATATTTAAAATACAATAAAAATAAGTTAACAGTAAAATTCCTATTCAGACTCGGTATCGTCATCTGATTGTACGTCCGACTCTTCTTCTTCTTGCATTGAGTCGTCACTTTGGATTTCTTCCTCTGATGAAGCATGCATCGATGACCGATTGCCAATGACCACTTCTTCCCCATAATTTGTAGACCCCAACATGCCAGTAATACGCTCGACCTCAATTACTTCATTGACATGTGAGGATTCATCCGCCTGGAAGGGTGTCTCATCCTCTACATCATCAATTTCTATGCGACCTCTAGGCTTGGTGACATCAACACACCAACCTCGTTTGTCCGTTTGCATTGCTGGATAAGGGACATAATAAACTTGTTTTGCTTTCTTAACAATTATCAACGGATCAAACTATTGATATCTTCTATCCATGCGAATGTCCACAGTTCCATACTTGGGATCCATCTTTGTGCCTGTCCTCGATGGATCAAACCAGTTACAATAAAATAAGACTACTTTTTTTAGGATAAGTAGTAGTATTGTATTGTAACTCGTATGTGTTTTATGACCCCATAAAAATCGCCAGTACCTTCACCCTGTACGGCAACCCCGCTATTAATTGACTTTTTGCCCACGTTCCATTCATCTGTGTGGAATTTGTACCCATTAACAAAGTATGTATGCCATGATCTAACACTGCTATAGGGCTCGTACGCTAAATCTCTCAAGTGTTGATTAGTCACGCTTAATGGTTACCGATACACCTAAGAATATGTAAGTCATATTAAATAATTATTTTTTGAATTAGTAATTAATCTTAATATATTTTTTGCTAAGTTATATGACACTTACTTGTTGCTTGAACCATTCAGGAAAATCTTCATGTGGACGAGCAGAAGCATCTTGTTCACTTAATTGATTAATTTGCAGGAAGACACTGACAAATAAAATGTGTACGATGTGTTAAAAGAGAAATTGATATAACATGTGATACATTATTTCAAAGATAGGTCATTGATACTTACTCATGGTATGATTTTACCTCTGTGCAATTTATCAAGACATGAACATGGGCCGATGCATACTACCCATCACTTAACCAGTAAGTAAGCTCATTGCCAGCATGACGGCCAGGAAGATTAAATACGGATAGTATATAAGGATACCCTGCACTATAAGAATATTCCTCGTTCCTAATATTTCTCGGGGCCAACATGAAGTTGTTGAAATAGTGAGAACGGAAATGGGTTGTTTCACGGTGTAAGTAAGATGCACAGATTGATCCTTCCACCCTAGCCTTGTTTTTAATTGATCATTTAGAGTCGCCCATGAATCTAAGTAATAAAAAACATTAGTGACGGGGAATTATTCAAGGGATGCTAATTATGTGGATGTGAAAATATAATAAAATTACCTTTCAAACGGATACAACCACCTATATTGTACTGGTCCACCAAGACTCGCTTCATATGTAAGATGGACAGGGAGATGTTCCATTGAGTCAAAAAAAATCCTAGGGGAAATACCCTCTCCATCTTGTAAAGAATTGTTGGAATGTTTTCTTCCATCTTCTTCAGACCATCCGCTCTTAAAGTTGCAGAGCATAGATCTTTGAAGAAATGACTGATTTCTGTAAGCAGGTTCGGAACATGCGGGGACAACGAGCCAAAAGAAATAGGAATAAAACACTCAATGAATAAATGACAATCATGACTTTTCATCCCATGAAGCCTCCCCGTTCTTACATCAGCACATCATGCCAAATTAGAGGAATAACCATCTGAAATAGTCAACTAAAAGCATAAGGAGGGGGTTTGAATTGTGTTTATCAGAATTTAAGTAAAGTTGAAATCTTTTCGCAAACAGAAGCTAGGTTTGGACGAGTGGAAGGATACAGCACACCACTTGATAGACGTAAGAAAACTAAAGCAATTAAAGAGTTTAAGGAAAGAGAGATTGACACAGTTATTTATCCTGGTTCACTCTTCAAAGCAAAGAGCTACGTCCAGTCCTTGGCAGCACCAAGATTTATCCACTATAACTGATCAGGTTACAGACTCAAGTATTGTTTGCACACCTAGCCTCTTCAAGCTCAAAGACAAGTATTCTTTGCACACCTAGCCTCTTCAGGCTCAAGACAAGTATTCTTTGTACACTTAGCCTCTTCAGGCTCACTCGGGTTTGTTTGAGAGATTTGGTTTGTAATAAATACAACTTCTCACAGACAGATCTTTCACTAATACTCAGAGAGTGGTTTAAATGTAAAGCTTAGGAAAGTCTGCGTAATAACTTCAAATGATTGAAGAATACAGAATGAAAGAGTGAAGATATTAATGCGCAGAGTAATGGCTCTTTAATGCTATGTGTATTCTCTCTTATCTGTGCTTCATCTTCAATGACTTATGTATTTATGGTCTTCAAGCATTTAAGATCCGTTAGAGACATTCCCTCAGATGTTGGCTTCAAGCATAACTTCATTAAATGCAATAGAGTCGTTCTGGGCAGCCATTAATGCAATAGGAACGTTGGTTGTACTCTAACATGAAGGATCATGGCTTTATGCATCGTGATACAGCCATATCAGAGTTGTGCAGAGAGCTTTTTGTACTTTGCTGAGTACTATTCACTTTTCGTGTAAGGACCAGAGGTACTAGGGAATAAAGCATGTTGGAAGCATTCTTTAACTGGTCTTTGGTTCTGATATCCGAGGTTGCTTGAGAGAGTAACTTCTGACTTTTCTTGATTCTGGTTCTTGAAACAAGATTCTGATAATTCTTATAGAATTCACGTTCATAAGATAAGCGCGTCCATCTTGAAAATAGCTGTGTCCATCTAGCCATTTAAGATTTTACATTCGGGCTAGTAGACGAGCTCCAAATGCTATGTCATTGGACGGATACTCCTTTAAATGGTTGAACGTAACCTAGTAGACGAGCTCCATATTAAGGACTCAGCAAGTCCAAAGACTTGTGTGGACAAGCGCTTCGGTTACCTTAATGGACGAGCACTTCTATCACTTCAGTAGACGAGCGCTTCTATCGCTTCAGTAGACGAGCGCCTCTGTCACTTTAGTAGACGCTGGCTTTTATCACTTTAGTGGACGCTGGCTTTTACTTTAGTGGATGCTGGCTTTTATTTTAGTGGACACTGGCTTTCACTTTAGTGGACGCTGGCTTTTATCACTTAAGTGGACGCTGACTTTTATCACTTTAGTATTGGACGTGAGATTCTATCACTTGCGTTGGACATGAGCTTCAATCACTTGCGTTGGACGTGAGATTCAATCACTACAGTGTTGGACGTGCATTTCAATCACTTGCGTTGGACGGATGATTCTATCTCTTGCATTGGACGGATGATTCTATTAATTGCGTTGGACGAATGATTCTTACAGTTTTAATCTGCACACTAGATTGACAGGTTAGCAACCAATATGAAGGTTAATTAAATCATCAAAACTTAGGGAAATGCACATCATACATTTTAGAGACTTAACACCATCATGTGCCCTAAGGTCTTTTAACCACTGACAAATTGACTTCGCTTCATCGACGGTTAGAGTGTAACAAGCTTTTGGTTTGACCATTTTTCCATTAGACTACGGCTTCAGTTCCAAATCCTTTCATCTACAGTACAGAGCTATGTCCATCCTTATCTTCTCATTGTCCTTCGCCTTGCTAGACACATTCATAACTGTGTTAAAAATGTTGTCAAAGAAATTCTTCTCAATATGCATCACATCAAGGTTATGTCTTAATAGATTATCCTTCCAGTATGGTAGGTCCCAAAAAATACTTTGTTTTGTCCAGTTATGCCATTCTCCATACCTCGGTAATTTTGACACACCGGCTTCAGTGACTTTAGGAAGATCCCTAACCCGACCCTATATTTGTTCAGGAGTCAACAAAGGCGGTGGACCTTCCTCTTCTGTCTGATTCTTTTTGAATGCTCGGATATTCCTTCAGAAGGGATGGTCACGATCTAAGAACCGACGATGAGAATCAAAACAGGAACTTTTGCCACCATATCTTAGGGTAAAAGCCTTTCCATGTTCCATGCAATATGGGCATGCAAATTACCATGGATCCCCCAACCAGAGAGTATGTCATATGTAGGAAAACCATTGATAGTCCACATCAGTGTCGCTTTCATCATAAAGTTTCGCTTCTTTGAAATGTCATATGTCAACACACCATCCCACAACTTCTTCAAATCATCGATCAGAGACTGCAAATATACATCTATACCGGCCTTCGGATTAGATGGTCCCGGAATGAGACAAGTCAGAAACATATACGGTTTTGACATGCACATCTCAGGAGGAAGATTGTACGGTGTAACAATCACTTACCAACATGAATATGGCGAGGCTGACGCCTGAATGTATGGGGTAAAACCATCTGAACACAGCCCAAGTCGTACATTGTGAGGATCTGATGCAAAATCAGGGTGTACCCGATCGAAGTGCTTCTAGGCTTCACCATCAGAAGGGTGGCGTATAACGCCAGGAATTCTTCTATTTTCATAATGCCACCTCAACTGTCCCGCAGTTTGCGTTGATGCAAACAGTCTCTGCAACCTTGGAATTATTGGCAGATAGAACATTGCCTTCATAGGAACTGGTTTGTTCTTACTACGGTCACTACTTTGAACGCGGTACCTGGGTGTCTGACCAAATTTACATTCTTCCAGCACCCGAAGCACTGTCATAATATAGCACGCACCCGTTCGGACAACAATCAATCATCTTAGACCCCAACCCCAGTTTCGACACCAACCGCTTGGCATCATAATAAATTTTTGGCAACAACTCTTTGAAGGGTGTCACATCTTGAACATTTTACAAAAAAACCCCAAACACTGCTCGGGGACATTCCAATTGGACTTGCAAGCTAGAAGCCTAACACAAATTGATAATTTTGAATCTGACGCCCCTTCAAACAATGGCTTATTTGTCTCTAACAATAAATTGTAGAATCTATGTGCCGATTCATTAGGAGGCTCTTCCATGTCATCAGACTCATTTGCCTCAAAATTCTCATGTTGCCTAAGACAAATCATCTGCCATCATATGCATTGACTGGAGTTGTTCGACATAGTCGTCGTGTAAGTCACTGCCTGATGCACCCATGTCAAGATCGTCACCACCGACTTCATTTAGATCAATATCCGGCAACTCCTCACCATGATCAGTCCATATCCAATAATTAGGCTTGAACCCACGTCGGTATAGGTGTAACTTCACGTCATCATCACTCAAAACCATTGTACAATTTCACTTTATGCACAGACATCTAATCCCCCCCCCTCGTCGGCATAATCACAATGTTGTTTGGCATACACCCAACTACGGCTCGAGGGATAATATTCCATCCTTCTGCATTTTCAGATAAATTGACGTATTTTTAAACATGATACTATGACCCCGAATTGCTCCCTTTCCTTAAAAGGTGTGACCCTATCCCATTCGAGGAAAAAAATTTCACCACTGTATTATACTAATTACTCATTACTTCTCATGACTTATAGCTGACAAAATTTAGGCAGCATTTCCCATTGGTCTCCAAGTACACGACTTGACCGCGGTAAGATACCACAATCAAGTATGGACCCGGAGAACGAAAGGAAATGCTTTGATCCCAAATTTCATCAACTATTTAACAAATGAGAATCAACGAGTAATTAGTATATCAGTGGAGAAAAAGTATCTTCCCAAACTGTCCCAATTGGACAATTCAAGAGTCAATAAAATGAGCAATACCATGACCACGAGCACACATGCTTAATAATATTGAACCTTGAACGGGAAACAAAGGTTTTTCTCAAGAACGTATAATAATTGTAATCTCCAAGAAAATATAACTTTAAGTAACAAGACTGAAACATTGGCAAACAAACACATAAGCAAACTATCGGGACTGGAAAAATTCTCAAACAAAAAGTCAAGTATGTTATTCGATTTTAAAATTTTAATGAATATTAAATTTTTATTTTATTTTATTTGTCTAAAGTATTATGAAATTCAAGTATTTGTTTAGCAATGTTAATTATTCAGCCATGTTTAATTGTTTAAATCTTAGTTAATTACATTTAAATATTAGTTACGAGACTTAACACCAAGTGATAAGACAAGTCTACATTACAAGACTGACGGTATTATTTATTTATTAAATAATTTTAATTATATAATCATTTAATTTAATTTTTAAATATGTTAGCGATATTATTATATAAATTAATAAAGTGATTATTCTTCTCATAAGTCCTTCCTAACGTTAGTTTTACATGCTAATTATGTTTGACCTGGTTGATCTGCATCCATTGTTCATGCTTTGCCATTGATCACGACCTATTACCGCATCACTGACTTTAGTTTTGAAAACAATACGAGTATCCATTGTTCTGATTTACTTAGAATTTTATCTTCTATAATATTATTGGGTATTTTCTAATTAAGTAGTGTAAATGTTATTGGATATATCAATTAACATAGTCACACATATATAATCATAACAACAACGATTTACTAGTACTAACCATCAACAACATTGTAACACATGTAAGTATCAACAACCAGAATCAATTATTAAAATCAACAAACATATATAAACAAATTTAATTATATGCAACAAAAACAAAAAGATAATAAAAAAAAACTTACTTACCTGGAGCGGAATGCAGACAACTCGCCAATGAGGTAGCTAGCAGACAACCAAACAACTGGTACAAAACAGCCAACCAAACACAAAAATTAACCTTAATCAACATTAATATTAATTAATCAATAAACCCAATTTTTTTTTAAATAAATAGGAAAAAAAATTAGGAGGATACTTCAACTGATGAGTGTGGTGGTGAATCTGGTGGTGGTGGTGGCTCCGGTGGTGGTGGTGGTTCTGGGGGTGGTGGTAGTTCTGCAAGGGAATGTAGGTTCTGGTGAGAATGGAGGGGACAGGGAGAGGGGAGGAGAAGGAGAGGGGTGGTGGTGGGTTTCGAGTGGTGGTTCACGGTGGTTGTTGGCGGTGGTGGTGGTGGCCGAGACAGAACCAGATGGGGAGGAGAAAAGAGAAGGAGATGAGGGGAGAGAAGGGTGGAGGCAGTGGTGGTGGTCACGACACAACAACGGAGGCGACAACGGTGGTGTCTGGTAGCAGTTTTGGTGGTGTACGGTGAGGGAAGCAGAGAGGGCAGAGAGAGAAAGCAGAAAGGGAGCAGGGGGGGGGGGGAAGAAAGGTTTATGGTCTGGTTAAGTGAAAAGTTACCGATGACTTTATCCGTCAGTAATTCAAAAACATGATTATCGACGAACTATTCCGTCGGTACACACAAGAATATTTCCAACAGCGCAATCCGTCGGTACTTATAGTTCAGGTTTACCAACGGAATAGTCCGTCGGTACACTCTCCCGCCAAGAATTTGTCATTCCCGCCATCACTTCTGACGGTTTTATCGACGGAAAAGTCCTCGGTAAGGTTACTGACGACCTTTCTGTCGGTAATTTGTGTAACTTTTGGTATCCTTAGTTACCGACTGCTAAATCCGTCGGAAATACACTAACTACCAACAGATACGATGTCCGTTGGTAATTTACCATCGGTAAACTCATGTTTTCTGGTAGTGCACGACGACAACTTTGCCGTCTGGCAGCTTCTCCCTAGAACTCCATCTTTGCCGACGCGGCCTTTGTCGAATTCCTCTCCATGCGCCAAGATCTCGCCGCCCTTAAATATTGCTTTTTCTTTTCAAATCTGGATTTTGTTGGCTCTTCATCTGTTTTTGTTTTTTCTTTTGACACTTTTTCTGTTGGATTCATTTATCTAGCTCCTGTGGTTGTGGAAGCAATGTTGATGGTGGTGTGGGGGTGAGGGTGGGGGAGGTGAGGTAAGGTGGAGGTGAGGGCAACGATCGCCAGAGAAGGGTGGTACCACCGACGAGTTGATGGGAACAATCATCAAAAGTAAATACAACAGATTTCTTTCTATATATTCTAATTAAAATGGGATCTAAAAAAATATACAGTATTTGAATTAACATATTTGCATCCAAAATATAACACAGCTATATCTTTGACCACAAAATATGTTGAAAAGTCAAAAGCACTATCACTAACCCACTTGACAAAATAATTGGACAACAAAATGCCACTTGATTGATATACCTTAGACATAATCAACCATGTTTGTAAAACACTGTATATTGTACACTCCTATTTTAGTGGATAAGATTGTATACAGTAGTATGGTGTAAAACTATACATAAACATCATCTACACACTTGTACCCTAAAAAAAACATTTACACACTCATTTTAGTGAATACAAAAATATAACATGTTTTTGGCACGTAAACCACCATCCTCCACCATAAACAGGGATGGACCCAAAAATTTTAACTAATGGATGCAAGATCATATATTATAAATATTTTTATACAAAAATATATAAACGCACAAACGATAAAATAATGACGTCAGTATCATTAAGTCAGGAATTGGGGATTACAAACACTATATCATTTTATACCCATAAAATTGAATACACTTTAACTTCTATAAATTATAATTGTTCTCTACGTGTCTTCATACTTTGAGATTGTTGTATATTTTTTCATTTTCAACACTATAAAAAATATTTCTATATATATATATGACCAAGTTGTACTGAAAAAATAAAATATATTATGCAACGTATGATTGTAGAACAATGAGGGCAACATTTTTAGTGTTATTTAGAGTAAGGTTGTAAAAAAATGGGGACAATATAATTTTTTCAGTAAGAAATTTTTTTTATCTAATACTTAACATAAAAAAATAAAAAAACCGAGTGGGAGCAGCTGCCCCCAAAATGCTCTACCTAGGGCCGTCCCCGACCATAAATATAATATATGATGAGTGGGATTAATCGATGTATATCTTATCTGCTTAATACAAAAAACAACTACATGTCTTGGCAGTTACCCCATCATTCTCCACCATATATAAAATATATGCTGAGTGGGGATTGTTCAATATATGGTTTCTTGTTTTTTTCTGAGATTTTTCTTGGCGTGTATAAAACTGAAAACAAGCCAAGAGAACATAACTCCGGGGACCAGATTGCCCATACAAACCGAATGATACACATAGAAGAGGAGATGGGATCTGATACCCTGGGAAATGGATTCCCGTAACTACGCCACGCAATTAAAGCTCAATAGCAAATATTTTTTAAGTTGATTTACTGAAGATATAATGTAAGTCATACTATCTTAAATCAATAGTAGAAATAGATTCCCGTAACATGCCATGCAAATGCGTTCTTTCGTTAGAGCAGGGAATCCGGATCCGACACCCTAATGCACAGGTGACAACTGACAAACAATATCAGTGTTGATTGATGAATCAACTTAATTACCTCTACTATGAACCAAGTTATTCACTTAAGAATGAGCATGATCTTGTAACAAAAAAGAAAAAAAGAAAAAAAGAAAAGGAAAGAGCATGATCCGCTCACTACAACAGGTGTTTACTGATTTGCTATCTAAAGTCAGACTTTAGATAGCGTTTGTTTCTATAAACGCTATCTAAATTCTACCTTTAGATAGCATTTATTAAAACAAACGCTATCTAAAGGCTGACTTTAGATAGCGTTTCCTTGTACAAATGTTATCTAAAGGCTGACTTTAGATAGTGTTTCCGTGTACAAATGCTATCTAAAGACAGACTTTAGATAACTATTTGTCTGTGAAACGCTTATCTAAGGTCACCTTTAATAAAGACTTAAATGTTATCTTTGCTAACGACTTTTAATAGCGGTGGAATAGATAGCGCTTACAAACGCTATCTAAAGGCATCCCGAAATGCTATCTAAAGCATTTTCTGTTGTAGTGGCTATATAATAATTGCAATACATGATAAATAAGGGATTACAATATCTTTTATTAATTAGTAAATTTTGCACAAATAATTAACTATATATATAAGGTTTATGCAAATGGATCGCAGACCACGTTTCACCATCATTTTCATTTTCTTTTTCCAAAACATGTTTCGAGTTTTTCTTATATGATTATTATTTTTGATTTTTTTATTATATATAATGACCTTAATTATCAATTACTTACATAAAAATTTGATTGCTCTGATTCAGTTATTATAAATTATAAATTGATTACTGATAATATATATATATATATATATATATATATATATATATATATATATATATATATATATATATATATATATATATAATATTCTTTACTAAATTTTTAGAATCTCAAATTATTTTTTAATTCTATTTACGTTATAAAATTATTTTCAATTATCAAATAATTTCCTTTTTATAATTTCAAATTATTTTTCATTCCTCTAATAAGTATCAGTTTGTTAATTATAGAACTTGGTTACTCTTATATTTTAAATTGCAATTCTAGTTGCCTTGTGTGCGAAAAAAATGTAATTGTCAGGATCGTAGGGTTTCAAATAAAGGTCAGAGACCATAATTGAGACCACAACGTCTTGGTTTTGAAGGTCTCCGAAACTGAAATACGACCGCAGTTGTGGCCACATTTTCTTGCAATTGTCTACAATTGCGATAAACGTAACTGCAATCAGAACTGCGATTGCGACCGCAGCTTAAAACCTTGGTTAAAACAGATAATTGTAGGAAAATATAATCGATGTGACGTATGCGGTTGTAAAGATCACCAAAACCACAACAATGCGACTTCAAAACTCTCGTGTTATGTATATAAAGGCTTGATTGTGGTTCCAATAAATAGCAAACAAGTTCCAAAGAGTTGACAACACCTCCCAAGTAAAGAGATTGCTTTATATTATAATGGCTATTCTCCAACTTGCTTCCATCCCATTCACTCAAAACCTTCCTGTTGAGAGAAAATCATCATCTATAGCAACCAAACCAATTCAATGCAAGGCATCAAATAATGTTTCTACTAACACTCAAACAATTCTTCGTAGAACAATTATCTTATCCTTTCATCCTTGTTCTTTCATCGTATATGGGTTGGGGTATCCCTTATATCACTTTCAATATACTTTTGCTTGATAAAAAAAAAACAATTCTTCATAGATCTCCAAATTTCCAACCTTCAATTTGGCATTTTGATTATATCCAGTCATTGAGTAGTGAATATATGGCATGTTTTCATTTTTCTAATTGTGTTATTACTTATATTTGTCAATTTCTTAAAAGCTTCATCCCAGAAAAATGTTCAAGTATCAATCGTAATACTTAATGTAAAAACTGTAACAGCAAACTAACTGAATATGCATCTATGTATTTCTGTGCATATAAAAATTGAATTACAAAGTTCATTGGCTAACTATTTATAGAAGCCAAGGTAGCTGCACAAATAAGCTATGGATCAGTTTGTTACAAACACTTCAAGCTGATCCTATTCTAACTGACTGCAACTAGCATAACCAACTTATACTAACTAACATAACCAACTTATACTAATAATAGTTTCTTCACTCCCCCTCAAATTGGAGCATGGAGGTTGATAATGTCCAACTTGTTGAGAAGAAGCTCAAGCCTTTCTTTTCCCAAAGGCTTGGTAAACATGTCTGCAACCTGATCTTTGGTGTTGATCTTAAGAGGTTCAACTTCTTTAGCTTGAATCCTTTCTCTCACAAAATAGCAATCCATTTCCACATGTTTTATCCTTTCATGAAAAACTGGATTGACAACTATGTGTAATGCTGCTTGGTTTTCGCAAAATAATTGGGTAGGTCCCTTTTGAGTCACTGTTAATTCAGTCAGTAGCCATCTGAGCCAAATAATCTCACTGACTGTGGCTGCCATCGACCTATATTCTGCTTCAGCTGATGATTTTGCCACTACAGTTTGCCTTTTTGTCCTCCAACTAATAGGGGCTCCACCAAGAGTGAGTAAGTAGCCTGTGCAGGACCTTCTACTGATAGGACAGCCTGCCCAATTTGCATCACAATAGGCTTGGAGGTGGAGATTGTTGCTGGATGGCAGAAGGATACCTTGCCCTAGTGTAGTCTTCATGTACCTTAGCACTCTCTCAACTGCATCCATATGAGTCTTCTTTGGAGAGTTCTTGATTTGGCAGAGAGTGTTAACTGAATAAGTGATGTCAGGCCTAGTTATGGTTAGATACAATAGACGCCCCAATATCCTTCTGTATCGTGTTGCATCTGCATCAGGTTCATCAGCATTTGGCCTTAAGTTGCAGTGTTGTTCCATTGGAAATTTGCTTGGCCTACAATGCTGCATCTTGGTTTCCTTTAAGATATCTATGGCATACTTCCTCTGATTCAGCATAATTCCCTTAGATGATCTTGCTACCTCGATCCCAAGGAAGTACTTCAAAGCTCCAAGGTCTTTAATGCTGAATTCTCTGTCCAAGTGAGACTTCACCTGTTGCATAAAAATAGAATTGTTACTAGATAGTATAACATCATCTACATATATCAAGGCTGCTAGAAAGACTCCCTGCTTATTGTATGTGAATAAACAGTGGTCTGCCCGAGATTGATGGAAACCAATCTTTCCCAAAGCCTCAATAAATTTTTGATACCAGTTCCTTGATGCTTGCTTCAAGCCATACAAGGACTTCCTTAGTTTGCAAACTCTTGCATCTCCCTTCATGGCAAAGCCTTGTGGCATTTTCATATAGATCTCCTCTGTTAAGTCCCCATGGAGGAAGGCATTGTTGACATCAAGTTGATGCACAATCCATCCTTTAGCTACTGATACGGTTAGAAGGGTTCTAATGGTTACTAATTTTGCCACTGGAGCAAAGGTTTCATGGAAGTCCTCCCCTTTCACTTGAGTGAAGCCTCTAGCAACTAGCCTGGCTTTATATCTCTCAACTTGGCCATTTGGTTGGTGTAACGTCCTTCATTACATTAGTAACCCAAATTAATGTTCTATAAAAACCTTTAAAAATATTTAAATTAAATAATCTAATCATAAATTTTTCACATAAATCACTTATGAAAGTATCTCGTATATTCAAAATAAATGAATAAAGTATTAGTGCTAAATACAACATTATGTCCAAATAAAATAAAGCTTCATAAAAATTAATTAATAAAATCCACATAATTCTTTTACAATTATTTTTGTCCCAAAACACGGGCGTTTAATAAACCCAAAAGAAACAAATAAATAAACTATAACAAATATCTTCAAGACTCTCTCAAAACACTGTATCATCCATCTCATCACCTGCAAACTTTGAGAGACAACACCACTAATGAGATTTTTTTAATCCTAGTAAGTAAACACAATTCTAATTTGAAAAG
Organism: Sophora flavescens; assembly: GCA_030762895.1. Taxonomy (NCBI): domain Eukaryota; kingdom Viridiplantae; phylum Streptophyta; class Magnoliopsida; order Fabales; family Fabaceae; genus Sophora; species Sophora flavescens. The sequence goes on along the minus strand of CM061070.1, from coordinate 79,626,095 downwards.
ATGTTGCTTTCAGCCGGCACGGGAACCGGAAAAACAACCATGGTAATCCGTCATTTTCAAAATAATATAATTTCAAAGTATCTCAAATAATAACGTAAATAAACCACAACACAAATAATAATAACAACAAAACACACATATGAGTGTAATGACATCTCATTGCCTTCTCTTCGTAGGAGTCCCTTTGCCATTGCCTCGCATTAGGCCAATATGACATTGCTACGAGTTAGGCCATTTGCCATCTCTACGAAGGAAGTAACGACAATCTTGCAATGTGATGAGTCACCGGCAAGTGTATCGGGTCATCGCAAGTAATAAAATAAACACGGTAAGTAATTACCGAGGTCGAACACAAGGATTGGGCTACCAATTCAACTAATCCGCGGGAAATTAGATACGTTTGGTCAAGTAACATAAGGTGATTGAGGGAGTGAAAATAGGATCGAATTTCAAATTAACAAATCTAATAAAATAATTAACTAAAAATCTGAAATTAAAATGTCCAAGGTCACAAATCCACCTACCCAATATGCATACCCAAGTGATGATGAATTCCTCCCTAAGTTCAATTACAATGTCAACCGGGACCCAAAAATTCTCCTAAATTCACTGCCGTGCTCATTAGGACGTATTCGAAGATTGGATTAATTACTTACTAGGTCTCATAATCCTAATCATCAAACTCTGTTAATTCTTGTTCCCTATAAGGTTGCACCGATCTCCTACTCACTCTCGTGCAATATTCGATCGATGATCCCAATTCAAGTTCTAAACACGAATCGCTGACTAAGCCTCATCAACGTTAACAAGTCAATCACGCATGCATATGATTGACACAATCAAATCAGAATTGGAAAACATTAATTGAGAAAAAAGGAGAAAGACATACATCACATCGAATCTACACCGTCATGGGTGGCTTCATTGTTCCCTCAGACGAGGGGATTAGTTCCTCATGCTCATAGACAAACAATCGGACATAACCACCATGGTAAAATAAAAAGAAAAGCGGAGACGCAGCTCCAAAGAGACAAGAAACTGGCCTAAACGCTACTCTATACAAGTGGAAAAAATACTAGGATTCGGATTCCAAAGAGAGCTCCCAATTCTGATCTGAAACAGCCTATAAATAGGGATTCTGGTTCTAGGCAGCTCGCGGGGCGAACAATCTTTCGCGAGGCGAACATTAGTTTTGGCGCGCTTTCAATTTGGATTCTCGCGAGGCGAGCGTGTATTCGCGGGGCGAGTCTTCAAACCCTAATCTGTCACAGCCGTGACCTCCATCACGGCTAGGCCGTGATGGTCTCTGTCTTCCAGGGTCTTCAAACTCTCGCGAGGCGAGAATCCTCTCGCGTGGCGATCCAGAATTGATGACTGTTGCTGTTTTGCTGATCTTCAGGCTCGCGAGGCGAGCATCCACTCGCGGTGCGAGTATCTTCAGAATGGAAATTTCCACTGTTTTCTTGACTCGAAGTGCTTCCTTGACTCTTGGAGCTTCACTTCTAACCTGAAACAATAAAAAGAAACAAAAGGCGTAATTCTATTCAAAATAGACTAAAAACCACTAAAAATGCCTAGAACGAGTCAAAGTCTACTTAGGAACAAAACAAGGCCAAATTTGGGCGAAAACGAGATTGAACTCGAATAATTTGCAGAAAAACCACAGTCCATCTAGTTATAAAACTAGATAAGCCAGAGGCTTATCAAAACACCCCAAACTTGAACCTTGCTTGTCCCCAAGCAAGCTAAAACTCAAAAAGGACTCAAGACTTGGCAAGCCTAAAGGAATCAATCGATTTCGCACAAATTTCATGCAATCTTAACAAAACAGTTTTTCTCCAATGATTTCCCCCCTACATCAACGTAATCCCCACATTCATTTACTTTAAACAATTGAGAACTTCTTCATTCATGCAATCATTAAACTAAGTTGAGGATCAGAGTCACACACAAAAGGAAGATCACCAATTTCAAACAATTGCCTTCCTCACAAGGGTATGTAAAAATTCGCTCATTCTCTCAATTGTGTCTAGGCTATCAACTTTTCACTCAACTTCACATTCCAAGAGCACTTCCCATGAATTTGATTTTCATCTCAAAAATAGTTCCCACGAAAACATGCATGCAACATCAGAAGGTCTTATAAAGGTTGTAATGGGGCCTGGCTGAGGGTAGGATATTCAAGGATACTAGGCTTAAGTCCCTAGGAACTAAGAGAGCATGAGCATTTGACACATCTTCCACTCAAATTCCTTTTTCCATTTTTCTTTTTGCCTCGGGTGACTACAGCCTTTTCCTTGCTCATCTTTTTGTTTTGCCCCTTTTCTTTTGGTAATTTTTTTTTTCTTTTTCTTTTTTTTTTCTTTTTGCCTTGGGGTTCAACCTTTATTTTTCTTTTTCTCAACCCAAAATGACATATCACCTTGTAGCCACCCCAAACTTGGTTTCTCACAACCCTTTTCTTGCTACGCTTCCATGCTCTCCTAATCCTAAGATTGGGTTAACATGGTTTTTCAGATTTTTGGCTTATAGTATAGGGTCATCAAGAAACAATAGGTCAATTAGGCTCAATGTGGCTAACTAGGGAACATGTATTAGGGATGGTTCTTTTTAGGCCAAGTAGCTATTCAAAGAAAATTGCCTAAATCATTTGATGCAACACATAAACATGCAAACCATGAAGAGATTCAAGCAAATCCGGGAAAGTGCAACTTAAAAGTGATTCACACAATCAAAAACAAAGTTGGAGGCTCAAATCCTCACCTGGACATTTTGCAAATTGTTTGACCGAGATACAATTCCTAGTGTGTGAACCCCCTCACCCCAAACTTATCATAAATCAAGTAATCACAATAAAATTCTCAAAGTTCAGTTTTCAATTTTTCACATGGGGATCAACTTTTCTAATTTCAGAACCTAGGGGGAAATCATCGATGGTCAAAATAATTCATGCAATCAATCTATGCTCAATTTAATTAAAATCCAACAAGCTTGCCGACAAGACATTCATACACAAACTCTTGATCTTCTCAAATTATTCAAGAGTGACAAACAAAAACAAAAACACAAACAAAAACAAAAGTGAGGAAAGGAGAGGGTGCTCCCTGATCAAGTTTCCATGGTTGCCTCCTCATCCAATTGGTCTCACAGGCTCCTTTCTGTTGCATAGCATCCAGAAGAACTCCTGCACATTAAAACCTTAATTGCAGATTCGCGAGGCGAATCTGGAAAAATTGTTTTCATACTTTCCAGAATAGCGAGGCGAGTAGTATCTCGCGAGACGAATCTGGAATTTCAACAGATGATGATGCCCATAATCGCGAGGCGAAAGTAGACCTCGCGACGCGAGACAGAAACGTGAGCAAGCCTCTGAGATTCAGGGCTTCTGTCTTGCGTGGCCACAGTGGATTTGCGTGGCGAATCAATCTCTTCTTTTTATATATATATATATATATATATATATAAATGACAGAAACTAAAAAATAAAGGATACCTAGCTTGGGTTGCCTCCCAAGTAGCGCTTGTTTAACGTCGCTAGCTTGACTTATTAAGAAGCATCCACCTGGATCCCATAGCCTGTGGCACAAGGGCCAAGAGACGCTCATCATGTGAGATCCTCCACCCGGATCCCATGGTTTATGAAGTGGCCCTTGCAGAAGCAATACGACTCTATCCATAATTCCACCTGGCCCGTGTGTGAAAACTCCATTGACCTCTGCAGATTTGAACTCACTTCCTCTCGGGTCAAATGGTGTTTTCTCGAGGAAGTGTGCCAGACAAGTGGGAGGGACTAGCTTACCAATGTCCACACATGCATGTAAGCCTACATAGTTATCCAAGGCAGTGAAATCAAATTGCTTGGCAAGCATGGTGGAGTCCACTACCACTTTATCTTCATTTTGAACTCTCCCCTCTTGTTCCGGTGCCTTGTCCCTTGCCAACTCCTCTTCCTTAGGTTGCCCTTCCTCAACATGTGGTTGTTCCGGGGCCTTGTCACTTGTCAATTCCTCTTTCTCAGGTTGTTCTTCCTCAACTTGTGGTAATTCTTCCTCGACTCCCTGAGAACTAGTTGCATCCCAATAAGCGCTTCTTGTTGTTATGGCTTCGCATTGGTTCTTAGGGTTGTTCTCGGTATTACCTGGGAAAATGCCTGGGAGATGCTCATCTAGTTGCTCTACGAACTGAACCAACTTCTCTATTGCCGCATCCACCCTCTCAAAACTCAACTCCCAAGGTTGTCTTCCACCATCCTGTTGAGGTTGTGGTTGCCAATTCTGTTGAGCATTACTCCACGCGAAACCCGGAGCCAACTTCTCTATTGTCGCATCCACACTCTCAAATGTTGTGTCTATATAGATTGCCAACTTATCAATTGCCGCATTTGACCTCTCAAGAGCCAACTTCCAAGGTTGTCTTCCACCATCCTGTTGAGGTTGTGGTTGCCAATTCTGTTGAGCATTACTCCACACGAAACCCGGAGCCAACTTCTCTATTGCCGCATCCACCCTCTCAAATGTTGTGTCTGTATAGATTGCCAACTTATCAATTGCCGCATTTGTCCTCTCAAGAGCCAACTCCCAAGGTTGTCTTCCACCATTCTGTTGAGGTTGTTGTTGCCAATTATGTTGAGGTTGTGGTTGCCAAGCTAGATCATCGTCAGCATTACTCCAAGCGAAACCCGGATGGTCTCCCCTCATATCACCCCAACACTGATTCTGACTTTGATAGTTGTTCTGGGGCACGCTGTCATAGAAATTATGGCATGAGTCCACATATTCTTGAGAGAAGTAGAACGGACAATACTGAATGTCATGGTCTTCATTACAATATTCACAACCCGGAAGCATTCCCTCGTGTACCTCGCATACAAAACAAGGCAAGACCAAGTGGAATCAAAGAAGTAGAGAGAGATAATAAAAATAAAAATAAAAATAAAAATAAAAATAAAAATAAAAATAAAAATAAAAATACTTAACCAAATAATCAAACTTCCCTAAAAATTAGAAAAATTGGTTGTGCCAATCCCCGGCAACGGCGCCAAAAACTTGATGAGTCACCGGCAAGTGTATCGGGTCGTCGCAAGTAATAAAATAAACACGGTAAGTAATTACCGAGGTCGAACACAAGGATTGGGCTACCAATTCAACTAATCAGCGGGAAATTAGATACGTTTGGTCAAGTAACATAAGGTGATTGAGGGAGAGAAAATAGGATCGAATTTCAAATTAACAAATCTAATAAAATAATTAACTAAAAATCTGAAATTAAAATGTCCAAGGTCACAAATCCACCTACCCAATATGCATACCCAAGTGATGATGAATTCCTCCCTAAGTTCAATTACAATGTCAACCGGGACCCCCAAATTCTCCTAAATCCACTGTCGTGCTCATTAGGACGTATTCGAAGATTGGATTAATTACTTACTAGGTCTCATAATCCTAATCATCAAACTCTGTTAATTCTTGTTCCCTATAAGGTTGCACCGATCTCCTACTCACTCTCGTGCAATATTCGATCGATGATCCCAATTCAAGTTCTAAACGCGAATCGCTGACTAAGCCTCATCAACGTTAACAAGTCAATCACTCATGCATATGATCGACACAATCAAATCAGAATTGGAAAACATTAATTGAGAAAAAGGGAGAAAGACATACATCACATCGAATCTACACCGCCATGGGTGGCTTCATTGTTCCCTCAGACGAGGGGATTAGTTCCTCATGCTCATAGACAAACAATCGGACATAACCACCATGGTAAAATAAAAAGAAAAGCGGAGACGCAGCTCCAAAGAGACAAGAAACTGGCCTAAACGCTACTCTATACAAGTGGAAAAAATACTAGGATTCGGATTCCAAAGAGAGCTCCCAATTTTGATCTGAAACAGCCTATAAATAGGGATTCTGGTTCTAGGCAGCTCGCGGGGCGAACAATCTTTCGCGAGGCGAACATTAGTTTTGGCGCGCTTTCAATTTGGATTCTCGCGAGGCGAGCGTGTATTCGCGGGGCGAGTCTTCAAACCCTAATCTGTCACAACCGTGACCTCCATCACGGCTAGGCCGTGATGGTCTCTGTCTTCCAGGGTCTTCAAACTCTCGCGAGGCGAGAATCCTCTCGCGTGGCGATCCAGAATTGATGATTGTTGCTGTTTTGCTGATCTTCAGGCTCGCGGTGCGAGTATCTTCAGAATGGAAATTTCCACTGTTTTCTTGACTCGAAGTGTTTCCTTGACTCTTGGAGCTTCACTTCTAACCTGAAACAATAAAAAGAAACAAAAGGCGTAATTCTATTCAAAATAGACTAAAAACTACTAAAAATGCCTAGAACGAGTCAAAGTCTACTTAGGAACAAAACAAGGCCAAATTTGGGCGAAAACGAGATTGAACTCGAATAATTTGCAGAAAAACCACAGTCCATCTAGTTATAAAACTAGATAAGCCAGAGGCTTATCACAATGTCCAGCATTGCCTTCTCCATGTAGGACGTCCTTTTTCCATTGCCTCGCATTAGACCAATATCCCATCGCTACGAGTTAGTCCTTTTGCCATCTCTTCGAAGGAGGTACCCATACCCTTGCAATAATCATTATTGCCTTCTCCTTGAGGGAGGCCCTTTGTCAGTGCCTCGCATTAGGCCAATTTGCCATCGCTATGACTTAGGCCCTTTGCCATCTCCTCGAAGGAGGTATCTCAAACGAATATCTCTCCCCATGAAAGATAACCAAACATAAGCATACTACCACACAATCATTCCAAAATAACATCAATACACAACAATCATATCAAGACAACACAAAGGCATCAGATATCACAATAAGCATATCAAATAATAATAATAATCATATCACTCAATATGTAAATATTCAATCTCATAACAATCAATCACTAATAAAATATCAATTTCATTTTAAGGATAAAACCCCAAATAATCACCCTTTGATTTCATACTCAAACCCTTTAAAATCTATACCATGAAAGTTTAAGAAAAAGGTGTTTACTTACTTCTCGTAGACCTCCAAAATGCTCTAAAAATTATCTACGACAAAACTAGTGCTTCCCTAAAGAAATCTTCAGCCCTTCACTGCTATGGTTGCACTGCCAAAAGAAAAGAACGCGTCTATCTCTCCCTCTCTAAGCTCACTGTGCAGCCTCTCCAAGTCCACTATGCGGTGCTACTGCTCCTATTTTTTTATTTTCTTTTCCTTCGCGGCTCGGCGGCGCTGTGCTACACTCACAGCAAAGAGAAACTTAAACCGTTTTAGTTTGTTTCTTTTTTATACCAATCCCAAATATCATTACTCTTGCTGTTTCAAATATGTGTCTATGCCTTCTCTCCATAACACCATTCTATTGTGGTGTATAGGTGCAGCTCAGCTCTATGACAATTCCTTTTCCTGCATAAAATTCTTGCATATTTCTAGAAGTAAATTCTAAACCATTATCAGACCTTACTCTGTTAATTTTCTTTTCAAATTGTGTTTCTATCATGGCGATAAACATGGGCAAAAGGAACTCAACCTCAGATTTATGCTTCATAAGATAAACCCAAATTCATCTACTAAAATCATCAACAATAGACAGAAAATAATGTGCTCCACTTAAAGAGCTAATCTTATAAGGGCCCCATATATCATAATGTATAAGATCAAAACGTATTGGATTTTATAGAACTCAAAGGAAAAGGCAATCTAGTTTGTTTTGCCCTCATACAGGAATCACAATGTTTCATATCAGTATGTTTAACTAAATCTAATCCTATATCCTTGATTTTGGTTTGTGAAGCATGTCCAAGTCGAGCATGCCAGAAGTGACAATCACATTTGCCTACTTTCATTGCTTTAGTGTTATGCTGAATTGGTTCATGCATGTATAATCCATCTTGGAGCCTACCCTTCCCAATCAGAATCTTGGAATGTAAGTCATGTATCACACAAGAGTTAGTAGTGAAAGTAATGGCACAATTGTGCTTTCTTGTAAGCTTAATGACAGAAAGTAAGTTACACTTAAAATCAGGAATATGCAGAACATTTTCAAGTTTTAATCCATTTGGCAGGCTTGAGGTTCCAAAGCCTTTAACTGGTACATTTGCACCATTAGGAATATGCACTGAATGCTGGTGAGATGGATTGATCTCTTGAAGCATTCTTGCATCACAAGTAATATGCTCTGTGGCTCCAGAGTCTATTACCCAAGGATGCCTAAAACTAAGGTTACCTGCCATATTGACACTTGCTTTATTGTGACATGATTCTATTCCTAGTTCATGATAAGCTTTCAGTTGTTGCAACAACTTTTCAAATTGCTGCATAGTCAAACCAGGCACAGGACTCTCTCCAGCAGTTACTTGTGCTGCCTTGAACCCTTGCTTCTTGTTGTTCCAGGTGGGGTTTCTATCCTTATTCGGCTTCCTCCAGTCTTGATGGTAACCAACAATTTCCCAGCATTCTTCTTTTGTGTGTCCTATCTTTTGACAATGATCACACTTGGACCTTTCCTTCTTGTTACCTTTTCTGTCTTCTGCAGAAAAGTTGGTTCCTTGTGCTTGAAAGGCTGTTATTTCCATAGCTGGCCTATGCATGACTGAGATGATCCTTTGTTGCTCATTTTCTGCTACCAAGTGATATGCATGACCAAGGGAGAAGGTTGGTGCCATGCTGAGAATTTGTGACTTGACAGTGTTAAAAACATCATCAAGTCCCATCAAGAAGTCATAAAGTTGTTCTCTTTCTTGCATCTTGTTGAGGTTCTTTTGAACTTCACATTGTAACACCCTGATTTTCCGCTATTTTCTTTTTCGATAATGAATGTGCTACTGTTTATATATTCATATGAGTATTAGAAAATTATTTTAAATAAACGGAGGTTACCATTCAATTCTACTTGAACGTAGAAGGCTACGATTAAAATTTAGGTTGAAACAACAGGCAAATCCCGGCTCGCTATTTTCACCGACAGTATATTTATACTGACCAGAAAACCTAATTTTTACTCGTGAACGAAAAACTTAAGGTTTTTATTTAATTTCCCACGATTTTGATTATTTTGAAATATTTCACAAAAAAATGAAATATTATATTTTATCCGGGCGTCATATTGAATCGAGTAAGCGACGGAGCTGAATACGGGATTTATGGGAGCCGCTAACGGATAATACCAATGAGTCATACAAGATAGGATGCACATGGATGGTGTCATGGTGGAGGTCACTTGGTATGATGACAAGGTTAGTGGAAATTGTAAATATATCCTTAGACTTTTCTATTTTGCAATTTGATCCTTAATTGAATTTGCACTTTGGTCCTTAAGTAACAAAATTCCCTTGCTTATTGATCCCTCATTTGCGCAGTCACACCCCTATAAATACCCTCTCCATCACTTCATTTCTTCCTATTTCAACTTGTTACAAAAACTCAAAGAAAACCATAAGCTCATCCATCATTTTGTGAAGCAAGTTCTTGATCCTTCACTTGTTTTTGATCTTCAAGAGGTGAATCCTATTCTCCTTTCCTAATCATGTCTATGTTCTTCAATAAGTTTCATGATTCAAAGTCTATTTCATCTATGTACATCACTTTTAAGTTTCTAGATCTAGAACTTTGAAAATTCATAACAAATTCTAGAAAAATCTCATGATGTTGAAACCACTTTCTACGTTCTTATTATTATCTCTACTATCTTGAAATAAGAGATTGTTGCAAACAAAATTTTCCTTCCCCTATTTCTAGCCTAGGCCGAATCATACAAAAAATGGGTATAGAAATTTGATTTCTTGTCATGGAAGTGATCACGTTAATCATCTATTGAACATGTATTAGTGATGAATCTAGGTTCTTAAGTCAAACTAATATTCCTATCCATAATTTCATGTCTTGGCCGAATCTACCATTTAGAGGGTTAGGATGGTTTTGATTCTTAACTTTGTTGTTTAGCCTTAATCCATTTCCTTAAGTATATTAGAATCATTAATCCATGACTTAAACAACTTTGGAGTTTGTTTAGTCCTTAAACACTATGAGGCCGTGACCAACATAGGAGGATTTTGATGTTTTGTGATTGTTTATTTATGTGGTTGTCTGGTTGTATTGTTGAAGGTTAAGTATAAAGCAGTGTACATGAGTTTCCGGCTTCCGACGAATTAAATTCAACTTGTTGTGAATCTTCGAGAGGTAAGAGGGGTTACCTGACGGATTATTCGGATGACCATATGTCCATGTTTGTGGTCTGTATACATTTGTTTATGTGGTTGTGGTGTTTCTGGTTTATTTTATTTGGCTATGTGTTTCTAGCTGTTTATCTGTGTTTCGGTTATTTATCTGCTTTTAATTTATTTAATTATCCATTGATATATATATATATATATATATATATATATATATATATATATATATATATATATATATAATATTGCCATGATGTATGAATTGTCTGGTAATATAGTTCTGATGATGATGTTGGATGTTGTTTGTGAAGCCTGACAGTGGCCAGTGCGCAACCGATTAATCAGATAAAAGCTTTAATAAACTGCATAAAATTATATTCAATGTTTTATGGGAAATGTTGGAATATAATGTTTATGGAAAATATTATTTGGAAAAATAACAAGTATTTGAGAAATATTATTATTTTAATGATTTATATTTGAAAAAGTGAACTATGTGTCACAGAGAGGGGGTAACCGTGAAAATATTTTACTATTGCTAATTTTTACATAAGATATTCCGCAATATTATAAAAAGTTATTTTGTGAAGTTAATCTGCGAAAATAACTTAACTGTGAATTTAGAAAATTGTTTAAGCGGAAAAAGCTAAGTTTTACCTTGAAATACTTTAAATTGCCTTAACTACGACAATTTGGAAAATCGACGACGGCAAGTATTTTACAAAGGGCAACGTGTATTTTTGATGAACTTCAAATCTCTGTGACCCTCTTTTCTGAAAATGATGTTTTTCGGTAACCAGTGTTTTATGACAGAAATCTTCCCACTTAACAAATTTTCCGAAATCAAGTTTTAAGTTGAAACTGTTTTAAAGAGGTTTGAACTTAATAACCGAGACGTTGGGGTATTAAGGTTTGTTGTTTTGTAGACTGGGTATCTACTTAAAGAAGTTAAAACATTTTGAGATGTTTTCTATTACCACGAACCTAAGCCTGATGCATCAGTCTAGGGTTTCTTGATTGAACACTCGGACTTTGAGGTCCTGTGTTTTAACGAAAGTTTTAAAGATGTTCGAAATTATGTTTGGTCGAAAGCTTTTGAGAGCTTTGACAAAGAAAGATATAACACAAAGAAAAGTGTCGAGAATGAAGTGTTTTTCTTGCAAGCATTTGGCAGACGTGATGTGGTTCTATGAGTGATTACCTTGCGGCGTCAGGTAGATCATGCTACGATGTTCTTCATTGTGCCAGGAGGTCAATGAGACCCCATTCACGATGTTATCACTGTGCCACGGTGTTGGACAGTGTGCGATGGGTTTTGGCTGTGTGCCTGTGGCTGTGTGCCTTTTTGCCTGGTGTGGCAATCGAGTCTGATCAACTCATCACGAGGTTGGGATATCTCATGAGATTAAGTACGAAATTTTAGAGCCTGAATATTGAAGTGTTCATGCATTCATATTTTAAAATGACGATGTTCGGGTGTGAGACCCTTTGATATATTGTGCTGTATGCCAATTTAATTATGAGAAAATAATTGATCTGGGTTTGTACATGTTTTGTTGTGTCGTACATGTGGTTCTCGTGTTATGATCCAATTGTCGGTTTCTCATTCTTGCATGTTTCATTTGTGTTTTCTCTTCTGGGTTCTATGTGGTGGAATTCAGATGAACCTCTTAAGGACTATGGCGTCTACAAGAAGAAGAATGTTTAGTTCGGGGCATGCTGATGCTGCTCCTTTTTGTCGTAGTGTTTGACCAGCTTAGGTTTACGTTAAGTTATGTTTTGGGAATAATCTTTTCATTATAAATGTTTAAGTGTGAAACATACGAGGCAGTATAGTTGTATGACTTTTATATATATATATATATATATATATATATATATATATATATATGTATCTAAGTGTGATTATGTGGACGTTGTTGTGACGATGTTGAGAAGAAAATTTTTTATCACCCCATTATGTTTAAGACAAACGTTGAGAAAACATTATTTTCCGAAAGTAACCAGCGAAATAAAGTTTTATTTTCCGCAATGAGTTAACGGGTAACCATGTGATGACCCTAGTTAGGGTGTCACACGCATCTGCAGCCCCACGAGTACACTTAGGCCATGGTGAAATTGAATGGATTTCATCCCACAAACCCTTCAGCTTTATGTAATATGCAGGGACTGATAACTTTTCTTGCTTAAGCATGGCTATAGCACGCCTAAGTTCATAAACTCTTGGAGCACTACCTTTTGCAAATCTTTCTGCAAGTTCTTCCCATATTTCTTGAGCATAAATGGCATACCTCACACTATACCAAGTTTCCTCATCCATACCACTTTTGAGCCAACCTTTTACCATTGCATTACACATCATCCAGTGAGCAAGATAAGGTGAATCGGCTGTAGGCATAGGGATGGAGCCATCGACAAAATCGATTTTATTCTTTGCATATAAGGCATTACTCATATCATTGACCCAATCTCCATAGTTTTCATCATGAAGAGGTTCACTGACAAACACTTGTCCAGGATTATCCGAAGCATGGAGATAATATGGAGACACGGCATCAATGTGATTGTCATTGCTTGTTCCTGCAACCTTCTCTTCTTCAACCTTTTCTTTGATTGGAAAGGATGGTGACTCTTCTTTATCTTTCTTTGCTTCATAATCTTTGGTCATGATGAATCGAGTGAAAACGAAATTTCCAGGATCTTGAATGCTCTATGATACAATGTAAAAACTGTAACAGCAAACTAACTGAATATGCATCTACGTATTTCTGTGTATATAAAAATTGAATTACAAAGTTCATTGGCTAGCTATTTATAGAAGTCAAGGTAGCTGCACTAATAAGCTATGGATCAATTTTTTACAAACACTTCAACCTGATCCTATTCTAGCTGACTGCAACTAACATAACCAACTTATACTAACTAACATAACCAACTTATACTAATAATAGTTTCTTCACTTAACTTAAAGCAGGAAGAATCATACAAAGAGCAAAGAGGAGTGCTAAGGGAAGAAGTAAGAAAGAAAGATGCTTTACAAAGTGATAAATCATCTGGATCAACTTGAGCTGATTGATGTTCTTCAAAGGCTTGGAGTGGCTCACACAAGCTGTGACTTGGGTTCGATTCCTAAATCTCCTGTATTGGTAGACAATATGTAAACTTCACTATAAATCCTCACTGAGGTTGGTGGTATTTCCTGACCTTGCAAAAGGACGTGTCTTCCTCCAATCTAACCGCTATAGGCTAGTAGATTTACCTTTCATCTTTCTTCTTTATAGAGTTTCATCCTTTCCGATTAAATAACATTATTTATCAAATATTAAATAATAATTATGCTAAATTTTTAAAGAAAACAATGGGATAATAATAATAATAATAATAATAGAGTTTATGTGTTGTATGGTGATGAGACAAAAGATAAGCCAAAAGTAATAATATAGCATATCGTAAAATTATTATTTTAAAGAATGACAATATTATCGGTGTAATATTGGTAAAAGAAAGATTAATTATGTATAAGTGAACTTTTAAAATTACTACGAAATTTTTGGATACTTTAAAATCTAAACCCCTTTTAAGCAAAATTAATATTATGAATTAGGGTATTGTTAATCAGTACCCCATGGCATTGGTAATTAATAAATCAATAAAGAGAAAACTCGTATTAGATATTTAAATTTAACACTTTTCATTATATCGAATATGATTAAAGTAGTATAAACAGTCAGTGTAAAAAATTTTACACTGACATCCACTAATATTTTAACGTATTTTTTTTTTGACAAAACGTGTGTTTTTATTTTAATAATTAAGAGAGTAAGAGAAAGAAATAGTAATAATACTAATTTGTTAAGATATTATTATATATCAATGTAAAAATCTTTTATATTGACAGTACATATAAATTAAACTCTATTAAATATACCATTTTTTAATACATAGTTTCTTATTTTGATATTACTTACAGGGCATTGGTAATTTGGTTAGCATTCTCCCCTAAGTAATCCAAGATAAATTATCCTTTAATTTCCTGGCTTTTGGACTTCGATCTGTGCTTTCTTCCTATTAGGGATGGCAACGAGGTAGGGCGGGTACGGGTATCACTCTCCCAGCCCCCGTACCCGTCGGGTAAAATCCTACCTGTCATCGCCAATTACCCGTATAGGTATCCTGCGGGCGGCTATCCAACGAGTTTCATAGATATCCATGGGTTTGCGGTTACCTGCGGATTATTTTTTCCAGAAAAAATATATGTTCTTTTTGCTTGAAAAATTATTAAAATATACATAATTCAATTTAAAATAACCATGTTGATATAAATATATGGTAGGATGTTAAAAGCTGTAACAAGGAATCAGAAGTACATGTGTTAAAGAACAATAACATAACATGAAATGTGAAAATTGGAAAAACTTTGTCAATAATCTTCACTGCCAAGCGAAGCCAAGGGCCAAAGGCAGAGACATGTTCAGAGGAGTTGGGAGTTTTATGACTCATAGTTGAATACTTGAATCACAATCATTTCATGAGAAGTTATCACTATGAGATGACTCAAAAGTGTTCAAAGAGCCTAACGAGCACTCTCCCACAGTCTCACAGCTACAGCTGCCCACAAGTGTTCTTATAGGGAAGATGAGAAATTAGGTTTAGCAATTAATATATATATAGATATATAAAATACAGGGTATTATAGTAATTCTAACGGGTGTAGGTATCCGCGGATACGGATAATATGATACGTGCTCTATTTATAAACGGGTATTAAACCCGTGGGTACCCACATTTAACTATCCGTTTTTTATCCGTTGCGGATTTTATCCACGGGTATTGATAAAATTATCATCCCTAAGTTAATATTCCAGGGAAGAGTATTGACTATTGACACATAATAAATATATTATATATTAAGGGAACAAAGATTTGAGACAGTGACCTCCAACATAAAAAAGATAGGAAGGCCTTGCAATTTCCACTCGGTAATGAATTTCGTAAGAAAGACGATACGACACGTAATGAATTTCGTAAGAAAGACGATACGACACGTTTAAGGGCATGGGAATTGCCTACCCCGTTGAAATGCTTACGGCATCTTGCATGTCCAATTATACATAAGTTCACAATCCTACTTTAAAATTAACATCAGAAATGTTATGTTGAGAACTGGGTTATATACGGTGACAACTGTATATACATTGGCAATTTCGAAATTAATGAGAAAAATTTGGGTCTCACCTCACTTACCTTATTTTTACTCTTTTAGTTTCTGAAACCCAAAACAAAACACTCTCTCTTTCTCACTGTAAAGTCCCTCCAGCCTCCAACCTTCTTCCTTCACTAAGCATAACATTTTAAAAGTGTTCTATTATTTTTGAAAATGCCACCGATTCAATACTCTCCCATACGGTTGTCATCATATAGTTGTCAAGTCCAGTTGTCAACATAACATTTCTAAATTAACATACAACATGTTACCAAGCAAAAGAAAAATAATAATGATCCAATATATTTTGAAATTACGTGAGGACAGTACAAATTAGTAAATAAAAGTAAGAAAATATCAACAAAATAAATTTTCAAATTTAACCAAAAAAAAAGAGTAAAATTCTCAATAAAATAATGTTATGCAAGGTGTTTCGTCCGAATACCCGAAATCTGAGTATCTATTCGAAATCTGGTTTGATCTCCTTCTCTTTATCCAATTATCGATCTAGAAGGAGTAGAGCTACTGTAAAGACACTCCAAGTCTTAACTAAGTGAGTAAGTGAGGGAATAACATATATAGGAAAAAAGAGAGTAAGAACTTGGTTTATTTGTAATGCACCCCTTAAGTTTGTTGTAACACACACACATTATTTATTTTAAAATGATTATCACTTTTACCGATGATTTTGCTTTGCAATCCCAATAATAACAATAAAACAACAACAACAACGATAGTAATGAGTGAAAACATAATGGGGCCTAAGGCTAGTGCCTTAGTGGCCACTACGACCCTATCAATTCTAGCACTTATCTTATTTTGTCCATCTAGTTAAAAAAGAGCCGAGTTAGAAATCAACTAGTTAAGATAGAGTTATTTAAATTATAATAAAATATAAAATTATTTTTTATATAAAATATTTAAGATAATAATTTAAAGTATAATAAATATAACAATATTTCAATTATAATAAAAAAATATTTAAACTAAAAAATAAAAAAAATAATATTCAAATTATAAAATACGAAAATAATAATAATTTTGTAACAAGCTAAATTTGACATTTTGTATAATATAAAAAAATTAAAAAAATTAAAAAATAAAACTGTTTAAAAAATAAAATATAAAAATATATAAAATAAAAACTAAAGATAAAATATTAATATAAAAATATACAGTTAATTTAAATTAATAAAATATTAATAATTATTTTTAAATTTTATTTTATTTTGAAAGCTGAAAAATTTTAAAAATTTATTCTAATTGTTTAATTATATTTAAAGTAAAAAAACTAAAAAAAATATTAAAAGTTATAAAAAAATTAATTTAAATTAAAAAATATTTAAAAAATTATATATAATTTTGTCATAGGGACAATGTGTCTTTTTATATGATTTAAAAAATTGAGAATTATTAAAAAAACTAAAATATATTAAAATATGAAAACATTTAAAAAAATGAAAATTTAAAAATTCATATGGAAAATATAAAATTAATTAAAAAAATTAAAATCATATGAAAATATAAAATATTAATAAGTTTTTTTATAAAAATTTAAAAAATTATAGATATTTTTTAATAAAAAAAATTATAGATACTTTTGTCGGATGAGTAATTTTATTGTTTTATATAATTTATATTCTATCATACTATTATTTGGTCAATTTCAAACACATGATATGTTTGGCCAACGGAAGCCACGTCTCGCAAACAGTGATTAGTACTTTGTTGACATCATTGGGATATACTGGGTTTAGACAAAAAAAAAACACATGATATGATGATATCCCCTCTGGACTCATATATAAGCAAAAAAGTACATATATTTTATGGATTCAAATATAAGCAAAATCCAACCATATTTAATGTCAGTGTTTCAAAAATCAAGAAAATTAACCAATCCAACAAATTCATATTTTACTTTTCCAAGAGCATTGCCCACTTCCAAGGCAATTAAAGGGTAGATTAGTAATTGTAACTCATCTTTTTACATTGTAACACCCCGATTTTTATTGTTTCACTATATCTTTATATATATATATATATATATATATATATATATATATATATATATATATATATTTGTGTGTGTGTGTGTGTGTGTGAAGATGGCTTGAATCCTTTATTTGGTTATGGTTGAGCTAAATGATAAGTAACAGTTTGTTGTACAAGTAGGTTATAATTGTAACAGAAAGTTAGTTACTAACTGTAATCAGTTATTCAGTTATGCTCCCTCCCTTAGTTGAGTACTCCTATAAATAGAAAGGAAGCTTGACTAGCTAGAGGAGTAAAAGTTCTGAAAACCTAGACTAAAAGAGATCATTAGAAAGAGTGCGAGAGAATAACTTTGTAATTCTCTAGAGTGTGATCTCAGCTGTGTACATACTGTAACCATCTTGTTCATAGTGAATATTTCTTTGTTGCTGCCCGTGGGTGGATGTAGCCAAGTCTTGGTGAACCACCCACGTTAATTGTTCTGTGTTCATCTATTATCATACTGCTTCTTTGCTGATTAGTTTTCGACAATCTAAAACACGCTTCCGTGCTTGCTAAGCAAGCTCAGTTCAACTCAGTTTTTGTAACAAACTGGCATCAGAGCTCCCAAAGGTCCTAGGAGCAACACAGTGTAAAAAGATCGACTGGTTAGAATCATCAAGAATCCATCAAGAAGATGTCTAACACGATCAAGGTTGAGAAATATAGTTCGAAGCAAAGTTTCAGCCTTTGGCGGATGAAGATGAGAGCACTGCTGAAACAACAACAAGCTTGGGCACCTCTTTCTGGATCAACCTCAAAGATCAACAAAGAAGATCTTGCTCTGCAAGAAGAGAAATCTCATTCATTGATCGTGCTTTCTCTCTCTGATGAGGTTCTATATGAAGTTGCTGAAGAAACAATCTGCATGAGGCTTATGGCTGAAATTGGAGAAGTCAGATATGACAAAGTCAATCTGCAACAAGCTTCTGCTGAAAAGGCGGCTGTTTGGACTTCGAATGAAAGAAGGTACCCCTCTGAAAGACCATCTAGATGAATTAAATTCCATATTAATGGAACTTCGTGAAATTGATGTTAAGATAGAAGATGAAGATGCTGCCATGATATTGTTAGTCTCCCCTCCCCTTTCATTTGAAAATTTTGTAAGTTCTTTAAGTGTTGGAAAGGACTGCATAACTTTGGAAGAAGTAAAATCCAGTCTACACACTAGAGAACTTCAACACATGGCACCGGGAAATGGTGATGATTCTGCCTTTGGGTTAGTGGCCTCAAACTCGGGTAAAAATCAGAAAAAGAAGAAAGGTAAAGGGATGAAAAAGGGCAAACATGATCCAAGAGATATATGTAACTACTGCAAAGAACCAGGACATTGGAAGAAAGATTGCCCCAAGAAGAAGAAGAAGGAATCTGTTGCAGCAAAAATACAAGAAGGCTTCTCTTCTGATGATGATTTTGTTCTAACAGCAGCTGATCAAAAACATCAATCAACTGATCAATGGAAGATTCTAGTAGAGAATCAGTCAGGAAATAAGGTTAGAAGACTTCGTACAGATAATGGTTTAGAATTCTGTTCAAAATAATTCAATGAATTCTTCAAGAAAGAAGGGATTATCAGACACCTCACTGTTAGAAACACTCCTCGGCAAAATGGTGTTGCTGAGAGAATGAACAGAACGCTATTGGAAAGAGCTCGCTGTATGCTTTCCAATGCAGGGTTGGATAGGAGTTTCTGGGCTGAAGCAGTAAGTGCATCTTGCTACTTGATAAATAGGTCCCTTTCTACTGCAATTAATGGCAAAACTCCTATGGAAATGTGGTCTGGAAGACCTGCAAACTACTCCACTCTTAGAATTTTTGGATGTCCAGCTTATTACCATATCAATGATGGAAAGTTGGAACCAAGGGCTAAGAAGGGAGTATTTGTTGGCTATGGAGATGGGGTGAAAGGGTATAGAATTTGGTCATCTCCTGAAAGAAGAATTATCATGAGTAGAGATGTAACTTTTGATGAAGAATCTATGCTACACCTTAGATCAAACAATGATGCCATTGAGCAGGTGGAGAGTGAAAGTTAAGCAAGCAAGCATAATGCTGAACTTCACCAAGATACAGAATCTCCAAAGTCCAACACAAGAAAAGAATCAACTATGTCTCAAGAAGATCAACAAATGGAAGTTGATTTTGAAGCATGTCAAAACAAATAGTGCCAGAGAATTCAATACTTAGAAGGTCACAGAGACAGATCAACCCCCCTAAGAAGTATGGTTATGAAGACATAGTTGCATATGCTTTGCAAGTAGCAGAAGAGGTAGATCCTCATGAACCAGCTACCTATCAGGAAGCAATCAAGAGCAAGGAATCTGCTCAATGGATTGCAGCAATGAGTGAAGAGATGGAATCTCTCCACAAGAATCACACATGGAAGTTTGTCAAGCTACTTGAAGGCAGAAGAGTGGTTGACTGCAAGTGGATTTTAAGAAAAAGGCAGGAATTCCAGGTACTAAAGCTATAAGGTATAAAGCTCGACTGGTTGCAAAGGGTTACAGTCAAAGGGAAGGTGTGAATTACAATGAGATATTCTCTCCAGTTGTGAGACACACATCCATTCGAGTACTACAAGCATTAGTGGCTCATCAGGATTTGGAACTTGAACAACTAGATGTAAACACAGCTTTTTTGCATGGAGAGCTAGAGGAAAATATACTAATGGCACAACCAGAAGGATTTGTTGTCCAGGGAATGGAAGATCATGTATGTCAACTACAAAGGTCCTTGTATGGTTTGAAACAATCTCCCAGGCAATGGTATAAGAGATTTGACAAATTCATGACATCACATGGATATAAAAGAAGTCCATATGATTAATGTGTGTATCACAAAAGGGTGGAGGATGGTTCTTTTATATACTTGCTTCTGTATGTGGATGACATGCTCATTACAGCAAGTCACATTGAAACAATTCAACAACCGAAGTCTCTCCTCAGTGCTGAGTTTGACATGAAAGATATGGGAGCAGCTGAGAAGATTTTCGGGATGGAAATCTGTAGAGATCGGGCTCATAAAATGCTATTCATCTCACAAAAGGAATACATAATGAAGATACTGTCCAGGTTTGGTATGTCTTCTGCTAAATGTCTTAGCACTTGTTGCGTGATTTTTAGAATTAAAGGCAAGTGCACCTCGTCGCAATCAAGTAATACGGTGGTAAGACTGGTTATCGTATCCATAGGGATTGGTTGTCAATTACCAATTCGCAAATTCGACAACTATTTGGACTTAACTAAAGTGTGAGGGATTAAAACAGAAAATAAAGAAAGCAAAACAATATTTTTAGTCTTTTGGGAATTATATCGAACACTTGGAAGGCAAACAGAGATGTGGCTAAGATTGTTAGGGTTAGACTACACTAATCCTCCCTTAATTGCAATGAAATGGTTATCAACACAAGTCCTAATTCAATTATGCCAATCAAGCCTTTTCTAAAGTACTCAAGCCTAATGTCTTAGGTGCATTGAGCCTAAAACCCCAAATTAAACCCTAATGTCTTAGGTGGATTAATCTGTGATTTTGCATTAAGTCAAGACTTATACGATTGCAAGCATTCAACACCTATGTCTAGATTCTTGAACTACTTGGCAAATGATTCATGAGCATGCCTTAATACCAACCTTCCAGTCATCTATCAAAGCAACATATCATTCCTATGGGTAGCTAATCCAAGGGAAGCATTAAGCACGTAATCACATACTCATAAAGAAATAAATACTTGCATTAAAACACCAAATCAATTAAAAAAAGATCAGAAAAGTTACATCTAACCACAACAATGGTGATTTAACTACTCATGATAAAAGGAAATACAAAATGAATGAGAAAAGGGATGGAAAACACTCATAGACAAGCTTCCTCCATTCCCAGAGCAAGGAAATCTCCCCTTCTAGGGCTGGAACCCTATCTCAGCCGCAGCCTCCAAGTCCCCAAGTGCTCTCTCCACCAAAAGCTCTTTTTTTTAGGTTAGAAGTTAGTCCCTTTTTCTGTTCATCGCAGCCCTATTTATAGATCAGTATCGCGTCACGGCCGTGATGTCCATCACGGCCAGGCCGTGATGGTTTCTGACTTGGGCGAATTTGCACAAAATGGTCACTCGCGAGGCGAGCCCTTTGTTCGCGACGCGAATCCTAGGTCACGGCCGTGATTCATATCACGGGAAGGCCGTGACAGTCTCTGACTTTTGCCTTCTGCTCTGCTTGATCACGGCCGTGATGGTCATCACGGCCAGGCCGTGATGGGCTCTGTTTGGCTCATAATCTTCACTTTTCAAGCTCTTTTTCATCCAAGCTCCACCAAGGCTGATTTCTGGGCATTTTTCCATTAAATCCTGCAAAACAACACACAGAAACCACCTCATCCGTTCCAAAGGAAAAACTATACAAAATCAACACTAAATTGGCCTAACTATATGCAAATGCATGCAGAAATGTACATGGAAAATGAGGTGAAATCACACTCATCAGCACTCCCCTAGTTGCAAGCGCTCATATCTCCTCAACTCTTTCACCTCAAACTCAATCAGAAATAGAATATATGTCAAGAGTTCCATATCCAAGTGCTGTAGGCAGTCTAATGTATGCCATGGTATGCACTAGACCTGACCTTGCACATGCTGTCAGTGTGGTTAGCAGGTTCTATGTCAACCAGGAAAGGAACATTGGCAAGCAGTGAAGAGGATCTTCAGGTACTTGAAAGGAACAGCAGATGTTGGCCTCATATATGGAAGAGACACAAGATGTGTTCTAGCTGGATATTTTGATGCAGATTATTCAGCAGATCTGGATACAAGGAGATCTGTAACAGGTTATGCTTTCACTGTTGGAGACTCCTTGGTCAGTTGGAAAGCAGCATTGTAGCCCATTGTGGCATTATCCACAACTGAATCTTAGTATATGGCCTTAACAGAAGCTGCTAAGGAAGGTATATGGCTGAAAGGTCTCATCAGTGACCTTGGTTTTGCTCAGGAACATGCAGTAATTTTCTGTGACAATTTAAGTGCCATTTGTCTGCCAAAGATCAGGTGCACCATGAAAGAACCAAACACATTGATGTGAGGTATCATTTCATTCGTACGAAGAAAAGAATTAAAGTTCATAAAATTGGTACTAAGGATAATCCAGCTGACATGTTCACCAAACCAGTTCCTAAAAGCAAGTTTATGCATTGCTTAGACTTTCTCAATGTTGATTGTTGGAAATAGTCCTCTGTGACAGGCAGCAACAAAGCAACCTTTCAGAACTCAAGCTTATCAGGTGATGAAGGAAGCATTCAATCCAAGGTGGAGAATTGTGAAGATGGTTTGAATCCTTTATTCGGTTATGGTTGAGCTAAATGATCAAGTAGCAGTTTGTTGTACAAGTAGGTTCTAATTGTAACAGAAAGTTAGTTACTAACTATAGTCAGTTATTCAGTTATGCTCCCTCCCTTAGTTGAGTACTCCTATAAATAGAAAGGAAGCTTGACTAGCTAGAGGAGTGAAAGTTCTGAAAACCTAGACTAAAAGAGATCATCTCTAGAGTGTGATCTCAGTTGTGTACATATTGTAACCATCTTGTTCATAGTGAATATTTCTTTGTTGCTACCCGTGGGTGGATGTAGCCAAGTCTTGGTGAACCACCGATGTTAATTGTTCTGTGTTCATCTATTATCATACTGCTTCTTTGCTGATTAGTTTTCGACAATCTAAAACACGCTTCCGTGCTTGCCAAGCAAGCTCAGTTCAGCTCAGTTTTTGTAACAATATATATGATGTTTGTTGTATGGAGAAGGAAGGAAAGAAGAAAAAAAATTTCATAACCAACTTCGAGCAGGGTTAAGTAGACCAGAAAATTTCATTTTTTGAAAGCAACCAGCCTTTATTTAAAGTTTTATTTTCCGCAATGAGTTAGTCATGTAATGCCCAAGGGGGTGTTGCATTAGTGGTATCAGAGAGCTGGTCGAGTCTTTCGGGAACCTTGGGGAATAGGTCTGTTATGTTTTTGTTATGTGATCTCTGGTTGGACCTTGTTTGAATTGTTTCCTTGTTGAAGCAATATGTGTTAACACACAAGTATCTATTTTCTTGATGGGTTTCCGCTGGTTTTGCCTTGTGGGAAACCATTGTTAGTAGATAGTACTTTGTTGGAAAATCTGTTTTGACTATTTTTGGAGTTATAACCCAAATGCTTTCTTTGTAATTATAGTTCTTGATGAAACTTACGCTAATCACTTTTACCTTTGGTAGAGGTGACCCAGTCTAAATTTTTTTTGGTCAGACTGATTTCCTTTCAAATCATTCTTTGATGAACGTCTTGTAGTACGTTGAATACTCTTGGAGTTAGAAACTCTACTTTTTTTTTTTTTGATTTCCTATCCGAGGGAAATTCTCATGGAATGAGCAACTTTATTAGATTCATGTTTGTAAACGTGTATTGGCCATACATTTTTTTACACTCACGAACCTATTAAAGGATCCTTTTACATACTAGACATTCTCGTATCTTTCAAATTGATCAAATTCTTCTCTATGCTTTCTTGTGAAAGTGAAATCAAGAAATTTCTTGTCTTGAAGATTTTTCGAAGATTTCTTTTCGTAGTTCTTAAGGCCTGGTCCTGTTGTGGTTCGATAAACTTTAGACCTTTCGGATCAATTTTTACCTTATATCTTTTCAAAACATCATTGACGTGTGACCTATTTTATAAGTCATAAGGATATTTATATGATTTATATCATGATATCCAATTTAGTCGAGTACAGTAAAAAGATAACATAACGTTTGAAACCTCTCTCGTTAAGGGTAATTACAAGATCCTAACTAGTCTCGAGTGACGAAATTTCGAGGACGAATTTTTTTAGTGGGGTAGTAATGTAACACCCCGATTTTTACTGTTTCTCAATATCGATATATATATGATGTTTGTTGTATGGAGAAGGAAAGAAAGAAGAAGAAAAATTCATAATCATTTTCGAGCGGGGTTAAGTATACCAGAAAATTTTATTTTCCGAAAGCAACCAGCCTTTATTTAAAGTTTTATTTTTCGCAACGAGTTAGTCATGCAATGCTCAAGGGAGTGTTGCATACATAAATCAAGACAATTAAATTAAATTAACAAACTTCCTTAATAAGTGTGAAATTAGTTAATTTTGCTTATAATTGAGTCCGGAGGGAGTATAATGTTATGTAGTTTGTTATCAGTTGTGCATCAAAAAGAAGATACTATAAAAGTTTATCATGTCTATATCCTTATCCAACCCTCTTATTTTATTAGTCCTTATTTTATCATAACCATTAAACGAGCTCATATAATTTATATACATAATTGACTGATAATACAAAGAAACTTTCATACATCAAATTTTTTTTTTTTTTTCATACATCAAAATTTTGATTATCAAAATGTTAAGTTAGAAATATAAAATTAATGAAGAATTAGGTCACGGTATTTTTTCTATTAATAAATTACAATATTCCAGTATAGTCCTAGCCAAAACAAAAAAGGACCTAGTATTCACCTATGTGATGGTACTTTCCCATTGCAGCATATAAAGTTTTGGTCCCAAAAGATTAAATCAAGAAACACGGTTTCAAATACTACCACGTGTGAGTCATAGTTTCACACTTTCACAGTTTCACCATCCTAAAGTGCCACGCATGCACTTCCCTTCCGTATTTCCCTATAACTATTAACTAGAAACTAGGAAGGTCGTTCGTAACCACTTGTGAAAATCCAAAGTAACAAAACCAAAACCTTTGTTATTTTTTCGTAAAAAGTAGAACATGGACTCTGGCTGCGGACGCGACGGCGCCACCGCAGAAACCGGCGGAAGGGAACTGCTTCTGGGGGAAGAGGGTGGCAACGCTTCATGGAGACTCAATGTGAAGGAGTTTCAACTGCCACGGCAAACTCATCATGATCATACTCATCATCACCGTTCATTCCCTTTTCGTGCTCTTCTCCGCAAGCCCAGTGAGCCACTCATTCTTCACCCTTTTTCTCTTTTCTTTGCTTCAACGTCTAAAGTTTCTGTTTTGTGTAAAGGGTATGTTTCTTTTTTCAGTGGTGATGTGTTGAATTTGCTAAGCCATTATTGTTCATGCTTTTTCACCTTTTATTTTCTTGAATGTCTAAAAGTCTTTTTTTTTTCACTAATGATATTTCAACGGGCATTTGTGATACTTTTTCTGGACACATAGATACAATCACAATTATGTAAATATAAGCATATTATTAATACATATATTCTTGGATGTTTATATAACAATCTTTTTTTTTTTTTTTTTTTGTCCTCGCTTGCTTTAAGAACAGTCATTAAAGAATCACAGCATTTCATTGAAAAATTAAAAATTTCATTTTTCATGCATTAACTACACAAATTTTCTAAAAAAACTTACCTTTTAAATTTTTTAATATTTCGTATTTTTTTCTCCTTATAATGGATTTGTTTTAATGTGTTTTATTGTGTAAACTCAGGAAGCCATTCTTTACCCTTTTCCACCTTTTGTTTTCTTGAATATCCAAAGTTTCTGTTTTTGGGTAATGGAACTGTTTTGTAATATGTGAAGATGCGTTCAATTGTGTAAACCCAGAATGCCATTCGTCACCCTTTTTCCACTTTTTATTCGCTTGAATTGAATATTTAACTTTAAAAAGGAAGTCTGCATCGGCCAGCATTTTTTATTACTCTACACCATTTTTTATGCTAGAAGTGGACTTTCCACCTAATAATTTTTTTTTTTGGTACAAGAGAAGTTCATTTTATGCAAATCGACTTCTGACCAGAACCAACTGTGGTATCTATTGGGAAAAAATGTGCAGGTGAAAAGTCAGTTGAAGAAGATCAAACTTTTCAAAGGACTAGATGCAAAAAGTGAAATATGATAAATAAACCAACACCAGCAGCAATTCAGCAATTTTTTACTTTTTTCATTTTTTGATATTTTCTCCCAAAAATTTACACAAGGTTTTAAATTGCGGCTGAAGTCGTGATTGCAGTTGTGTTGCGTTTTTCAATAATTGGCCGTTGCGATTTACCTTATTTGCATACAATTGTGGTTTCGGACCTCATTTATTTACATGCAAAAAATTTCACACATTATCCTAATTTCCTCATAATTGAACCACCATCCCCCCTTACTCTCCGTGGTGATTGTTGAGTCCTGCTTGTGCAGGACGAAGAAGTCAATGCAATGGCACTATTAGTCTTTGTTGTTTATTGTAGTCTTGGTGGGAATCTTTGCATAAAGATAAAGCCTTTTCGTATTGGTGCTACTTTTTGATTGTTTTAGTGCATACTTTTTGATTAATTATTATTGATATAATTGCATTCTTTTGTTCAAAAGTAGATGATGATTGATATGTTGATAATGATCACGCCTTTTGTATTTTTCTTATGTAGTTACTATTTTTTGTTTTTCTGGTGAACTTGGTATCCTCCGGCCTGGAGCCAGAGACTAATCCCTCGAGATACTGAGATCCATTTAAGGGATTGATCTGTCCCAACATATGCCTATTTCTGAATATACATCACATTACTCATTCATATCATATCATGATTCCCTTGTTTGAATCTCTTTTATCGATTCCACATATATTATTTAAAGCTTCATAAGCATGAAGATAAGGTAAGAAAGTGGAGCCTAATTGCTTTTGAATCAGCCTTTGATGGATACCCTTTAATTCCTTTCCTTAAAGATTAAAAAAGATAGTTAACTTAAGTACTTAACAAAAGTTGACGGTGAACAGTTACTTGTCACAAAAGTTGGTGGTGTACAGTTACTCTGCCATAGTGCTTCTGTTTAGCTTCCTAAATCTAGTTTCTGAAGTGGTTTGGTTTCTTCTTAGGAAGTTTTTGGTTAGGGACGAATCCTAGCATTTTAAGCATGGCCGTTGTCCCCTCACTTCTCAAAATATTTTGTAAAATTAGTTATATGTAAGTAATATTTTTTATAAAAAAATATTTGCTACATATATATACTTATATAGACATGTTTTATATTTGATCTCCTTATGTTTTATGGATCTTTACCAATTGTTGGTTATGTTTTGAAATGTAACACTGTCTTCTTAATCTTTAGTGCATGTTTGGTTTCGGTTAGCTTTTGCCCAAACGTGTATTTGGGACCTTCCTAACGGGAAATCAAACATGCTATTACTCTATAATTCCACTGTTTGGGATATATTTATATTTATCCAAAACTTTTTATTTAGGGAAGCAACGCAAGGTGGCAGAATATTACAAGAAACAAGAGAGGCTCCTTGAAGGATTTACTGAGATGGAGACTATGACTGAAACTGGTTTTTTCCCAGGAAGTCTAACTGAGGTTGATTTTTCTATCACCTTGATGATTTACCTATAATTTGTCAAAGATGGAACTGCACTAACCAGTTTGACTATGTTCCTAGTAAAAATTCCTTATTTTCCAATTAAACTTGATAATCTCAAGCACATGATGGTTAACAATTCATTTATTTATTCATTTAAATTCATAAAGGGAATTCTGCTGAATAAATGTGCATTATGTTTTTCAGGATCAATTGAAGCAACTAGCAAAGAGTGAGAGGATGGCAGTTCATGTATCAAATGCATGTAACTTGGTGCTGTTTGGAGCAAAGGTTTTCGCCTCAATTGAGAGCAGATCGTTAGCAGTCATTGCCTCAACCCTGGATTCTCTCTTGGATCTCTTGTCAGGGTTCATATTGTGGTTTACTGCCAATGCCATGAAAACCCCAAATCATTTTCACTATCCAATTGGAAAGAAACGCATGCAGCCAGTGGTAAGACTTAATTTAAACTGTAAGGTGTTTTGAGTTCTATACAGATTTAGTAAATGTAATCTATCAATAGTATCCTTATTTCATTAGATTAAAAATGACAGTAGTTGGTTATTTAAGATATTTTCAAAATAACCATTGCATAGTTAGTTGTCAAGATTCAAAGTGAGTTAAAAAAGTCCCACGTCGGAAAGGAATGAGTACATTGGAGGATATGTTAAGTCCAATTATGTGATTCTTCACTTTGCCTATTATTACGTGATACAGATACATACTTATCTAACTTCCTATGCAGGGTATCATTGTTTTTGCATCTGTGATGGCAACCTTGGGGCTGCAGATTTTGATTGAATCTGGCAGGCAACTTATCTTCAAGGTAATTGAGTTAAGTTTTTGTTTCCCTTATTTGAATGATGAGTAGCACTGTAGCAGTGTTATATATTTTAAATTTTTTGCAATTATTACCATGACACCCCTTTCTAACTTCTCCCATATTATGTTTCTTTTAGTCTAAGCCTGAAGTGGATCCAGTAAAGGTGAACTGGATGATCGGGATTATGGTGTTTGTGACTGTAGTGAAGTTCATTCTTATGGTCTACTGTAGAAGATTCAAGAATGAAATTGTGAGAGCATATGCACAAGATCATCTTTTTGATGTCATTACTAATTCAGTTGGATTAGCTGCTGCTGTGCTAGCTGTCAAGTTCGCCTGGTGGATTGATCCAACAGGAGCTATTATTGTAAGTTCATTACTACCACTTTTTTTCTTTTCATTTCACTGTGCTTTTACTGTGATTTTCTGATTAGGTTCACATATTCAACTACTACTATTTAAATTGATTCTCTAATTCTACATTGGCTATTGGAGCACATATGGCCTTTTGGGCCAACATCAAGCCCACAAGGCTACAACCACCTGTGTTCATGGCCCACACTCACAAGTACACCATGCCACTGTTGCTAGGGAACACCAACCCATATCCCAAGGAATCTTGTCGGACACATGGCTGCTTCCGAGAGGATTCTGTTTTTACCAATCACCTAAATACTAGAAGTAAAATGTTTCAGTTATCCAATTGAGTTGTTAAAAAAACAACACTCATGGCCAGTGTTTTAAAATGCGGACCACATCATGTCACGTGGCCGCAACCGCATCAGGTCATGATTACAAATCGCATAGATCATAGTTGGCCGTATCAGGCCATGATTACAAATCACATAGATCATAGTTGATCGCATTAGGCTACAACAGCACTACTTCATTGCAACGCTACCGCAATCGCAATTTAAAACCTTATCGCATCTGTAACAATATTCTATTAGTTTCTTATGTTCCCTATAGCTTTGACCACCCCCATTGTCTAGTAGTGCTGACTTAAAAATCATGGCGGAAGATTTTTGTGTTCATAATTGTTTGCTTGTTATTTCCACTGATGATGATATCTTGAATGTGTAATGCAGATAGCATTGTATACAATCAATACATGGGCAAAGACAGTCATTGAGAATGTATGGTCTCTCATTGGAAGGACAGCCCCACCTGATTTTCTGGCTAAGTTAACTTACCTTATATGGAATCACCATGAACAGATTAAGCACATAGATACAGTTAGAGCATATACCTTTGGTGCACACTACTTTGTTGAAGTTGACATTGTCTTGCCAGAAGACATGCGTCTCAATGAAGCACATAATATTGGTGAGACACTCCAAGAGAAGCTGGAGCAACTTCCAGAAGTTGAAAGGGCTTTTGTGCACATAGATTTTGAGTTCACTCACAGGCCTGAACATAAGACCATGGTTTGATGAAGCAGCACAGGGGACTGCTATTTATCTTTGATGATTATTTTGTTTATTAGATTTAATATTTAGCTTAAACCAAGTAATTGACAATTTTATTTTCTGATGTTTGTAGTTGCAAATAGTTGGGGATTATATGATCCATGGTATATAATCAATCATTTAGTAGACTTAAAATAATTGCTATTGTCTTTAATTAGAGTGATACCATGATTAAGCTTTGGTTGAGGGCACAACACCGTCGATCCCACATGATTAACAATCCTGTGTCAACTTGATGAGGGGCAAATTAGAGGTGCATTTTTTATTTGAGTCTTGCTAATAATTGTCGTAAGGGTATTGGTTAAGGATTCCAATAAAAGCAAGTATTTCTTGAAAAAACGAACTAGAACACATTCAAATGTTGAATGCAACACTTTCCAATAACAAGTTTTTTCTTTTGATTCCTTAGCCAATATCCTTAGGACCCCGATTATCATTCTCTTTTTTGTTTCGCCTCTCGTGGTTGTTTATAAAATCGAGTGACTTAGCCTTTTATTTATATAGCGCACTTACTATCAAATTGAGTTGTATCTTACGAGATACGATCTGATATGACTAGGATCAAGGTTATGAGGGAAATATGATCCCTAAATGTCTTTATTTAAGTAGAATTCAGCTATATTATGGTAGTTTCTGATACATATGTTATCAAATAATTATGAGGTCAAAGATCGCATGGAGACATCATCTTGACTGACTCATATTAATATGCTCATATTGAGTATTGGGTAGATAGAGCTGGGCATGCGGATCCGTCCGATCTGTTTAAGTCCGGTCTGCATAAGTCCGTAATTAAACGGACCAGACTTAATAGTCCGCATGATAAATGAACTCTGAAAAATAGAGTCCGCGGACTAAACGAAGTGTCCGCGGACTCTACAGACTGACTGAACCAATTCCAAATTGAAAAATGTAAACTGAACCGGTTTCAAATTGAAAAATATGATCAAATTATTTGAGACACTATTAATATACACACAACACATTTCAGCATACATATTTAGAGGACATTATGAACTTCACAAAGAAGATTTTCCAACTTGCTTATTGTCAAACCACATTTATAGAAAAATAAAAAATAAAAAAATAAGCTAAATTTGTAATTAATAAGCACGTAATGAACAAATAAAGTACGTGAATCAATTAGCTAAGATCAAGTCAATCATTGTTAAAAATAAGTCATGACTCAACCTGGCAATATTATTAAAGTGACAAAAATGAAATAAAGAGTAAGATATCACTTGGACTAGATATCACACTGAATGCTACAACGCAGGGAATGGCGTGAGTGCGTGAGACTGAGGCAGTGAGGGACGAACACAACAATGGTAGGGACGAACTTTAGGGACGAACACAGCTGACAGCAAGGAAGAACGAAAGCAGCAATGCCATGGCAGATTGGCAGGAACGAACGTAGCAGTATAGGGCGTGAGTGCGTGAGACTGAGACAGTGAGGGTATTATTACTTTTTAAGGTTAGGGACTCACTTCACACCCTAACTTAGGGCCTATGATCTGGTTTTGTGGCCCAGTATAGGTAAAAAATAAAAATTATTAAAAGTTCACGGGTCCGCGGACGGGTCCTCAAATCCGTGGACCGGGTCCGTTAAAACCGTGGGTTAAACGGACCGGACCCAAAAAGCCCGCATTTAAATGGACTCGTTTTTTGCCTAGTCCAAGTCCGTGCGGACTGCGGGTTAAGCGGATTGTCCGCGGACCCGGGTCCATATACCCACCTCTGGTATTGGGTATGGATATCGAAGATACTGATTCAGAACAAACTTGAAACTTGTACTTCACTTCAAAATAGGTAGTAGCTTTTTTTTTTTGAAGGGAAAGAGGTAGTAGCTTGTGCAATGCACATTTTTTAAATTTTAATATCAACTTAATTCTTATTTATTGACTAAATAGTTTAATTTTATTTTTGACAAATCTAAATAGTTTATTATGTATGCGAAATATAATTTTACATGATATACAATGGAATATGTGTTATAAATTTAAACTAGTTGATTTGTTGACATTTAATTTTCAAAAAAATATATGAGAATTTATAAAGCTTATCAACAAATCAGATTATGTGTAAAACTGTATATATTAATTTTTTTTGGTTTGCTATTCATCTTAATTAGTCATTGGGATAGGGTGACTGTATATATTAATTCTTGTATAAGGTAAACAAGTAAACAGTATTATATTATCTTTAACAAAAAAAAATTTCTCAAAAAAAAAAGTTTAAAAAAAATATATATTATACTATAATTTATGATAATAGTCTGTATCGTAAATTTTAACAGCAAAAATTTAAAACATCAAAAAAATAGATTAAAATTCTCAATATAGCATTAAAGATCCATAAATAACCATTCATATCGTATATTAAAAAAATTAAAGATTAAAAATAATTCATCACACCTTGATAAAATATAAATTTGAATGTATAACAACTCTAAACATAAATATTTTGTCAAAAAAAAATCTCTAAACATAAATATATTTTAATAGGTTATTAGCCAAATATTGATCAATCATCCTCTTTATGGGAATAGCATCCATGTGAGATAATGAATCAAATTACACAGACTTCATATGAGAGATATTTTGAAATTTGTTGTAATCTAAATAAAATATATGTATGATTTCAAATTATGGAAATGAATTAGTGATAAGGAGATTTAGTAATAATATATAAACAATTAATAGTATATATGAAAATATAAATATAAAAATTAAGACTATGTTTTCTTTCTTCACCATGCGTAATTAAATGATATAGTTGTTATCAATGTGGTGTTGGTCCAAGTGGTAAGGCGGTTTGGGTCCCTTGAGCATGTGGTCATAGGTTCGATCCCTGGATTCATGTGTATAGAAAAAACATTCTTGAGAGTGGTCGTCCGCTTAGGCATGTCATAGTACCCAGGAGATTAGTTTCTCACCTATTGGGTAGGAGGACAAGTCTCCCACCTATCGGGTGGAAGGACACTCTGAGAAAAAAAAATGATATAATTCTTCGTTGACAGCGTTGGGATACAATGGGTTTAGAACCAAAAAAATAATTAAATGATATAGTATAAAATGGAAATAAGTAGTTTAACTGAGATACTTTCTATTGAAATCATTGAAAAAGAGATCCAATTATTCCACAACTTTTTTTTTTTGTTTTTTTTATAAAAAACTTTGTCCTGGAGGAAAAGAATTAAATTGGAAAATTTGGATGGCTAATATTTAAATGAGTATCATAAATAATATATAATATTTTATATTATAAGAAAAAAAAACTAATTTTCATAATTACATTATAATATGGTTTAATCTTGATATATACTATGTCTCAGTTTGGTAAAAATTAGCAGATAACAGATAACGGATAAGCTAGCTGATAGCGGATAGCGGATAACGAATTAGCTAGCATATTGGATTTGAAGTGTTTGGTAAAACTAGCAGTTGGTCTGAAATGACACAAAACAACACTAGAAGGGGGGTTGAATAATGTTTTCAAAAATAAGAGTTTAAGAAGCACAAAACAGAATATGTAAATGTGAGATGGTTAAAGATAGACGTCTTTCTCAACAAATTGATCATCAACTATTTAACACACCTGAGTTAGTTACTAAAAACAGTTAAACAAACTGAATAATAAAGTAAAGGTTAGGGAAATAGTATACTCAGAGATTTATCCTGGTTCACCCACAAAGTTTGGGTTACATCCAGTCCTTGGTTTCACCAAGCTTTAACACCATAACTGATCGAGGTTACAGACGAGTATTATTTACACACCTAGCCTCTCCAGGCTCAACCACAAGTATTGTTTGCACACCTAGCCTCTTCAGACGCAGAGAGTTTTGAGGGAGTTTTGAAGCACATCTTCAAAGTTACAAAGCAATTCAACCAATCTTTTAACACTACCGAGAGTATGAACTTGGAACTTGGTGAGTTGCAGATGAGTTCTTCTTCAAGTGATTTTCAGAGTGTGAATAAGATATGTGAGTGATCAAAGCTTTCAGCTATAGATTTGATAAGATGGATGTTGTTCTTGAGTAATATAGCTTTTCCACTGAAGAGTAAATATTGGATTTCTATGGTTGCTTATTACTGTATTACTCTATGTTTTGTTCAGTCTTCGACTTCTTCTATTTATACTTGATCACAAAGATCCATTGAGATGTATTTGAGAGTCTTTAGCTTTGTTCTTCAGGAAATAGCCGTTCTGACTTGATAATAAATGCTTTGAAGAACGTTGGAGATTCCTTGATGATAACAGAGTATTGCAGATATGCTTTTCTGGCTCTGGGCAACGTTCTTTCCTTATTTGTGTAACACTTAGAAAACTCAAATAAAGTAGCTTTTCTCCCACTTACTTAATGAATGCTTTTCTGTAGCCTTGCCTTTTTTTTCTTTTCACTTTTCTCTGATTTCGATTGAAGATAATAAATATGTTAATAAACTTCTTTCATGTTTAATTAACTATATTTCAAATCACTCTGACTTTTGAACCAGAGATTAAGTGATTCCTTCATAAATAGCTTTTCTTCTTAGCGCGTGCTTCAATAATACCGAAGGTGACTTAGCGTTTCACCTCTTCTAAGCTTGTGGATGTTTGAATATCTTTTGAATCAAACAAGTTAATCTATCAGAAGAGTGATTCCGACTTTGTCAGAAGCTTAGACGCATACTGAGAGAGATAGATGCTTCTTTGAAGTGAGACTTCTTAGTCTTGTTCTTAACGGTAATCTTGATCCTTCTTCTTTCAACTTCCTTCAGAAGATAGAGTTTGTATTCTTCGAATACTTTGATCATTACTTTGACTGATAACTACTTCAGGATTCTTGGTCTTCAATAGGCACAGACAGTCTTGTAAGAACGAACAGTCTTCTATAAGAGTATTGCTTGATACTTTTTTTTTTCTTTCGTTTGCTTATTGAATGGATAAGTCCTTTTCCTTTAGCTTTCAGTGAAGATGACAGTCATTGACTGCTTTGCTTTGGTACTTCTACTAGCTGATCTTTTTAATAGTTTGATAAGTCTGAGAGATGTTGATATAGCCTTCAGTGTGAGCCTGACTTCAGACGCATTGTACTTAGTCAGCTTTGAGTCAGACGCTTGTATACAAACTTTTGATTCTTTCATAATCTTTTGTTGACTTGATCTGCTAAGATAGAATGCTTTGGCTACACAGCTCAAGTAGATGATTATCAATATTCAGATGGATCAATGTAAAATCGATTGCATAATGTTTGGGTTCATCAAAACACACAAGGGTCACAGGAGTGTGAGTCAGACGCATGACGAGTCAGATGCTTTATGACTTAACAACCTCCCTTTTTTTGATGATGACAAACATTCCATATGATTTTATATTGAACAAGCAAAAGAGACAAAGATGATAAAACTTTAGCACTAACAAATAAGAGACTATCAAAACATTTTGTTACCAAGAAAGTTTAGAGACTCCCCCTAAACTTATGCTATGCTTATGACACCGAAGAGTTCTATCCTAACATCCTAACATACATTCTTATTCTTTTTAAACTTCTTTCTCTTTGTTAAAACTTCTTTTCTCTTTGTTCATTCTTTTCTTTGTTCTCCCCCTTTTGGCATTATAAAAAAGGAAAGTACTTTGATACTTTTGGGGAGACATTTTGGTAGAAAGACAGACAAGTAAAGTTGATAAGTAACAATGTAGTCTAAACTACCAAACAGATATAAGATAAACGTTGACCATCAAATAGATAGATATGAGTCCAAACAAAGGCTCAAAAAGTTAACAAAACATAATAAATTCATGGATCAAAAGAGAGTTATTTAAACGGCATCATTGAAAGATTTTTAATCAATTAATCTTCTCGAGGATCTTGTGTAGAAAGTTCACAACTTGTTTCATTTCTTGTCGGATTCCACGCAACTCAGCTCTTGCTACAGGATCACTGACATGCGCAGGGATTCTCACAGCTCTTTGATTTACATCAGTATGTTGAGGGATTTGTTACGAGACCTCAGCTTCATGATTGTTTTGTACAGATTCCATCAGAAAAGGGATGGCTTCAACCATTTCTTGATCTGGATGCATTGCCTCATGGTAATTATCATACCATGGCAGAAGACAAGCATGTGCAGGCGGTGCAGACAAAATTTTAGGAGCAGAGAGGGATACTGATAACTCATTTTTGAGTTACCTTTTAGTGTGTATACTTGGCTTAATTAATTTTTATATGTGTTTAATATTGGTGATTTGGCTGAGCTTTACATTATTGGGCTTAATTGCTAAACATTGTTAGTTTTCGGATTTTTCACTCATCCTGACCTTGTTGCCTTGTGCAGAGCATAACTAGAGCTACAGATATAAGATTTTGGTGATCTTGCTGTCCCTAGAAAGATATGGAAGACACCTACAATTTCAGGTTTCACAAGAATTGTCAAATTTGGCCAAAATCAAGGCTAAATTGGGTCCCGAGTTCTCTAGCGCGGATCAGTGCGCAGTCCATGATGTTCCTTCACTTAAATGGGCCTAACTTACTCATCTTAAGCCCAATTAAGGCATATGATACCTTGTTGGAAATCTTATTCAGAGGCTCTTAATTTGGTCTAGGGTTAGGTTAGGATTAATAAGCATAAATAGCATCTTACAGCCGCACAAGAGGGAGACAAAAATTAGATACTTTTGCAATCCTTGTTTTTGCAAGTTATGGAATTCTCTTCCCCTCTCTTCTCCCCTTTTTAGTTTTCTGCACTTTGTTGGATGTTTTGTTGTTAACGCTTCTCCAACGGTGATGAATATGGAAGGCTAAACCTTTTATCAATCCTAGACATTCAAGTAATTTGGTTTGAATTCCGAGTTCCTTATTTTTAATTGTTTTTCAATTGCTTATTCTCCTTTTCTCTTCTTTCAATTATGATTTGTGTTGTGAGTGTGATTACGCTTGATCTATGTTTGATTGGATGTAGATTCAGTTTTCATGATTGAATTGGAATTAGGAACTAGGATTGATTAATCCAAAAATCTAATAGAGATTAGGGAACCGATTGGTAACCTAGGTTAATTGAATTTGTACATAAATCAACATTATTAGGGATTGCGATTATGACTCCAATTTTGTTGTTTAAACCCTGCATGATCATGTAGTAGATTTCAAATTAACAAAGGAGGAGGGCAAACAAATTTATATCTTTTGGAACAATGACGAATTCTACCAAAGAACTTGACGTCTTGGATTGATGTTTATAATTAATTGAATTTATTGTTTATTGCAAACTGTTTTCTCCTTGAAAATTTTGAAAACCCTCTTTCTCTAACATTCTTGATTGGCTAATAATTTTAAAGATCCTCGTGAGACGACCAAGGTTGTTTTGCCTTGTACTACAGTTTTTAATTACTATTATTTTGACCCGTGTACGGCCTCAGATCAAATTTGGCACCGTTGCCGGGGATCTTTGATTTTTATAAGTCATATTATGAATTCTTTTTTTTTTGGACTAGTTTTTGTTTTTGTTTTTTTAGTCCCATAATATTCATCTTTGTTTTTTGCTATTTTTTTTTTGTTTTTATTTTGCTATTTGGAGCTTATATTTGAGTGTCTTGAGCTCATATGTTTATATTATATTGTTGACATTGCAGATTGTGATTGTCGTGGTTGTGAACCTTAGTACTTCCCATGGATATTTGTATGCAAAATTATATGCCTAATGTTGATTATGAACCATCATGCATATATTATCCTCAAATCAATTTTGCTCATTTTGCAAGAGGTTATATAGATTCAAGTATGTCTGCGTCTATGGATAATTATTTGCCTCATAGCACTTTGAGAGATTTTGCCACATTTTATGAACCACCATGCATACATTATGTAGAGAAAGAGGTTGAGCCACCATGCTTATATTATCCTGACATTACTGGTGATTATGAGTTTAGTAGTGATTTTGGCATGATTGGAGTGAATGAGGTGCAACTTCCCTATTTTAACCAACACGAGGGAGAACATGGCAGCTTGGACGAATTAGCTTCTTTGGTGCGTCAATTGACAATAAGTCAGCAGCAATATCAACCTGACCCCACACCTGTTCAACCTAGTATGGAAGAATTGGTGCAACAAATGGCAGAACACACTCTTGAATTCCAACAGAGGACAGAAGCAAGTCTTCATAATTTGGCCAGTCAAATTCGTCACATTGCCTCCACATTGACTGCACTGCAATCACAACATCTCATTGAACAACATTCAGATTCACAAATAGATATTCTTGACAATACTTCTTCTGAGCATAATTTTGATAATGATGTCGAGAATACTATTATTGATGAACTTTGTGTTGAATTTCTAGATATTCAAGATTTTCCTGATTCTATTTTATGCACTTCATGTGTTGACTTTAACGGTGCTATTTTGTGTGCAACATGTGTTGAAATTTCATTCTTTTTAGGGTATAAGGAGCAAAAAGTGCATATGGAAGATGAGACACATGAGGTTGAGGACCCTGTTCAGCTAAGAAACGTAGAAAATACGGATCATGTGGACATGCTACCCACATAAAGAATCCCCATAAAAGATGGTGGTCATGTCATGATGGATGATGCAAGACTACTTATGTTAGAGACAACCACTAAGGCTTTCGTGGCTGATAAAGACTAGCTCAAGCAATTTGGTGAGAAACTCTCAGAGCATGCATTGGAGAAGCGCTTGAGATACAATGAGACTTGCTGCACTACATTCTATAAGGCTTTTTCTCCTCCTTTCTATTTTATTTTTCGTGTCCTCTATGTGAATGAATTTGTTCTTGTTCTTGATTTTAATATGTTCTACATTGAGGACAATGTAGATTTCAAGTGTGGGGGAGATATACTATGTTATGATGTTTTTAAATTGTGTGTTGAACTTTGTTGGCATCTGTTTCTTTTGTTGTTTATGTTATTTTTCTCTATTTTTAAAATAAAACGTAAAAAGTTGTATAGTTTTTTTTTGGGTGTTTTAGTATCTTAGGATTTTTTTTCTTTGTTGTTTTTAGGGTCTAATAAAAATAAAAATAAAAATTATATTTGTGTTTGAGTCTTGTTGCATGCTTTTTAGTGAATTTTTAAGTTTATATGAGTTGTGAGTGATTTGCATCATTCTTGGTTAAGAGGTTTCATAACTTGATATGGAGAAATTCTTGCATTTCTAGTGTAATAAGTTGCCATTGAAATTAATTTGTGAATCATTTGTGGTAGAATTAACCCTTGTGAGTTTTTGAGCCCTATACATGGATGAACTGCAATTGTTCCATGCTTTTCTTTCTTGTATGATTTCACTCATGATTGTTAATTACTCTAGAACTTGACTTGACTCTTTGAAACCTCTTGTTCACATGCATGTATTGAGATGATTTAGGCCTTCTTTGTTTTTAAGCTACTATCCAAATATGCCCACCTTAAAATTATCTCCTTGATAGCCCTTTGAGCCTATTTATCCCATTCTTTGTTTTATAGCTCATTACAAGACTAAAAGTGAAAAACAATGATATGACCCAAACCTTAGGGAGTAAAGGAGTTTTGGAATTGTTTTGGGAATGTATGCTTAAATAAGTGTGGGGTCTTTACAATAGTTTGTGGCTTACTTGATTGGAGTGGCAAAGTGCAAAAAAAAAAAAAAAGTAAATTGTAATGCATTGTGAAAGTGCAATTGAGTGAAAGTGCAAAAGGAAGAAAAAGTTCAACAGAGACAAAGTGTTGTTCATTGGCATTGAATTATGTTTCTTGGGATAAATTTGCATGATTATTTAAACTCATTCCCCATTGCTCCTCTAGTCTCTTTGGTTTATAGCTAACATCCTTTCTTGTATCCACCCATGCCTTAGCCCCATTACAACCTTGAAAAAGTCCTTTTGATCTTTATGTGCATGTGTTTCAAGTGGTGGAAGTTAGAGGCTTGTCAAACTTATGGTAGTGTTAGCATTCATGATGTGCCTTGAGCGTAAACAGAAACATTAAACACTTGAGAGTTGGAGTGTATGCCTAGTGAGGACTCTACCACTTTGGGTTCATCTTTGATTTGAATTGCCCCCTTGTTTGCTTGAGATGTTAAGGACGTATTCATGATTGTTCTGATTCCTTGATGCTTTGAATGTTTGTATCTTGCTTACTCTTGTCCATTCTTGGGATTCGTTGATAAGTGTGTTTGTTGTGTTCGTAAAGTTTTTAGGAATTCAATTTTTGAGTTTTGCTCAGGAGTGCAAAAGAGTAAGTGTGGGGGAATTTGATAACTCATTTTGAGTTACCTTTTAGTGTGTATACTTGGCCTAATTAATTGTTATATGTGTTTAATATTGGTGCTTTGACTGAGTTTTACATTATTGGGCTTAATTGCTAAACATTGTTAATTTTCGGATTTTTCACTCATCCTGACCTTGTTGCCTTGCACAGAGCATAACTAGAGCTACAGATATCGGATTTTGGTGATCTTTCTGTCCATAGAAAGATAAGGAAGATACCTACAATTTAAGGTGCACAAGAATTGTCAATTTATGCCAAAATCAAGGCTAAATTGGGCCCCGAGTTCTCTGGCGCGGATCAGTGCGCAGTCCATGATGTTCCTTCACTTAAATGGGTCTAACTTACTCATCTTAAGCCCAATTAAGGCATATGATACCTTGTTGGAAAGCTTATTCAGAGGCTGTTAATTTGGTCTAGGGTTAGGTTATGATTAATAAGCAGAAATATCAGCTTACAGCCGCACAAGAGGGAGACGAAAATTAGATACTTTTGCAATCATTATTTTTGCAAGTTTTGGAATTCTCTTCCTCTCTCTTCTCCCCTTTTTAGTTTTATGCACTTTATTGGATGTTTTGGTGTTAAAACTTCTCCAATGGTGATGACTATGGAAGGCTAAAACTTTTATCAATCCTAGACATTCAAGTAATTTGGTTTGAATTCCGAGTTCCTTATTTTTAATTGTTTTTAAATTGCTTCTTCTCCTTTTCTCTTCTTTCAATTATGATTTGTGTTGTGAGTGTGATTACGCTTGATCTATATCTAATTGGATGTAGATTCAGTTTTCATGATTGAATTAGAATTAGGAATTATGATTGATTAATCCAAAAATCCAATAGAGAATAGGGAACCGATTGGTAACCTAGGTTAATTGAATTTATACATAAATCAACATTATTAGGGATTGCGATTGTGACTCCAATTTTGTTGTTTAAACCCTACATGATCATGTAGTAGATTTCAAATTAATAGAGGAGAAGGGCAAATAAATTTATATCTTTTGGAACAATGACGAATTCTACCAAAGAACTTGACATCTTGGATTGATGTTTATAATTAATTGAATTTATTTGTTTATTGCAAACTGTTTTCTCCTTGAAAATTTTGAAAACCCCCTTTCTCTAACATTCTTGATTGGCTAATAATTTTAAAGATCCTCGTAAGATGACCAAGGTTATTTTGCCTTGTACTACAGTTTTTAATTACTATTATTTTGACCCGTGTATGGTCTCGGATCAGATACCAAGCTTGTTTCAACAGGAGAAACTTCAACAATTGTTGCTTGTTCCATTACAACTTCATTTTCAGCAAAATGTAGAACTTCCTCTACCGCAGTTTCTTCATTTTCCTCAGAAGATTCAACCAAAACGAACACATTTCTTGTTTCTTTTTCATCCAGATTAATCACAGCAGGGATAACAACATAGATTTGAGAGATAGGAGCATATCACTCATCATCAATATCAGACAAATTTGGCTCATATGAGATATCAAGATTTGTCAAAGAGTTTTCAAGTGAAATAGTGACAGAGTTTCTTGACACATAAAGGGTGTCAGAAATAGAGAATATGAAGTGGTGCAGAGAGTTCAGGCATAGGAATTGATGCAATGGAGGGAGGTTTCCTGAGACAGTTTCTTCACAAAAAGGAGTTCTACACCAAAGACTCAATCTATTAACTAGAGAGTGGGTGATTATGGTATAAAATAAATTGTCAGTTGACCTACGAGGGGGAAGAGGTTCTTCTTCATCCTCATGAAAAATGGAATCATCTAGCCATATAATAAATTCTCTTGGACCAACAAAGATGGTGTAAAAAGTGTTTATGAACAAATACACTCTTTTTCCAGACACAACCATGAAAAGATAACTTCTGAAAAAGGGGTACAGAGGTAAGCGTTGTGAAGGTCCAACATACCCAAAATGTTGCAAGGAAATGAATCCAATCCTTCCATTCTGAGTTGGAGTTTTCCACTTATGATATTCTGTTAGACCAGAGCTTGAAGAATCAGCATCCCAATGACCATTCTCATCCTCAAGATACACAGCTACATCCCTTGGAGTGCATATGTTCTCATCAATCTTTGTTTTGAGATCTTTCCTTTGATCACCCTCCAAGCGAAATCTTGGGATAAAGACATGAGTATCATTTGCAATGAATTTCCTTGCCTTTACTGGTTTACTCAAAGCTTCAAGAGCTTGCATAACTTCTAAGGGGACTCCTTCAACAGTCTTAATAGGTTGGGGAGAGATGTCTTGTCAGGCCTGTACTTGGCACACCAACCAAACTTGTATTTGTTCCAGTTTTCTTCAAACTCTTTCATCCTTCTTTTTCTTTCTTCCTCAGTTTCTTCTTCAACTACAAGAGTTTCTTGTTCTTCTTCTTGTTCCACTACCAACCTTCTCTGAACCATTTCTTATCCTGCCTTGGTTCATTAATCCTTATTCATTTGCTTAATCTTCCTTCTTCTTGATCATTCTTTCTTCCTTTCCTCTTTCTTGTCACTTTTTTTATTTTTGTTAAAACATTCAGACAAACCAGCAACTAACTCAATAACAGAATTGTTTAAAAGAACTGGGGTTTATTCAATTTTTGATTTGTTGGGACCAAAGTGGTTTTGGTTTATTTAATCTCTAGGTTTTGATGTTAACAAAAGGATTAAATTTGCTTGGCAAAGTGTTAGTTGAGATTTAACAAAAGATTTCAGTTTATACAGGAATATCCAAAATAATATAAGGTATACAATGCTTGGACTCTTGCAAAGAGTTATCCGTCCAAAGGTTATTTAAACTGTTTATATTTTAATCGTTAAGTAGACGGCTAACTATATCTCTGTAGACGTCCATAGTAGCCACGTCAGCAGATTGTGCTCTCTTTAAAACTCAAGTAGACATCCATATTGCCTAACTAAAATTCAGTAGACGTCCATAGTGCTACGTCATTGGACGGAGTTTCTCTAAAGACTTAGCAAGTCCAAAGACTTGTGTGGACGAGCGCTTTTGCCACATCAGTGGACGAGCAGAATAAAACCGTGTAGACGTGTTCTAAAACTGAGTGCTTGTAGACGGTTCTACATCTTCTATATCTTTACTACCTTGAATGTGATTTAATGCAATCTGGACCACATTGAGTTTATTTCAAATGATTGATATTTATTTCAATGGAATATATGTTCTTTATAATTGTTTTATCTGGTTAATGCCTTGTTCCTTTGTGAGAAAATTCATAGTACTATCAAGGAAATACAAAAAGTAAATAGTACAATTGGAATTGCAAAATGATCTGTACGATGACAACTTTATTGCTGGACAAAAGCTGGGTTATACACAAAGGAGGAAATAAAGTTTTTAAGGTACGATTGCTCAGGACAGTGAGCCTCCATTTTGTGCTTTTATGATAACCAAGGATGCTTTTCAACACGGCCAAAATAAAGCTATCAGTCTCAACAGATATCATGCATTTAATGCTATCTCTAAACGGGATGATTAAAAATAGCCGTTGAAAATTTGCAAGAGAAGTTGAAGACCACTCTATATAGAAGGTCTCAAGCACTGAAGAACAACTTTTGCCATCTGAACATTTGCAAGATATTCAAAGATCATATTCCCTTTATAAAGCAAAAGTCTGTAATTCTTAAGATCTTAGAAAAATATCTGTGATTGAATTAGAGCCTGAAGAGGTTTGGCAAGAAAGCAATACTTATAGCCTGGAGAGGTGTAGAATACTTGTTGTAGAAACTGTTTGGAAATAGTGGAGAAAATCCTTCAAATAGAAGGGACTGGACGTAGCTCTTGGTTGGAAGAGAGTGAACCAGGATAAAATACCTGAGTGAATTTTCTATCCCTTATCTTTTACAGTTTTATTTATTTATACTAACTGTTGGGTTTGATTTTGGTTTTGTTAATCTTTTAAAAAGGATTTCTTGTGTGCTTAAACTTTTTATCTTCTGCTTGTGAAAAAGTTTCTCAAAAAGGGTTTTTGCGAAAATAATTGACAAACACAATTCAACCCCCCTTCTTGTGTTTGCCTGTGCCAACTTCAGTTGGTATCAGAGCTCAGCCTTGACAGGGTTGAGCATCTAACAAGTGCTAAGGCAGTACGATCCTACTATCATGGATGCAGAAGGACAAGCTATCAACAGACCTCCTCTCTTTGATGGAACTGATTATGATTACTGGAAGAAGAGGATGATGACCTTCTTGGATGCACAAAATCTAGACATCTGGGAGCTCATAGAAACTGGTTATACTGAGCCCATAAATGAAGATGGGACTGCTTTTCCTAGAGCTCGATGGACTCAAGAGAAGAAAAATCAACATCAGCTTAACCTAAAAGCCAAGCACTATCTCATGTGTGCCATTACCAGATCTGAACATGACAAAGTTCACAGCTGCAATACTACTAAAGAAATCTGGGATACTCTTGCCCTAGCTCATGAGGGTTCTTCACAAGTTAAGGAATCAAAGACCAGCATGCTGGTTCACCAGTATGAGCTATTCAAGATGGCTGATCATGAAACTATAGACCAGATGTTTGGAGGATTCCAAACAATCACCAACAATATCAGGTCTCTTGGAAAGGTCTATGAGAATAGAGATCATGTAGGAAATTTTTTGAGAAGTCTCTCAAAGCAGTCAAGACCTAAGGTAACTGCTATCCAGGAAGCAAAGAATCTGAATACTCTTTCTCTGGAAGAGCTTCTAGGGT
This sequence comes from Sophora flavescens, assembly GCA_030762895.1. NCBI lineage: Eukaryota > Viridiplantae > Streptophyta > Magnoliopsida > Fabales > Fabaceae > Sophora > Sophora flavescens. The sequence goes on along the minus strand of CM061070.1, from coordinate 79,581,143 downwards.
CATTAAAAGTTCATGAACTTGAACTTAATGAAGAGGAAAACTCCAAAAAAGGAAAATCCATTGCCTTAAAGACCAAGAAAGCTAGTTCTTCAAATGTGCTTAAAGTTGCTGAGTCCTCAGATGAAACTGATTCATCAAATAGTGAAGGTGACTCAGATGAGGATGAAATATCTTTCAGCTCCAGAAAAATCCAACATATGCGGAGAAAGAAAGGTGGATTCAGAAGGAAGCAGTTCAATAAAAAATTATCCAATGAGAAGTCAGATTCCAAGGAGAAAGGCCTACCCCTGTGCTTTGAATGTAAGAAACCAGGACACTTCAAAGCTGACTTTCCAGAGCTGAAGGAGAAAAAGAAATTCTTCGAAAAGAAGAAAGGCTTGATGGCTACATGGGAGGATCTTGACATGTCTTCCTCAGATGAAGAAGATGAAGCAGGAGAAGAAGCAAACATTTTCTTCATGGCTGACACAACATCAGAAAGTGAATTCACTAATGCTGAGGTAATGGACTCTGATCCATCTACTCTTCAAACTGTTTTTGATGAATTACTGCATGAATCATGCATACTGTCTAAAGAGTATAAGAGTCTCAAAAAGAAGTTTATTAAACTCTCTTAAGACTATAATAAGGTCTGCACAGTGAATCAAAACCTTAAGGATGAAAATGAAACATTAAAATCAATCAATGTCGATCTGGGCCGACAGACGAAGTGTAAGTCTAATAGCTCTTGTGAAGTTGAACAACTGAAACAAGATGTGACATACTTGACAGACTCTCTATCAAAACTGGTTGGTAGCTCAGATAAATTAAACCTTATTTTAAGGTATTCCAGATCACCACGTGTCAAATATGGCATTGGTTATGATAAAGAGAAGCAAGATGCATCTCTAAATAAACCAAAGGTTCATACACAATATAAGGCTTCTAAAGTCCGTCCACAACACACTAAGTCAAAACCAAGCCCTCCAATACTTACTGCAGAATATGTGGAAAAAGTGAGCATGTGTTATCTAGATGCACACATAACAAGCATGCAAAACATTCACGACCTATGATCACTAACAAGAAAGGACCCATGTCAATTTGGGTACCTAAAGATAAGATAATCCCTGTTGCAGATCTGCTTAACAACAGGAAAGAAACAGAAGTCCTGGTACTTGGACAGTGGGTGCTCACGACATATGACAGGAGAAAGGTGTATGTTCCAAGACCTTAGACCCAAAGATGGTGGCTGGGTCACTTTTGGAGGAAACCAAAAAGGAAAGATCACTGGTATAGGCAAAATTGGTAAACATCCTTTTCCCTTCATTGATAATGTTCTGTTAGTAAATGATATTAAACACAATCTGCTTAGCATTAGTCAATTATGTGATAGTGGGTTTGCTGTTTCATTTGATAAGAATATGTGTACTGTCAAGAAAGCTGATGTATCACTCCTATTCACTGCCCAGAGGTAAAACAATCTGTACAAGATTGACTTAGAGGACCTCTCAAATCAAAGTGTCTCATGTCTAGTGTCCATTGAGGATGAGCGATGGATTTGGCACAAAAGGTTGGGTCATGCAAGTTTGAGATTAATCTCAAAGCTGAAAAAGCATAACCTTGTAAGAGGTCTAACAAACCTTAGTTTCAAATCTGATGCTCTGTGATACATGTCAGAAGGGAAAACAAGTCAAAGGTTTATTTGAATATAAGAATGTTGTTACTACCAACAGATCACTAGAATTGCTACACCTTGATCTCTTTGGTCCAACAAGGACTGCCTTTGTCAGTGGTAAGAAATATGGTCTTGTCATAGTAGATGACTACACTAGATGGACATGGGTTATGTTCCTTGCTCACAAGTATGAGTCATTCAAGGTCTTTTTTGTATTCTGAAAACGTGTACAGAATGAAAAAGGCATGTGTATAACTTCAATTAGAAGTGATCATGGGGGAGAATTTGTCAATGAGCTATTCCATGAGTTTTGTGAAGAAGGTGGTATTCAACACAACTTCTCAATACCAAGAACACCACAGCAAAATGGTGTGATAGAGAGAAAGAACAGATCTCTTCAAGAGATGGCTAGGACTATGCTCAATGACAATTCTGTCCCTAAGCACTTCTGGGCTGAAGCTGTGAACGCTGCCTGCTACATTCAGAACAGAATATACATTAGACCTATTCTGAATAAGACTCCTTATAAATTGTGGAAAGGTAGAAAACCCAACATTTCATACATTCATCCTTTTAGATGTAAATGTTACATTTTGAATACAAAAGATCATCTTGGTAAATTTGATGCTAAGGTAGATAATGGAATTCTACTAGGATTTTATGAATCCTCAAAAGGATTTTGAGTCTATAATTCAAGAACCTTAATATTAGAAGAGTCTATACATGTTAGATTTGATGACAAATAGCCTGATAAGAAATTATCAGAGCTAGATGAAGTCTTTGAAGATCTTGATCTCAAAAACATCCACTTCTCAACAAGAAATTCAAAGATCTTGGTACTTCAAGAACCATCATCCACAAGATCAAATCATTGGAAATCCTAATGACAGACTGAGAACCAGGTCAATTTTTAGAGAACAAGATGATTCGGTACTTGTCTCTAAATTGGAACCAAAGTCAATAGATGAGGCTCTGCTGGACAATGTCTGGATCTTGGCAATGCAAGAAGAACTGGACCGTTTTGAAAGAAGTGAGGTTTGGACTCTTATAGCCCTACCTAAGGATAAATCAGTTATTGGAACAAAATGGGTGTACAGAAACAAGCTTGATGAAAATAGTAAGGTTGTAAGAAACAAGAAGAAGGTATAGACTACACTGAAACTTTTGCACTATTTGCTAGGCTAGAAGCTATTAGAATTTTAATATCGTTTGCTTCACATCATAGCATTATGCTTTTTAAAGTGGATGTTAAAAGTGCCTTTTTAAATGGCTTTATTAATGAAGAAGTATATGTCATGCAACCTCTTGGATTTGAAAGTACAAATCACCTTGAACATGTTTATAAGCTTAAGAAACCACTGTATGGACTTAAACAAGCTCCTAGAGCTTGGTACGATAGGTTAAGTTCGTTTCTAATGGAAAGTGGTTTTAACAGAGGAAAAGTAGACACAACTTTATTTAGAAAATCGATTAAGTCAGATTTCACTATAGTACAGATTTATGTTGATGATATCATTTTCGGTGCTACTAATGAATCTCTGTGCAAGGAATTTTCTAAGTTAATGCAGAAAGAGTTTGAAATGAGCATGATGGGAGAACTCAAATTCTTCCTTGGACTTCAAGTTAAACAGTCTATGGACGAGGTGTACATCCATCAAACTATTTCACAAAGGAATTACTGAAAAAGTTTAAGATGGATGACTGCAAACCTATGACCACTCCTATGGACCCCACATCCACACTGAATAAAGATGATAAAGAGAAAAATGTAGATCAGAAGGTATACAGAGTATACAGAGGTATGATTGGATCCCTCTTATATCTAATTGCTTCTAGGCTTGATATAATGTTTAGTGTATGCTTATGTGCTAGATTTCAATCTGATCCTAGAAAAACTCACTTATCAACAGTTAAGAGAATCTTTAGATATTTAAGAGGTACTACTAATCTTGGTCTATGCTTTAAGAAAGATGCAGATTACAGATTAGTTGGTTTTTGTGATGCTGACTATGTTGGAGATAGAATTGAAAGAAAAAGCACCAGTGGAGGATGTCACTTCATTGGAGCTAACCTATTATCATGGTCAAGTAAAAGGCAAAGTACCATTTCTCTATCAACTGCTGAAGCAGAGTACATATCAGCTGCAAGTTGTTGCTCACAACTTCTATGGATCAAACACCAATTGGAGGACTACAATGTATTTGTAAGTAGTATTCTACTTATGTGTGATAATACTGCTGCAATCAATTTATCTAAGAATCCAATATTGCATTCTAGAGCTAAACATATAGAAATCAAACATCATTTTATTAGGGATTATGTGCAAAAAGGTATGTTTGATGTTCAATTTGTAGATACTGACCACCAATGGGCAGATATCTTCACTAAACCTCTTGCTGAGGACAGATTTATCTTTATAAAAAAGCATTTAAATATGTTGTATGTGGATTGAGTTAGTATATTTGTTGTTAATTTGGTCGTCTATTGCATGTTTTCTCTGCACGTCCACTAGTCATCACATCCCAAGCACGTGGAGTCTACGCGTCCACTTCTGTTGGTGTGCCGCGTCCACTACATATGTCTTTAAGCGTCCACTCTTAGTCTTGTGTGGACTCGTCTATGCACACATTTATAGTTTGTATTAATTTGTCCTTGAACACATTTATATAAAACATTTTTTTTCTTTACTAAGTCAGCTACCTCCATCAATCCCATCATAACTTTTTATGGTCCCAATTTACCAATGCTGTTTTACACATAATGCCATGTCTTGTCAATTTTTTTTTGGAAACTGTTGTTTTTAAGAAACCTTTAAAAGTAACCTCTTTCCCTCTGAAAAACTTTTCGCTTCTCTTCATCCCTGTCAACCTCTCTCTGAAACTTTCAAACTCTCTGTTTCACTTGTTCCTCTAAACCTTAACTCATCTTACTCAATAATGGCTTCAACCTCTGCTCCCGTGCCTGCTTTTGCAACTGACACTATGTCTATATCTGTGGAACATCACTTCAATTTTGGAATTCTACAAGAGTACAATCTGGATGTGAGTAAGTTCATTAACGCTGCTGGATGGGATGGAACCTTTCGGGAAAAGATCCGTGTATCCAGATTTGATAAGGGAATTCTGGAGAAGACCAAAGATTACTGAAACAGAAGTAGTTGGTTGTGCTGGGAAGAAAAGTAATAGTGTCCGAGAAAACCATATCTGATGCGATTGCATGTGCTCAAGAGGATTCGATCTTCATGGAGAACTGGGAAGAAGACCTAGGTGGTTTAGAGACAATTGTTGTTACCCTAATGAGGCAAGACACCGTAAGAACTCACTCTTGGAAATCCTCTGAGATGAAGGATCACATCAGGATTCTTCACCAAATCCTGAACAAGGTGGTGCTGCATAAGATTGGGTCTAAGGACAACTTATCAGCTCTTCACAAGTTCTGTCTTTGCCATCTGGATCTTGAAACAAAGATCAACTTACCTTGGATCCTGTTTTATAGCTTCAATGATGCCATTACCAACAAAGAATCTGTTTCTCACATCACCTTCACTCACCTTCTATCAAAGATTTTCAAGCAGCAAGGCTTGTACGATGTTCTGAGTGCAAAGGAATGCAAGCTGCTGATTTTGGCAGAGTTAATCTCAGTGGCATGCAACATTGAGGCCAACAATGCTGCAATCCTTGGTCTAAAGAAAGGAACCAAGAGGAAGACAATGGTTGTCAGGAAGCCTAACCCTAGAAGGCCTACTATAGGCATTATGATTAATGAGCTTACAGCTGAGGCACCTCAACCTGATCCTCAACCTTCTCCTAAGAGAGCAAAGAAGCTGGTTCTGCCTTCAGATGATGATGATGATGATGATGAAGACAATGTTCCTCTGGGAACAATCTTGAAGAAGAAGAAAGCAAGTGAAACTGCTGCTGTGCCTACCAAGAAGAGGCAACCTGCAAGGAAAGCAAGGACCTTTGTAGCCTCTGAGGTAAACATCTCTGCTGAAACTCCTGTTAATTTAGCAGAAGATGCTCCTGTTGTCAATACTGTGAATGATAGTGTCTCAGCTCCTGAAGGACTCTTTGATAATGTATATAGACCAACTCTACCCACACCCCAAACTTCACCACAAAGAACCCAAACTAACCAAACCACAAACCCATCCTCACCACAAAGCACCTCAAATCAACTGACCATACCACAACCTACACCTATCAAAACTATCTTTCCACCAATTATACCTGATTCTGACTAGGGATGGCAATTTTACCCGTACCCTCGGATACCATGGATAAAATCCGCAGCAGACGCAGGCGGGTAGTTAAATGGGTACCCACGGGTAAAATAAACGGGTAATTTCAATACCAGTTTATAAACGGGGCGGGGGCGGGTATCACACTATCCGTGCCCGCGGATACCCGCACCCGTTACTTAAATTATTAAAATGCCCTTTATTATATATATGTAGTAATTTCTAAATGTATTTGATTACTTTTGTTAGTAACTTTTGTAATTGGATAATGCTTTGTGCTTTCTTAACATCTATTTCTATGAACATGGTTATTTTAAATTGAATTACGCATTTTTAGCAATTTTTCAAGCAAAAAGAGTATATATTTTTTCTGGAAAAAATAATTCACGGATACCGGCAAACCCGCGAATATCCATGAAACCCGCTGGATACCCGCCCGAAGGATACCCGTGTGGGTAACAGGCGGGGACGGGTATGGATTTTAGCCGTCGGGTACGGGGGCGGGGGGAGTGCTACCCGTGCCCGCCCCGCCCCGTTGCCATCCCTAATTCTGACCCCTAGTTTCATCAAACCGATGATGGAATTTGCCCAGGTGCCCCATTTCCTAAACCTCTTAGACAACTCTTTCCACCCATTGTACCCTCATCCACTCTCTTTTCTTGGAGTGACACATCTTGTTAGAAACAAATGTAGAAACCTTGCTTTGGGTGTCAGATAGCGATCAAACTTTCTATCCACAAGCCGATCTCTAAATAGAGTAAAGTTGACATCTTCCTTGTTTTCCTATTCTTCCCAATCATCTGACAGGCCGATTCCTTCTCTAGCACAAACAGTTTCTTTAACAATGTCAAAGATGTCGAATCGGTGCCTTACCGCGTTCACATTTCCAACAGCGCTGAACAAGTGTGCATGTCTTGACGAAGCAGAGTTCTTCCAAAACTCTTTGACGATGTGAGGGTAGACATTTTCTTTGATTGAACAGAAGTTCGTCCAACCCGCATATTCTAGTTCTGGGAAAACATCCATACCAGCATCTTTTATCTCTTGAAACTCAACTATGTGCTCGATGACTATCTTTATTGCTTCAAATTCTTCCATATTAGGTACAACAGAAGGGTTTCTAGTCTTTTTGGAAGCCATTTGGGGTAGGAAGACGAAGAGAGATTAGGTTTGAAGACAAAAATGTGAGAGCTTTAGAGAGAGAGAGAGGAGTCTGAAGGTGAAGGGTTGTGTATGAGGGAGAGGTTTACGAAAAGCACTTAGCATTTATGACGCTAACATGCGGAGAACGAAACTAGCCGAAGGGAGCGAAACGTTTTCTCATTAACTTCCCACTTAATCATTCTAGAATTTGAAATTAATTATGTATTTCTCAGTCTTAAAGAGGGTCCACGTCACATCAGACGGGTTTTAAACTAACAGACACATCATACAAATATTCACACATAAAAAATCTTAAGATAAGATTTTAAATACTCACTTGTAAGTCATTTGTCTTAATAAATCACTGACCTCTTTTGTTGTTTCACTTTCTCTCTGAGATGTTCTTGCTTAAATTGGAGGCTTTGGAATATATACTCGTTTGTGATTGTGAGTAGTGAGAGTCCATTTTCCAACTTCTATCATAGGATTGTTATTTGTTCTACTCAACAAATCTGAAAGAGGGATTATAAGATGTTTTGGTACCGATACCTTTTTGGGTCCTTTCCCTTTAGTTGTTTTAGTTTGCGGAGACTTGGCTTTCCTTTTGTGAAAGCACTTGGACGTGATATGTCCAAATTTACCACAAAATGCACATGATATTTCAGAAGAATATTTAATGGAGATTTTCAATTTATCTGAGAGTTTATTAGATATTGTATCAGGATTCTTTCCAATGTATCCAATACCAGTTTTGTCAAAACTAGACCTTTGACTTTCGAGAAGTTTCATTAGGTTGTTCTTGCCATTGGCAAATCTAGCAAGGTCATTAGTGAGCTCTTCCTCTTTCTGTTGAAGTTTCAAAACTTCTTCAGATGGTGGTGTTTCAGTAATGATCTTAGCTCTGAGCATTTCTGCTTTAAGCTTTCCGTTTTCTTTGACTAGTTCATAAATCTCAAGATTTTTCTGTTCATGCTCCTTAGTGAGCTTCACACACTTTTTCTTTGTTCTTTGAACTTATCAAGAATACAGTTAGATTCACTGAGAAGTTCATGATAGGCATCTAGCAAATCCTCAAATTCAGAATTTACCTCATAGTTCGAGTCAGTGTCTCCAAGTAGCCATTTGAACTCATCATTTGATTCTTTGTCCAGATCTTCCCAAGTGATCACCTTTTTGAGTGGTGACATCTTGTCACCAGATGTTCTGATTGCTGATTTCTTAGCTCTTATTTTGTTCCAGAATCTTCTCATCTTTCTGGTTCCTTCAGAAACTTCTTTATCTTCATCATCATTTTGAGAATGCTGATCTTTTGGTGTACTTGAAGATGGAAGCTTGTCAACATTGTTAACTTATCTTTCTTCAGATGTTTCTTTGACAACAACATCTTCATCATATAGTACCTTAAGTCTGTTCCAAATATCTTTGGCTGTTTCACAACTATTGACTTTATCGTATTCAGACCTACTAAGAGAACATACAAGAAGATATTTTGCTTTGGCATTAAACTGAACCATATTTTTGTGATATAATGTCCATCTCTTTGTGGGAATAGAATTTCCACTTTCATTAGTTGGACTGTATGGTCCTTGAGATATGATTTCCCAAAGATCTAAGTTAGTTGACTCAATGAACATTTTCATCTTATTTTTCCAGTACTTGTAATCCTTTCCATTGAACATGGGTGGTTTGCTGAGGCATGTACCCTGATTGTACATACTGTTGCTTGAGGCTGCTTCACTTGCCATTCTTCAGAATCTTTTCCTCTACACTGTGAGGTGCTCAACCCAGAGGCTGCACTCTGATACCAACTGAAATGGCACAAAACAACACTAGAAGGGGGGTTGAATAATGTTTTCGAAAATTAGAGTTTAAGAAGCACAAAACAGGGTCAGTAATTGTGAGATGGTTAAAGACATACGCCTTTCTCAACAAACTGATCATCAACTATTTAACACACCTGAGTTAGTTACTTAAAACAGTTAAACAAACTGAATAATAAAGTCAAGGTTAGGGAAAGAGTATACTCAGAGATTTATCTTGGATCACCCACAAACTTTGGGCTACATCCAGTCCTTGGTTTCACCAAGCTTTAACACTATAACTGATCAAGGTTACAGATGAGTATTATTTGCATACCTAGCCTCTCCAGGCTCAACCAAAAGTATTGTTTGCACACTTATGTGTGCGTTCCGGCAAGTGTACCAGATTCGTCGCCAAGTAATAAAAAGATATCGATCCCACAGAGACCGTGATCTCAAATCACAACTAATTATTAAATCGATAAAACTGGATTATGTAAGAAAGGATTTTGATTTTTGGAAGAAGAGATAACTTAGAAAAATCGGATAAGGAATGCAATCAAGTAAAACAGAAAGTAAATCAATTTGTGGTTTTTCATATCTAAAGGGATTCCTAGGAATTTGGGTTACCAACAAGATCGTTCATGTTACTAAATTGACTACCTCTTGTTAATTATCAAAATTTCCTTGAAGGCGAATTTATCCTCAAATAGTTGATGCTCCCTCTCGGGTTATAAAAACCGTGCCCGATTAAACCAACCCCCTACTCTCGTGGTAGTTGAATTTAGATCGGACCCTTTAAGTTTTGTGACAATTCGTGAATCCTCGAGGACCGCTTCTAACTCTCGTGATTCAAGTCCTAAGTATGATTCTATAGATCCGACACCTAAGTTCACCGCTAGGTTCCTCCTTAGGGTATCTACGTCACGCAAATAAGCCGCCACCGAATTTACGAGTAATTAAAACAATAGAAATCAGATCTAAAGCAAAATCGAAATTAACAAGAAATGGAAATCAATTCATAACATGAAAACAGATCTTGGGCATACCCCCAATCCCTAGAAATAAAGCTATTACTCTAGCATTGCCATGGTGATGATAAGATTGGTTAACAACAACATAAAATAAAACCTAAAAGAAGAGAAGAAGAAGAAGAGAGACCCTAAAAATTTGCCTAAGTGTAGCAGCCCCAAAAGCCTCCCTGAGTCTCTGCCTAGATGCCATATTTATAGATTAGGGAAGTTTGAATCCCAATCAAACACAAATTCAGATCAATTCAGTTTGTTCAGATCCAAATATTGCGCGTCACGGCCGTGACGGATTCTGCCTTGGAAATTCTTCACTGGTTGGTCTGTCACGGCCATGATGGTCATCACGGCCTGGCCCTGATGGCCATCACAGACGTGATGGCCTTCACGACCCGACCCTTACAGCTTCTTACTTTTTCGTTCTTCTTTCTTTTTTCAGCTCTGCTCGATCATGGCCGTGATGGGCTCTGTTTGGCTCATTTTTCTTCACTTTTCAAGCCCCATCTTCATGCAATCTCCATCATGGTTAATCTTGAGCATTTTAATCCTTAATTCCTGCACAACAACACCACAAAACCGCTTTACCCGTTCCAAGGTAAAAATTAAACAAAATCAAATTAAAAATGCCTAAACTATATGAAAATTCATGCAAAATGTCAATGAAATATGAGGTGAAATCACACTCATCAAATCACCCCAAGCTTAAGATTTTGCTTGTCCTCAAGCAATTACCAGCGCCGGAAGATATAAATAATCAGAGCAAGGATAGTGAACCAAGAACCCGAGTAACTAATCCAAGTAACAGGAATATTCAAATAAGAAACTAAGAGACAATCAATTTCAAGTCCAATTAGAAGCTTAGGTTTCCTAAATTCATATTCTCACTGATTCGGGCACTCTTCTCACCTCACTCAAATGTTTAAGGATATATGGCAATTCGCTCAATTTTCTCAAGGAAGGTACTCTACCATAAGCTTGATTATTAACCAAATCTCTACTTTATTAATGAAAACACATAAGAATCAAGAGGTCTTTCATTTTGGTTGTAATGAGGCCATGGGATTAATCGTTAGGTGGGGAAATCAAGAAAAGGAAAATTCAAGAAGGCTAGACAAAATATCAGACAGTGCAAAGCATGACAACCTTCTAAAATACCTTTTTGGGCTTTAGTTCACTTTTCCACCTTTCTTTCTTTCTTTTTATTTTATTTCTCGCTTTATTTTTGTCCTCCCCTTCTCCATTTTTTTCGTTTATTTATTTTATTTTATTTATGTAGAGAATGGGAGATTTTCAACTTACGAGAAATATATATATTTTTCTAACTTTCTTATCCCACAATTTATTTTTCAAACTACCTTTTTATCCTTTTTGCAATACTTTAGAAGGTGCCATACCAACCATCATTCATCAAAATATCTCAAGGTACCAAGAAAAGTATTTTATTCTTTTAGGCTCAAAATTGGGCAACTAAGGGGGTAGCATTTAATCAATCAAAGCTCAGAAGGCCAGAAAAATACCTAGTGCCTCAATCATTTTCAAAAATGTTCTAAAAAATTTTTAAGTTTCAAAACGGTTTCAAGTCAAGTTCTAGAAAATACAATCCAAGAGGTAGATTTAGTGAGTACCCCTTTTAGGCTCAAGATCTCACATTTAATAGTTTAAAATCAATAAGAAACACAAATTTAAGGAACCACATGCTAATTATCAATTATCAAAAGATCATCTCAAGAATTTTTATTTTTAGCCTTATCACAAGAATAAAAAATTGGGTTCAAAAATTCACTATCTCAGTTTATTTGGCACCAAGTTCTCACAATTGGGTGCATACTCTAAGCAAAGGACAATCTAATCATGTGACTATGCCTATGTGAATGCAACATGAAAAATGCAAAAATGCAAAAATACCCCTACCCCAAGCTTAAAAACTTAAATTGTCCCCAATGTAAATAATCAAGTCGGAGAGAGGAGAAAAAATAGAACAACTCACCGAGGTGGTAGCGGGTGCTGGCTCACATGCCAGTCAAAGAGCTGCTGGGAAATGTGTCACGGCCGTGATTCTTATCACGGCTAGGCCGTGATCAATTTTGGTCTTCAGGGTCCTTCTCATCACGCCCGTGATGGATGTTACGGCTGGGCCGTGATCCTTTCTGGTCTTCTCTGGTTAGTTCATCACGGCCGTGACCACTGTCAAAGCCATGAATTAGTGATCTTTCTTTTCTTATCTTCTCAAATTATTCAAAAACAAAATTCAAAAACAAATGGAAAAGGGAAAGAAAACTTGGGTTGCCTCCCAAGAAGCGCTTATTTACGGTCTTAAGCTTGACCATACTTCTTTCAAACAATCGGGGTCGACTGGGCGTAGAAGTGCAGGAACACTTCTCTTCCATGGGAGTCCTTCAAAGAGCCGATTTTGCTCATATGACCAATTGCGCTTTCGCTTTGCTCTTTTCACTCTGATTTTCATGGCCTTGCTCCCTCCCAGCGGAAGTTCTAACTCCACATGATGAGCAACTCCGACTTCGTCACCATTTGGTGCCTCATTTGTCTTGCAAAGCTTCGGAGTTGCTTCCATGTTAGGCTCTTCCTTCACATCTGGAGACTTTATTTCGATCCTGCACACATGACTCTAAAAAGGAGGGTTGTTATATGAGTTAGTCAAATCAAAATCTACCCTACATTCCTCTACATTCAGAGAGAGTTTTCCATTCTTTACGTCTATTATCGCTCCAGCTGTGGCCAAGAACGGTCTTCCTAGAATGATGGGGAATTTAGAATTCCCGTTCATATCCAACACCATGAAATTGGTAGGAATGAAAAATTTCCCTACCCTTACGGGAACATTCTCTAGTATGCCTAGAGGAATTTTAGTTGAGCCATTCGCAAATTGTAAAGAGAATTTGGATGGACTCAATTCCTTGGTTCGCAACCTCTCCAAGATAGTAAGTGGCATCAAGCTCGCACTAGTCCCTAAGTCACATAAGGCTTGGTCTATTTTCACTTCTCCAATTGAGCAAGCAATAGAGAAACTACCTGGATCTTTTAGTTTAGGAGGCATATTAGTTTTTATCATGACATTGTGCTCCTCAATTAAGATCTTACCTTCTATTTCTACTTGCTTTATCTTGACCAACCTTTGTGGGAAAGGTATTGGGGGTTGGTAAGGTGGTGGAGGGACATACTTTGGCTCTATCTCTTCATCTTCACTCATGTCCTCCTCATATTCCACATCCTTTTCAACTACCCCAAGCTTATCACCCCTCAAGTATATGGAATTACAATGTTTATTGGGATTAACTTCGGGTTGTCCCGGAAACGCACCCTTAGGTCTAGAATATGTGCTGGCTTGTTGGGCAATTTGAGTTTCTAGCATCTTATTATGGATGACTAAGTTATCTACCTTAGATGCTAGCTCTTTTATTGCCTCATTGACTGCCCTACCTTGTTGCCTAAACTGTTCATTTTGTTTTATTTAAGTTTCAACAAAACTTTCCAAAAGAGACTCAAGTTTAGACTTTTGTACCTGAGGATACCCCGATGCGGGTTTCCTATTACCTTGGCCTTCTTGGAATTCATGGTTCATTGTGATGCTGTAATTCCCGTACGAGAGGTAAGGGTTGTTCTTCCTTCCTTGACTGTAAGAATTTGGGGGAGCATAATTTGGCAACTTCGGGTTCGTGTCGTAGAAGTTGTGACAAGAGTTCACTTGTTCCCCCGAAGCGCCGGATCCATGAGCAATACCACGTGGGCACTCCAATATGTCATGTCCCTGCATTCCACAAATCTCACAAACAATGTTAGTAGCACCTATTGAACTCACGTTAGCCATTTCAAGCTGATCAAAGAGTTTGTTCAGTGAGTCAATTTTAGACATAATAAGATCAGTGCTATTCATTTCAAACTTACCTCCGGAAATCTTTTTCGGTTTATTACCTCTTTCTGAACCCCATTGGTGGTAGTTGGTGGCCACGTTTTCAATGATGTTGAATGCCTCAGTCAGAGGCCTATTCATAAAGGCTCCACCAGCTGCGGAGTCAAGTAACACCTTCGAAGAGTAATCCAATCCGTTGTAGAAGGTGTGTGATAAGCCTCTGGCTTATCTAGTTTTATAACTAGATGGACTGTGGTTTTCGTGCAAATTATTCGAGTTCACTCTCGATTTCGCCCAAATTTGCCTTATTTTGTTCCTAAGTTGGACTTTGACTCGTTCTAGGTATTTTTAGTAGTTTTTAGTCTATTTTGAATAGAATTACGCTTTTTGTGTCTTTTTATTGTTTCAGGTCAATAAGTGAAGCTCTGAGAGTCAAGGAAAGTCAAGAAGCAATGGAAAAAGCACTTCTGGAGATACTCGCCTCGCGAGTTGATGCTCGCCTCGCGAGCCTGAACATCAACTGAAGCAGGAACAGTCATCATTCCGGTTAGCCACGCGAGACTCTTCTCGCCCCGCGAGAGTCTGAAGACCTGCAAGACAGAGACCATCACGGCATAGCCGTGATGAAGGTCGCGGCTGTGACAGATTGAAGTTGGAAGACTCGCCCCGCGAACACACCCTCGACTCGCGAAAATCCAAATTTGAAAGCGCGCCAAAACTAAAATTCGCCTCGCGAAGGAGTTCTCGCCCCGCGAGCGAGCAAGAATCAGAATCCTTATTTAAAGGCTGTTTCAGATCAAATTGAGAGGGAAGGTTTTTCCACTGGTTTTATATCAGTTTAGGACGAATCCTTGTTTTCTTCTGGAGCTGCGTCTCCCTTTTTCTTATTTTATTTCATTAAGGAGATTATGTCGGATTGTTTGTGCGTCGTCACGGGCATGAGGAACTAATCCCCTCGTCCGAGGGATCGATGAAGCCACCCATGGCGGTATAGTGTTAATGTGATGTATGTTTTTCTCCCCTTCTCTCAATACATGTTTTCCAATTCTGATTTGATTGTGTTGATCATATGTGTTGCGTGATTAACTAGTTAAACGTGTTTGAGGCCGATCGGCGATTCGCGTTTTAGAACTTGGATTGGAATCACTAATCGAATAATGAGCACGATAGTGGATTTAGGAGATTAGTGCAACCTTATAGGGAACAAGAATTAATAGAATTCGAGATTAGGATTATGAGACCTAGTAAGTAATTAATCCAATCGTCGAATACGTCCTATTGAGCACGACAGTGGATATAGGAGAAATTGGGGATCCCGGTTGACATTATAATTGAACTTAGGGAGGAATACATCATCACTTGGGGTACTATACAGGATTGGGTATGTGGATTTGAGACCTTGGATATTTTAATTTCTGAATTTAATCACCTTAGCTTTAATCGATTTGTTACTTGAATTGCGATAATAATCTATCTCTCTCAACCACTTTCCCTCATTTGACCAAACGTATCTGATTTCCTGCAGATTAGTCGAATTGGTAGCCTGTTGTGACTCCGGCAAGTGTACCGGGTCGTCGCAAGTAATAAAAACACGGTAAGATATTACCGAGGTCGAACACAAGGATTGGGTTACCAATTCAACTAAATTGTCAAGAAATCCGATACGTTGGTTAAGCAATAGAGGGTGGTTGAGAGAAAGAGTTTGAGATTGCAATTCAAGAATCAAATCAAATAACGCTACAGTGATTAAAATCAGAAATTAAATGCATCCAAGGTCTCAAATCCACCTACCCAATCATGTTAAGTACCCAAGTGATGATGTATTCCTCCCTAAGTTCAATTACAATGTCAACCGGGACCCCTAAACTCTCCTAAATCCACTCTCGTGCTCATTAGGATGTATTCGACGATTGGATCAATTACTTGTTCGGTCTCATAACCCTAATCTCGAATTCTATTAAACCTTGTTCCCTATATGGTTGCCCTAATCAAATAAATCCACGGTCGTGCTCATTATTCGATTAATGATTCCAATCCAAGTTCTGAAACGTGAATCGCCGTTAGGCTTCAAACACGTTTAACTGATTAATCACGCAATACATATGATCAAACATTCAAATCAGAATCGGAAAACATCAATTAAAAAGAGGGGAGAAACACATACATCATATGAACACTACACCGCCATGGGTGGCTTCATCGATCCTCTGACGAGGGGGATTAGTTCCTCATGCCCGTGACGACGCACAAAACCATCGGCAATAATCTCCATAATAATAAACTAAAAGAAGAAAAGAAAAGAAAAGGGAGACGCAGCTCCAGAAGCAAGGATTCGCACTACTATCCTTATCTAAACAGTGGCTAAAAAACCACTAATCCTGATCTGAGACAGCCCTTAAATAAGGATTCTGTTTCTCGCCAGCTCGCGGGGCGAGCTTACTCTCGCGACGCGAAATTAAGCATTGGCGTGCTTCAAATTTTGTATTTTCGCGAGGCGAGCTTGTATTCGCGGGGCGAGTCTTCAAACCCTAATCTGTCACAGCCGTGATATCCATCACGGCTAAGCCGTGATTGTCTCTGTCTTCCATGGTCTTCAGGGACTCGCGAGGCGAGACTTCTTTCGCGGGGCGAGTCTTCAATTCTGGGCTGTGACCTTCATCACGGCTAGGCCGTGATGGTCTCTGACTTCCAAGTCTTCATTCTCTCGCGGGGCGAGTCTTCAAACCTCCATTTGTCACAGCCGTGACCTTAATCACGACTATGCCGTGATAGTCTCTGTCTTGCTGGTCTTCAGACTCTCGCGAGGCGAGAGTACACTCGCGGGGCGAGTGTCTCAGAATTTCAATTTCCACTATTTCTTTGCTTTCCTTGACTCCCGGAGCTTCACTTTATTTACCTGAAAACACAAAAAGCAACCAAAAGCATAATTCTATCCAAAATAAGCTAAAAACTACACAAAAGACGCAAAACGAGTCAAAGTCCAACTTAGGAACAAAACAAGGCAAAATTTGGGCGAAAACGAGAGTGAACTCGACTAATTGGCACATAAACCCTAGTTCATCTAGTCATAAAACTAGATAAGCCAGAGGCTTATCAAAACACCCCAAACTTAAACCTTGCTTGTCCCCAAGCAAGCTTAAAACTCAAAAACGACTCAAGACTTGGCAAGCCTAATGGAACCAATCGATTTCGCACAAATTTAATGCAATCAAAACAGTTTTTCTCCAATGATCTCCCCCCTACATCAATGTAATCCCGACATTCATTTACTTTAAATCATTGAGAACTTCATCATTCATGCAATCATTAGTCTAAGTTGAGGATCAGGGTCACACACAAAAGGAAGATCACCAATTTCAAACAACTGCCTTCCTCACAAGGGTATGTAAAATTTCACTCATTCGCTCAAATTCGTCAAGGCTTTCAACTTTTTCACTCAATTTGACTTATCAAGAGCACTTCCCATGAATTTGATTTTCATCTCAAAAATGGTTCCCACGAAAACATGCATGCAACATCAGAAGGTCTTTTAAAGGTTGTAATGGGGCCTGGCTCAGGGTAGGATAATGAAGGATATTTAGGCTTAAGTCCCTAGGAACTAAGAGAGCATGAGCATTTTGACACTTTTTCCACTCAAATTCCTTTTTCCATTTTTCTTTTTGTCTCGGGTGACTACAGCCTTTTTTCCTTGCTCATTTTTTTTTTTTTTTTCTGTTTTGCCCCTTTTCCTTTGGCAATTTATTTTGATTTTTTTTTTTTTTTTTTTTTTTCTTTGCCTTGGGTTTCAACCTTTTATTTTTCTTTTTCTCACCCCAAAATGTCATACCTCCTTGTAGCCACCCCAAACTTAGTTTCTCACAACTCTTTCCTCATTAAGCTTCCATGCTCTCCTAATCCTAAGATTGGGTTAACATGGTTTTTTCAGATTTCGGCTCATAATGTAGGGTCATAAAGAAACAATAGGTTAATTAGGCTCAATGTGGCTAACTAAGGAACATGCATTAGGGATGGTTCATTTTTAGGCCATGTAGCTAATTCAAAGAAAATTGCCTAAATCATTTGATGCAACACATAAACATGCAAACCATAAAGAGATTCAAGCAAATTCGGGAAAGTGCAACTTAACAGTGATTCACACATTCAAAAACAGAGTTGGAGGCTCAAAATCCTCACCTGGACATTTTGCAAATTGTTTGACCGAGATACGATTCCTAGTGTGTGCACCCCCTCACCCCAAACTTATCATAAATCAAGCAATCACAATAAATCTCAAAGTTCAATTTTCAATTTTTAAGTGGGGATCAACTTTTCTATTATTAGAACCTAGGGGGAAATCATCAATGGTCAATATAATTCATGCAATCAATCTATGCTCAATTTAATTAAAATCCAACAAGCTTGCCGACACGACATTTCATACAAAAACTCTTGATCTTCTCAAATTATTCAAGAGTGACAAACAAAAACAAAACATAAACAAAACAAAAGTTAGGAGAATAGAGGGATACCTAGCTTGGGTTGCCTCCCAAGAAGCGCTTGTTTAACGTCCCGAGCCTGACTCAAGTCACCCCTAAGGGTTAATCCGGACGTAGATCTTGCTTGCCGTTCCATGCCTCAGTCCGTATTCTGTAGGCTCTTGCCCTTTCATAAGCTCTCCTACTGTTCCCGGACAGCTCATTTAAGTCCAGCATCCTTCTATAATCAGCACGAGCTCTCCACTCCGTGATGGTCCTTTTTGGGATCAACTCGTTGTTTGCATTGACCACCACGGTTGCGCCACCTTTCAACCTTGGTGCTTTACCCTTCTTTTTCTTGCCCTTGCAGCTGAGCTCTTCCTTTGTACATTCTTCCCTTGGGAGACTCGGTATGGGTTCCATGTCTCGTAGCCACTCAAGGTAGACTTCATTCCCCGAAGGGCCTTTTTCCTTACTGTCTTCCTCATGAGATTCTACCGATACTGTTGCAAGTGAAGGATCATGGTCTTCTCGAGTTTCCTTTACCTTTTCAGTTGGGTCCACCACATCCACTCGATACACAGCTGACTTCTCTGCAGGGTGCTTCATTGCTTCAAAGAGATTGAAGACTACCTCATCATCATGCACCCTTAGGGTGAGTTTCCCTTGCCGCACATCTATCAAGGCACCCCCAGTGGCCAAGAAGGGCCTACCCAATATGAGGGGAACCTCGGCGTCTTCATCCATATCAAGCACTACAAAGTCCGCCGGAAATATAAGCTTGCCCACCTTCACTAACAAGTTTTCGACCACCCCATAAGGATATTTTATAGAGCGGTCGGCCAGTTGGAGCGACATCCGTGTATCCTTAACTTCTTGGATTCCCAACCTCTTCATCATAGAGAGGGGCATCAAGTTGATGCTTGCCCCTAGATCACATAATGCCTTCCCTACAGTCATCTCCCCAATGGTACATGGTATCGAAAAGGAACCGGGATCCTTCAACTTTGGAGGGAGTTTTCTCTGAAGAATGGCACTACATTCCTCGGTCAAAGCAACCGTTTCCTCGTCCATAATTTCCGCTTCTTGGTGAGAAGATCCTTCATAAACCGGGCATATGATGGCATCTGTTCCAAGGCTTCCGCAAATGGAATGTTAATCTGAAGTTTTCGGAAGACATCAAGGAACTTATTGAATTGCTTATCCTGTTGAGGCTTCTTCAATCTTTCAGGATACGGTACCTTCATGTAGGGCGGGAGGTCCTGGGGTTCAACCCACTTCTTCTTTCGGAACTCTTCATCTACAAGTTTCAGCCTTCCCCCTTGCTTCGGTGCCTTGTCACTTGCCAACCCTTCTTTCTCTGGTTGCTCTTCCTCAACGGGTAGTTGTTCCGGGGCCTTGTCATCCTGAGAACTAGTTGCACCCCTGTTAGGTTCTAACACCCTTCCGCTTCTAGTAGATATGACGTTGCATTGTCCCTTGGGGTTGTTCTCGGTATTACCTGGGAAAGTGCCTGGGAGACGCTCATTAAGTTGCTTTGCGAGTTGGGCCATCTGTGTCTCTAAATTGTGAATTGCCGCCCCTGTATGCGTTGTTAACTTGTCAACTTTCGTATTCACTGTGTCTGTGTTGATTATCATCTTTTCCATTGCTGCACTCATCTTCTCAATAGCCGCTTCCCACGGTTGTCTTCCACCATCTGTTATTTGCAACCGACTAGCCCCCGGAAGAGCTCTCTTGGGTATTGCACTCGTTGAATTCCAATGTTCGGCCTTCTACCTGCTGAGGTTGTTGCCAATTCTGCTGAGGAGGTTGTTGACCGGTTAGACCACCATTAACATTACTCCAAGCGAAACCCGGATGGTCTCTCCTCATGTACCCCCTATTTTGATTCTGATTGTAGTCATTTTGTTTGTTCCTCTGATAGTTATTCTGGGCACAAGTGTCATAAAAGTTGTGGCATGAGTCCACATGTTCTCGAGGGAAGTTGAATGGACAGTTTCAGTGTCATGATCTCCATTACAATTACCACAACCTGGAGGCATTCCCTCGTGTATCACATTAGCCTTCTTGTTCTCTGACAAAGCCGCCACTTGCATCTTCAACAATCTGTTTTGCTCAAGAATGGCCTCCATTGCCCCAGAACTGATTCCATTTGAGGTTTCCCTTCCACGGTTGTAATCATTATATGACATTTTCTCTAACAATGCCCATCCATCCTCGGCTGATAAATAAGAGAACGAGCCACCAGCTGCGGCATCACAGTTCATCTGATAGCGTCCCCTCAACCCATTAAAGAAATGTTGAACTTTAGAGACGGGGTCAAAGAACGCTGAAGGGCATCTTCTCAATAAGCCATTGTACCTCTCCCAAGCTTCATTATATGTTTCATCCTCTGTCTGCCTGAAAGATGTAACGGCTATTCTTGCTTGTGCCGCTTTCTGAGGAGGGAAATATTTGGTAAGGAACTTCTGTGCCATCTGCTCCCAAGTTCTGATACTGTTCCTATCCAAGCTGTCTACCCAATCGCGAGCGACATCCCTAAGAGAGAGAGGAAAAAGTCGCAAGCGAAACTCATCTTGTGAGACTCCTCTTGTCTTCTGTAAGTCACAAGCTTCAAGGAAGCGAGTGATGTGTCTATGAGGGTCCTGTTTGCCACTCCCATCAAACTGATTCTCACGGATCTGGTATGTGACACATGCTTCCACTCTGAAAGAGTCTGTATTCAGGTTGCCCATCACAATAGAAGAGTCACAATCGCCCAAGCTGGGTAGATCGTACTCGAAGAGAGGCTTGTAACGAGGAGGAGGAGGAGGAGGATTTTCTTCAGCCATGTCCTCTATTTTAATTGCTTCCAACCTCTTCCTTTCTCTGGCCTTTTTTCTTAATTGCCTCTCAGTCCTGGTGATCTCTGAATCGAATAGCAAGTCCTCTTGTGAAAGGGTACCTCGCATACAAAAACACGGCAAGACCAAGTGGAATCAAAGAAGTAGAGAGAAATAATAACGAAATAACAGAAAAATAAAAATAAAAACCGCTTAACCAAATAATCAAATTTCCTAAAAATTAGGAAAACTGGTTGTGCCAATCCCCGGCAACGGCGCCAAAAACTTGTTGTGACTCCGGCAAGTGTACCGGGTCGTCGCAAGTAATAAAAACACGGTAAGATATTACCGAGGTCGAACACAAGGATTGGGTTACCAATTCAACTAAATTGTCAAGAAATCCGATACGTTGGTTAAGCAATAGAGGGTGGTTGAGAGAAAGAGTTTGAGATTGCAATTCAAGAATCAAATCAAATAACGCTACAGTGATTAAAATCAGAAATTAAATGCATCCAAGGTCTCAAATCCACCTAACCAATCATGTTAAGTACCCAAGTGATGATGTATTCCTCCCTAAGTTCAATTACAATGTCAACCGGGACCCCTAAACTCTCCTAAATCCACTCTCGTGCTCATTAGGATGTATTCGACGATTGGATCAATTACTTGTTCGGTCTCATAACCCTAATCTCGAATTCTATTAAACCTTGTTCCCTATATGGTTGCACTAATCAAATAAATCCACGGTCGTGCTCATTATTCGATTAATGATTCCAATTCAAGTTCTAAAACGCGAATCGCCGTTAGGCCTCAAACACGTTTAACTTATTAATCACGCAAAACATATGATCAAACATTCAAATCAGAATCGGAAATCATCAATTAAAAAGAGGGGAGAAACACATACATCATATGAACACTACACCGCCATGGGTGGCTTCATCGATCCCTCGGACGAGGGGATTAGTTCCTCATGCCCGTGACGACGCACAAACCATCGGCAATAATCTCCATAATAATAAACTAAAAGAAGAAAAGAAAAGAAAAGGGAGACGCAGCTCCAGAAGCAAGGATTCGCACTACTATCCTGATCTAAACAGTGGCTAAAAAACCACTAATCCTGATCTGAGACAGCCCTTAAATAAGGATTCTGTTTCTCGCCAGCTCGCGGGGCGAGCTTACTCTCGCGACGCGAAATTAAGCATTGGCGCGCTTCAAATTTTGTATTTTCGCGAGGCGAGCTTGTATTCGCGGGGCGAGTCTTCAAACCCTAATCTGTCACAGCCGTGATATCCATCACGGCTAAGCCGTGATTGTCTCTGTCTTCCATGGTCTTCAGGGACTCGCGAGGCGAGACTTCTTTCGCGGGGCGAGTCTTCAATTCTGGGCTGTGACCTTCATCACGGCTAGGCCGTGATGGTCTCTGACTTCCAAGTCTTCATTCTCTCGCGGGGCGAGATGTCTCTCGCGGGGCGAGTCTTTAAACCTCCATTTGTCACAGCCGTGACCTTAATCACGACTATGCCGTGATAGTCTCTGTCTTGCTGGTCTTCAGACTCTCGCGAGAGTACACTCATGGGGCGAGTGTCTCAGAATTTCAATTTCCACTATTTCTTTGCTTTCCTTGACTCCCGGAGCTTCACTTTATTTACCTGAAAACACAAAAAGCAACCAAAAGCATAATTCTATCCAAAATAAGCTAAAAACTACACAAAAGACGCAAAACGAGTCAAAGTCCAACTTAGGAACAAAACAAGGCAAAATTTGGGCGAAAACGAGAGTGAACTCGACTAATTGGCACATAAACCCTAGTTCATCTAGTCATAAAACTAGATAAGCCAGAGGCTTATCATAGCCCAATCCCTGAGTTCGACCTCGGTAATTACTTACCGTGTTTATTTTATTACTTGCGACGACCCGGTACACTTGCCGGTGACTCATCAAGTTTTTGGCGCCGTTGCCGGGGATTGGCACACCAATTTTCCTAATTTTTAGGAAATTTGATTATTTGGTTAAGCGGTTTTTATTTTTATTTTTCTGTTATTTGTTTATTATTTCTCTCTACTTCTTTGATTCCACTTGGTCTTGCCGTGTTTTTGGTATGCGAGGTACCCTTTCACAAGAGGACTTGCTATTTGATTCGGAGATCACCAAGACCGAGAAGCGCTTAAGGAAGGAAGTCAGAGAAAGAAAGAGGCTTGAAGCGATTAATCTTGAGGACATGGCCGAAGAAAACCCTCCTCCTCCTCCTCCTCCTCGTTACAAGCCTCTCTTCGAGTACGATCTACCAAGCTTGGGAGATTGTGACTCTTCTATTGTGAGGGGCAACCTGAATACAGACTCCTTCAGAGTGGAAGCATGTGTCACATTCCAGATCCGTGAGAATCAGTTTGATGGGAGTGGCAAACAGGACCCTCATAGACACATCACTCGCTTCCTGGAAGCTTGTGACTTACAGAAGACAAGAGGAGTCTCACAAGATGAGTTTCGCTTGCGGCTTTTCCCTCTCTCTCTTAGGGATGTCGCTCGCGATTGGGTTGACAGCTTGGATAGGAACAGCATCAGAACTTGGGAGCAAATGGCACAAAAGTTCCTAACCAAATATTTTCCTCCTCAGAAAGCGGCACAAGCAAGAATAGCCGTTACATCTTTCAGGCAGACAGAAGATGAAACCTATAATGAAGCTTGGGAGAGGTACAATGGGTTATTGAGAAGATGCCCTTCAGCGTTCTTTGACCCGGTCTCCAAGGTTCAACATTTCTTTAATGGGTTAAGGGGACGCTATCAGATGAACTGTGATGCCGCAGCTGGCGGCTCGTTCTCTTATTTATCAGCCGAGGATGGATGGGCATTGTTGGAAAAGATGTCATACAATGATTACAACCGTGGTAGGGAAACCTCGAGTGGAATCAGTTCTGGGACAATGGAAGCCATTTTGGAGCAAAACAGATTGTTGAAGATGCAGAATGAGGCTTTGTCTGGAAACAAAAGGGTTAATGTGATACATGAGGGGATGCCTCCGGGTTGTGACAATTGTAATGGAAATCATGACACCCATAGTTGTCCGCTCAACTTCTCTCAGGAACATGTGGACTCATGCCACAACTTCTATGACACCGTGCCCCAGAACAACTATCAGAGGAACAGTCAGAATCAGAATAGGGGCTATATGAGGAGAGACCGTCCGGGTTTCGCTTGGAGTGATGCTAATGGTGGTCTAGCCGGTCAACAACATCCTCAATAGAATTGGCAACAACCTCAACAGGGTCTGATACCGAACATTGGAATTCAGCAGCGCAATACTCAGCAGGCTCTTCCGGGGCCCAATCAGCTGCAAATAACAGATGGTGGAAGACAACCGTGGGAGCTGGCTTTTGAGAAGATGAGTGCAACAATGGAGAAATTGTCAATCGACACAAACACTGCAGTTGCAAGTTGGCAACCTATACAGGCACAGCTTTAGAGAAAGTGAATGCGTCAGTTGACAAGTTGGCAACTCATACAGGGTCGGCAATTCACAATCTAGAGACGCAGGTTGCTCAGCTCGCAAGGCAACTTAATGAGCGTCTCCCAGGCACTTTCCCAGGTGATACCGAGAACAACCCTAAGAACCATTGCAATGCCATAACAACTAGAAGTGGTAGGGTGTTGGGATCTAACAAGAGTGCAACCAGTTTAGAGGAAGACAAGGCCCCGGAACAACCACATGTTGAGGAAGAGCAACCAGAGAAAGGAGGTTTGGCAAGTGACAAGGCACCGGAGCAAGGGGGAAGGCTGAAACTTGTGGATGAAGAGTTCCGAATGAAGAAGTGGGTTGAACCCCAAGACCTCCCGCCCTACATGAAGGTACCGTACCTTGAAAGATTGAAGAAGCCTCAACAAGATAAGCAATTCAATAAGTTCCTTGATGTCTTCCGAAAACTTCAGATTAACATTCCATTTGCGGAAGCCTTGGAACAGATGCCATCATATGCCCGGTTTATAAAGGAACTTCTCACCAAGAAGCGGAGAATAGTGGATGAGGAAACGGTTGCTTTGACCGAGGAGTGTAGTGCCATTCTTCAAAGAAAACTACCTCCAAAGTTGAAGGATCCCGATTCTTTTTCGATACCATGCACCATTGGGGGGATGACTGTAGGGAAGGCATTATGTGATCTAGGGGCAAGCATCAACTTGATGCCCCTCTCTATGATGAAGAGGTTGGGGATCAAAGAAGTCAAGGATACACGGATGTCACTCCAACTGGCCGATCGTTTTGTAAAATATCCTTATGGGGTGGTCGAAGACTTGTTAGTAAAGGTGGACAAGCTTATATTTCCGGCGGACTTTGTAGTGCTTGATATGGATGAAGACGCCGAAATCCTTCTCATATTGGGTAGGCCCTTCTTGGCCACTGGGAGTGCCTTGATAGATGTGCGACAAGGGAAACTAACTCTAAGGGTGCAAGATGATGAGGTAGTCTTCAATCTCTTTGAAGCAATGAAGCACCCTGCAGAGAGGACGGAAGTGTATCGTGTGGATATGGTGGATCCAACTATCAAGGCAAAGGCAACTAGAGAAGCCCATGGTTCTTCACTTGCTCAAGTGTTGGTAAAATCCCATGATGATGATAGTGAGAAAAAAGACCTTTTGGGGGATGAGGTCTATCTCGAGTGGTTGAAAGACATGGAAGCCTTACCGAGTCTCCCAAGGGAAGAATGTGCAAGGGAAGAGCTCAGCAACAAAGGCATGAAAAAGAAGGGTAAAGCACCAAGGTTGAAAGGTGGCACAACCGTGATGGTCAATGCAGACAATGAGTTGATCTCAAAAAGGACCATCACGGGGTGGAGAGTTCGTGCTGATTATAGAAGGATGCTGGACTTAAATGAGTTGTCCAGGAACAACATGCGAGCATATGAAAGGGCAAGAGCCTACATGAAACGGATTGAGGCAGGGCATGGCAAGCAGTTTCTTCCTCCGGAGTAACCCTCTGGGGTGACTTGAGTCAGGCTCGGGACGTTAAACAAGCGCTACTTGGGAGGCAACCCAAGCTAGGTATCCCTCTCTTCTCCTAACTTTTGTTTTGTTTTGTTTATGTTTTTGTTTTTGTTTGTCGCTCTTGAATAATTTGAGAAGATCAAGAGTTTGTGTATGAATGTAGTGTCGGCAAGCTTGTTGGATTTTAATTAAATTGAGCATAAACTGATTGCATGAATTATTTGACCATTGATGATTTCCCCCTAGGTTCGGAAATTAGAAAAATTGATCCCCATGTGAAAAATTGAAAACTGAACTTTGAGAATTTTATTGTGATTACTTGATTTATGATAAGTTTGGGGTGAGGGGGTACACACACTAGGAATTGTATCTCGGTCAAACAATTTGCAAAATGTCCAGGTGAGGATTTGAGCCTCCAACTTTGTTTTTGATTGTGTGAATCACTGTTAAGTTGCACTTTCCCGGATTTGCTGAAATCTCTTCATGGTTTGCATGTTTATGTGTTGCATCAAATGATTTAGGCAATTTTCTTTGAATTAGCTACTTGGCCTAAAGAGAACCATCCCTAATGCATGTTCCCTAGTTAGCCACATTGAGCCTAATTGACCTATTGTTTCTTGATGAACCTATATTATAAGCCGAAAATCTGAAAAACCATGTTAACCCAATCTTGGGATTAGGAGAGCATGGAAGCTTAGCAAGAGAAAGGTTGTGAGAAACTAAGTTTGGGGTGGCTACAAGGTGATATGTCATTTTGGGGTGAGAAAAAGAAAAATAAAGGTTGAAACCCAAGGCAAAAAAAAAAAAAAACAGAAGAGAGAAAAGAAAAAGAAAGCAAAATAAAGTGCCAAGGGAAAAGGGGCAAAACAGAAAAAATGGCAAGGAAAAGGCTGTAGTCACCCGAGACAAAAAGAAAAATGAAAAAAGGAATTTGAGTGGAATATGTGTCAAATGCTCATGCTCTCTTAGTTCCTAGGGACTCAAGCCTAGTATCCTTGAATATCCTACCCTCAGCCAGGCCCCATTACAACCTTTAAAAGACCTTCTGATGTTGCATGCATGTTTTCGTGGGAACCATTTTTGAGATGAAAATCAAATTCATGGGAAGTGCTCTTGATATGAGAAATTGAGGGAAAAGTTGATAGCCTGACAAAAATTGAGCGAATGAGTGAAATACTAAATGCCCTTGTGAGGAAGGCAATTGTTTGAAATTGGTGATCTTCCTTTTGTGTGTGACTTTGATCCTCAACTTAGATTAATGAATGCATGAATGATGAAGTTCTCAATTGTTTAAAGTAAATGAATGTGGGAATTACATTGATGTAAAAGGGGGGATCATTGAAGAAAAACTGTTTGTTCAGATTGCATGAAATTTGTGCGAAATCGATTGATTCCTTTAGGCTTGCCAAGTCTTGAGTCGTTTTTGAGTTTTAGCTTGCTTGGGGACAAGCAAGGTTTAAGTTTGGGGTGTTTTGATAAGCCTCTGGCTTATCTAGTTTTATAACTAGATGGACTGTGGTTTTCGTGCAAATTATTCGAGTTCACTCTCGATTTCGCCCAAATTTGCCTTGTTTTGTTCCTAGGTTGGACTTTGACTCGTTCTAGGTATTTTTAGTAGTTTTTAGTCTATTTTGAATAGAATTACGCTTTTTGTGTCTTTTTGTTGTTTCAGGTCAATAAGTGAAGCTCTGAGAGTCAAGGAAAGTCAAGAAGCAATGGAAAAAGCACTTCTGGAGATACTCGCCTCGCGAGTTGATGCTCGCCTCGCGAGCCTGAACATCAACTGAAGCAGCAACAGTCATCATTCCGGTTAGCCACGCGAGACTCTTCTCGCCTCGCGAGAGCCTGAAGACCTGCAAGACAGAGACCATCACGGCATAGCCGTGATGAAGGTCACGGCTGTGACAGATTGAAGTTGGAAGACTCGCCCCGCGAACACACCCTCGCCTCGCGAAAATCCAAATTTGAAAGCGCGCCAAAACTAAAATTCGCCTCGCGAAGGAGTTCTCGCCCTGCGAGCGAGCAAGAATCAGAATCCTTATTTAAAGGCTGTTTCAGATCAAATTGAGAGGGAAGGTTTTTCCACTGGTTTTAGATCAGTTTAGGACGAATCCTTGTTTTCTTCTGGAGCTGCGTCTCCCTTTTTCTTATTTTATTTCATTATGGAGATTATGTCGGATTGTTTGTGCGTCGTCACGGGCATGAGGAACTAATCCCCTCGTCCGAGGGATCGATGAAGCCACCCATGGCGGTATAGTGTTAATGTGATGTATGTTTTTCTCCCCTTCTCTCAATACATGTTTTCCAATTCTGATTTGATTGTGTTGATCATATGTGTTGCGTGATTAACTAGTTAAACGTGTTTGAGGCCGATCGGCGATTCGCGTTTTAGAACTTGGATTGGAATCACTAATCGAATAATGAGCACGACAGTGGATTTAGGAGATTAGTGCAACCTTATAGGGAACAAGAATTAATAGAATTCGAGATTAGGATTATGAGACCTAGTAAGTAATTAATCCAATTGTCGAATACGTCCTATTGAGCACGACAGTGGATATAGGAGAAATTGGGGGTTGACCGCGCTGTCGCCACGCGCCAAAAAGAACGAGCGATTATAAAATAATGCAGTATAGTGCGACAACTCGGATCGTCTCTCAAGGACTCTTTAGTTGTTGTTATTATTAACAGAAAATTAATAAAAGTTAGAAATGGGGGTTTTGAGATTAAAACTAAATTAACAAAACAAATCAAAAACAGAGAAAAGAAACAAAGCGAGTTAAGAAATTAGCAAATAAACAAAAGCGATTAACCTACTGTTCTCAGTTTCCCTACTATCATTGGTTCATGCAAATCCTAAGCAGATACTAATCCCCTCCCGGTTGTAGCAACAATTAACAAACGAAAACCGCTACTACAGATGTATGTTCCTATTCCCGAAATAACAAACGGGGTTAAGCCCTCATGAACAAACGAACATGAATGAACACACGCGAAATAACAAACGCGATTATATATAGGAACATAGCATCACCGAAATGAAACAATACCACACTATATATTACTGAAATAACAAACAGAAACATATAATATGGCATTGAAAAGAGAAAAGCAAATGAGACAGGAATCACAAAACCTCAAGTGTTAACAGAAACCAATTACAGTAGATTAATCTAGGAGACTAGTTCTCCATTACAGAAATAAACATTAAACTAAAAGAAAAACAAAAGACTACAAACTCAGAAACTAGCCAAAACTGGCTAATTCTGACCCCCTAAAAACTAGCTCCTTCAGTTCTGCCTAAGACTACTTATATACACGTTTCTGGAATCCAAGTCCTCGCGAGGCGAAGCACTGCCCGCGAGGCGAATTATGCGAAAGGTCTGCAACTCTTGGTCTTCTCGCGAGGCGAGCATATCTTCGCGAGGCGAACTCTTCAAATTCCCAACTGTAACGCCCGTGGCCTTCCACACGGGCAAGCCGTGATGCTCTCTGACTTTTCATGGTTGGACGACTCGCGAGGCGAGCCATTTCTTCGCGGGGCGAACCAGAGACCTTGCATTTTCTTGGAACAGTCAGCTTCGGGGTCGCGAGGCGAACAGTCTTATCGCGGGGCGAGAAACTCCAGAATTATTCCTTTTTATTAACCTGAAAATAGAAAGTAAAAGTAAATACTTTATTCACTCTAAATCAACTAAATTAACTTAAAAACACTTTACAGACTCAAAATATTACTTAAGGACAATCAAGTCTAATTTGGGTGAAAATGATATAAAATTAGCACAAAGCCAAGGTCTTTACTAGTTATAAAACCAGTCAAACAGAGGCTCATCAGGGGTCCCGGTTGACATTATAATTGAACTTAGGGAGGAATACATCATCACTTGGGGTACTATACAGGATTGGGTAGGTGGATTTGAGACCTTGGATATTTTAATTTCTGAATTTAATCACCTTAGCTTTAATCGATTTGTTACTTGAATTGCGATAATAATCTATCTCTCTCAACCACTTTCCCTCACTTGACCAAACGTATTTGATTTCCTACGGATTAGTCGAATTGGTAGCCCAATCCCTGAGTTCGACCTCGGTAATTACTTACCGTGTTTATCTTATTACTTGCGACGACCCGGTACACTTGCCGGCGACTCATCAGTGTGCACTAACAACCACCTCTCGAGTCCATGATGTGGGCAAGACTCCAGCAATCCCTTGTAGCGATCCCAAGCTTCAGATAAGCATTCTCCGTCCTTTTGGAAGAAGTTGTGGATCTGGGTTCATACGTAAGCCGTCTTGGATGGAGGGAAGAATTTCTCCAAGAATGCCTGCTCCAGTTGGTCCCAAGTCGACAAGGTATTAGCGGGCACTTGCTTCAACCAAGCCTTAGACTTTCTAGTCAGAGAGGAGGGGAATAACCTCAAGCAAATAGCATCAACCGGGGCGCCTTGAATTCTAACTGCATCGGTGAACTCCAAGAATGTTTCCACGTGATCAGTCTGGTCCTCCGAGGGCAATCCTCCGAATTGATGTTTCCTAATCATGTTAATTAGCATAGGCGGTATAGTGTAGTTCTTCGCCTCAATATCTGGCCTAGCAATCCCAGTTCGCAATCCCCTCGCATTTGGGGCTGCGTAGTCCTTCGATGGTTTCGTATCCGGTAGATTCGCCATGAGTGGAATGAGAATCAACCTCTCTCTCTCTCTCTTTGTAGTCTCCTACGTCGATGAAAGGTCCTTTATACTTCGGGGTCAACCTCACTAAGGTTTCCAAGACTTAGTGATCTTTGCATAAAAGAGAAAACACAGAGAGATAGATGCTAAAAAAAAGAGAAAAAGTGATTGATGAAAAATTTTTTATAACAAAAAAATCAGTTAAAAAGATAAAGAAAATGTCCAGAAAAATCAATTCAAAAATTAAATTGAGATTCAAGGAAGCACAATCCCCGGAAACGGCGCCAAAAACTTGATGTGTGTGTTCCGGCAAGTGTACCGGATTCGTCGCCAAGTAATAAAAAGATATCGATCCCACAGAGACCGTGATCTCAAATCACAACTAATTATTAAATCGATAAAACTAGATTATGTAAAAAAGGATTTTGATTTTTGGAATAAGAGATAACTTAGAAAAATCGGATAAGGAATGCAATCAAGTAAAACAGAAAGTAAATCAATTTGTGGTTTTTCATATCTAAAGGGATTCCTAGGAATTTGGGTTACCAACAAGATCGTTCATGTTACTAAATTGACTACCTCTTGTTAATTATCAAAATTTCCTTGAAGGCGAATTTATCCTCAAATAGTTGATGCTCCCTCTCGGGTTATAAAAATCGTGCCCGATTAAACCAACCCCTACTCTCGTGGTAGTTGAATTTAGATCGGACCCTTTAAGTTTTGTGACAATTCGTGAATCCTCGAAGGACCGCTTCTAACTCTCGTGATTCAAGTCCTAAGTCTGATTCTATAGATCCGACACCTAAGTTCACCACTAGGTTCCTCCTTATGGTATCTACGTCACGCAAATAAGCGGCCGCCGAATTTATGAGTAATTAAAACAATAGAAATCAGATCTAAAGAAAAATCGAAATTAACAAGAAATCGAAATCAATTCATAACATGAAAACAGATCTTGGGCATAGCCCCAATCCCTAGAAATAAATCTACTACTTAAGCATTGCCATGGTAATGACAAGCTTGGTTAACAACAACATAAAATAAAACCTAAAAGAGGAGAAGAAAAAGAAGAAGAGAGATTCTAAAAATTTGCCTAAGTGTAGCAGCCCCAAAAGTCTCCCTGAGTCTCTGCCTAGATGCCATATTTATAGATTAGGAAAGTTTGAATCCCAATCAAACACAAATTCAGATCAATTCAGTTTGTTCAGATCCAAATATTGCACGTCACGACCGTGATGGCCATCATGGCCAGGCCGTGACGGATTCAGCCTTGGAAATTCTTCACTGGTTGGTCTGTCACGGTCGTGATGGTCATCACGGCCTGGACCTGATGGCCATCACGGCTTGGCCCTGACAGCTTCTGACTTTTTCGTTCTTCTTTCTTTTTTCAGCCCTGCTCGATCATGGTCGTGATGCCTATCACGGCCAGGCCGTGATGGGCTCTGTTTGGCTCATTTTTCTTCACTTTTCAAGCCCCATCTTCATGCAAGCTCCATCATGGTTAATCTTGAGCATTTTAATCTTTAATTCCTGCACAACAACACCACAAAACTGCCTTACCCATTCCAAGGTAAAAATTAAACAAAATCAAATTAAAAATGCCTAAACTATATGAAAATGCATGTAAAATGTCAATGAAATATGAGGTGAAATCACACTCATCACAGAACTAGCCTCTTGAGGCTTAAAAAGTGTTCTTGAAACAAGCCTCTTCAGGCTCAGAGTTTTGAGGGAGTTTTGAAGCACAACTTCAAAGTTACAAAGCAATTCAACAATCTTTTAACACTACATAGAGTGAATATGAACTTGGAACTTGGTGAGTTGCAAATGACTTCTTCTTCAAGTGATTTTCAGAGTGTGAAGAAGATATGTGAGTGATCAAAGCTTTCAGCTATAGATTTGATAAGATGAATGCCGTTCTTGAGTAATATATCTTTTCCACTGATGAGTAAATATTGACTTTCTCGGATTGCTTATTATTGTATTACTCTATGTTTTGTTCAGTCTTTGACTTCTTCTATTTATACTTGATCACAGATCCGTTGAGATGCATTTGAGAGTCTTCAGCTTTGTTCTTCAGGAAAGTGTCGTTCTGACTTGATAATAAATGGTTTGAAGAACGTTGGAGATTCCTTGTTGATAACAAAGTATTGCAGATATGCTTTTCTGGCTCTGGGCAGCATTCTTTCCTTATTTGTGTAACAATTAGAAAAGCTCAGATAAAGTAGCTTTTCTCTCACTTACTTAAGGAACACTTTTCTGTAGCCTTGCCTTTTTGTCTTTTCTCATTTCTCTGATTTCGATTGAAGATAAGAAATATATTAATAAACTTTGTTCAAGTTTAATTAACTATATTTCAAATCACTCTTACTTTTGAACCAGAGATTAAGTGATTCCTTCATAGACAGCCTTTCATCTTAGCACGTTCTTCATTAATACCAAAGGTGACTTAGCGTTTCACATCTTCTAAGCTTGTGGATGTTTGAATATCTTTTGAATAAAACAAGTTAATATGTCAGAAGAGTGATTCTGACTTTGTCAGAAGCTTAGACGCATACTGAGAGAGATAGATGCTTCTTTGAAGTGAGACGTCTTAGTCTTGCTCTGATATGTAATCTTGATCCTTCTTCTTTCAACTTCCTTCAGAAGATAGTGTTTGTATTCTTCGAATACTTTGATCATTACTTTGAGTGATAACTACTTCAGGCTTCTTGGTCTTCAAAAGGTACAGACAGTCTTGTCAGAACGAACACTCTTCTATAAGAGTATTGCTTCATACTTTCTTTTCTTTCGTTTGCTTATTGAATGGATAAGTCCTTTTCCTTTAGCTTTCAGTGAAGATGACAGTTATTGACTGCTTTGCTTTGGTACTGCTACTAGCTGATCTTTTTAATAGTTTGATAAGTCTGAGAGATGTTGATATAGGCTTCAGTATGAGTCTGACTTCAAACGCATTGTACTTAGTCAGCTTTGAGTCAGACGCTTGTATACAACCTTTTGATTCTTTCCTAATCTTTTGTTGACTTGATCTGCTAAGATAGAATGCTTTGGCTATACAACTCAAGTAATGATTAACAATATTCAGATGGTTCAATGTAAAATCGATTGCATAATGTTTGGGTTCATCAAACCACACAAGGGTCACAGGAGTGTGATTCAGACGCAAGACGAGTCAGATGCTTTATGACTTAACATGATCTAGCTGATAAATGTAAAATGGCATAAAAGTATTTGTTTGCATATTTTTTTAATATAAATTATATATATATGTATATATTATTTTTTATAAATAATTATCACTTTTAACACTTTAATTTATTTAAAATTATTTATCATTTAAATAATTAAAATATTATTTTTTAATTTTAATATTAATTTATTTTTAATAAATAAAATGCTTAATTGTACTTTTGGTCCTTCTAGTATTGTCTGTGTGTGATTTTGGTCCTCATAATTTTTTTGGGTATATTTAGTCCTCATATTTATTTAATATTACAAATTTGGTCCCTCAATCAAATATTTGTCAATTTGCTAATGGAAATTGTTTAGGTGGCAGTCCACATGGGTTAAAATATATTAAATAAGTAATAAATTTTAATTTATTAAAATAAAAGTAATCAAAAAGGATTTATTAATTATTTTAAAATAATGAAATAAAAAATTAAAAACATAAAAACCATGTAATGCCCCCTCCTTCTCATCCTTGAAACCCCAAGCACCTCTGCTTCAGATTTTGCGATGTGCCCTCTAATTCTTCACATTTGCAGTGCCACAAAATATTGATAAGGAAGCCTACCAACTTGAAGACAAAGAAGAACTCGGGGAAGCTCGCCGCCGCAACACCACCGCTGGCGCCGCCGCTCTCCTCCGCCAGTTCGATCGTGCTGAAGCGAAGTATAGTATTGGCCTCTCACCTCACATCTCTCTCTCGGTGCCCTCCCTAATGGAGGTGGAAGTGAAGCTCCACCACTTTGCTCTCTCCTTTCCACTTCACAACCCATCGCCAGCACAACTTCTTCGAAGATTCCAAGGTGGAGGTTGTTCTGGTGAACGGCGTGAGCCATGTGGAGGAAGACGAGGTGCTTGAAAACACCACTGCGCTCAAGTCATCAGCGTCGCTTTCTCAGTGAGTACATTTTCAGATGATACTTGAGCCTCGAGGGTTTCAAAGACTACAGGGAAGGGAAGGGGGTATAGTACGGGTTTTCTGTTTCTAACTTTTGGTTAAAATAATATTTTAGTCCCTATACGTGACATGAATTCTAGATTTGGTCTGTTCTTGCCGAGATCCGGTTTACCGGAACCTCACCGTGAACGTCAAACCAGGGATGAATAATTGGGGTTATTTTAGGATATGGCTTGGCAGAATTCAATATTCCGGTCCTACGTATCTGTTGGACGGTTCTAGGCAAGTATACCCAATCGTGCAAGTAATACGGTGGTGAGACCGGTTATCGTATCCATGGGGATTGGATGTCAATTATCAGTTCACAAACTCAGCAACTATCTAGACTAAACAGAGAATTCAAAACAACCAAAACAAAAGGAATAAAATCTTTTTGGCTTTTTGTCGAGCACTTGGAATGCGAAAAGGATATGTTGGGACTAGACTTCACCAAACCTCTGTCTCATATACTACCAGGACTAGATACCTCCCATTCATGCTTCAAATATTAAAATCAACCTACTAGATTACTCAAGCCCCGATGTCTCGGATGGAAAGAGCCTAAATCCACTAATAGACCCTAATTCCTTAGGTGGCCTAGATTAATGAATTTGCATTAGGGATAGGGATTACGCGATTACTAGTAAACCAAACTCCATTTCTAGACGTAAGGGTTACTAGGTGATTAATTTCAGTTCCGGAATTGATAAGAACGTGTCCATTGCAAACCAAAACACTAATCGAGTCATGGGGGTGCTAGCCACAACAAGCATTAAGCAAGGAAAATCAATCACTAATACGAAGGCATGAACACAGAATAATCAGTCAAGGCATATACATAATAATCAGTTTGATTACATCTAATCCCAACAACGGGATTTAGCTACTCATAAAAGAGAAAGCAAAAACCAGAGAAATAGGAGAAGATGAGAGAAGAAACTCCATGGGAGCTTTCCACTATCGTCACAGCATCCCCTCTCAGCAACTCCGTTCTAGGGTTCCAATCCTTCCTTAGCCGCAGCCTCCAAGGTCTCTGTTTTTCTGTGTGTTTCTAGTCTCCACTAGGGTTCCCAGCCTTGAATCCTCCAATCCAGAATCTAGATCCTCTTTTTCTGTCACTTCTGCGCTTTATTTATAGAGAGGTCGTGCGTCACGGCCGTGATGGCCATCACGGCCAGGCCGTGACGTGTTCTGGAGTAGGCGCACTTTCAAAATTGGATTCTCGTGAGGTGAGATGAAGATTCGCGATGCGAGACTTCAAATTTTAGTCTGTCACGACCGTGATGCCTATCACGGCTAGGCCGTGACAGCCTCAGACTTTTGCCTTCTGCTCTGCTTGATCATGGCCGTGATGGTCATCACGGCCAGGCCGTGATGGGCTCTATTTGGCTCATATTCTTCACTTTTCAAGCTCTATTTCATCCAAGCTCCATCAAGGCTGATTTTGATCATTTTTACATTAAATTCCTGCAAAACAACACCAAGAAACCGCTTCACCCATTCCAAGGGAAAAACTAACTAAAATCAACTAAAGAATGGCTAATCTATATGAAAAATTCATGCAAAAGTGTATATGAAACATCGTGTAAAATCACACTATCAGTATCCCGATGGGAATCAAAGCCAGACGTAGTTCTCGGTTCAACCCTTGGCCGTGGTGATCTCGATCTCTTAATTTTGTATCGGATGAATACTAGGGAGCAAGGACTCTCTGATAGTCTCTTGGTCGACGCTAGTTTCTCTAATACGCTTAAGAGAGAGTCACCGGAGTTCAGTGAAAAGCGAGTTTCTATCATGGGTACTCCTCCTTTTATAATAGGATTCCCCTATCTCTTAGAGACCTGATTTACCTCTTAAATACCTTTTAGAGATCTGATTTATCTCTTAAATATCTTTTAGAGATCTGATTTATCTCTTAAATCTCTTTTGAGATGTGATTCCTTAATTTAAGGGATATTATCTCTTTTAACCAGATAAGGTTATTTCAGATAATATCAGGATTTAATATTAATATCTTATCCCTTAATTAAGTGATCTTTAACTTATTGTCTTTAACTTTCGGACCGGGCCGGGTATTCGAGCTCGGTGGCCGGGTTTACTCTTCGGCCAGTACACAAGCTCCCCAAGCTTTGAGCTGATTAGGCATAAAAGCTTTCATGATGTCAGCCGAGCTCAGGAACTCGGTTTCATCTTTATTTCTTTAGGCCAGACGAGGTGATTGACCGAGCTTCATACTCTATGCATATATATACATCCTCCAACTCGGTGAGCAGCTCGGGTGACCGAGCTTGATGCTGGGTGACCGAGCTTGATGCTTTCTGGATGCCGGACTCTGTATCTCGGCTCATACACAAGCCCCCAAGCTTTGAGCCAATGGCGTGGAAGCTTCTTCGTGGGAGCCAAGGCTAGCCGAGGTGGAAGTAGTTACTTGTTCTGTGTGTTGACGGATCTGGGCAAGTATACCCAGTCGTGCAAGTAATACGGTAGTGAGACCGTTTATCATTCCCTCGAGGACTGTGCCAAGTACTAGCACGTACCGAATCGATTACTATCCAAGCGGATATTTGGATTGAAGGGAGCTCGATAGTACTACCAAGCCCAAATAAGATTTAAACCTAAACTAAACAAAATAAAGAGAAAAGTTCTTTGAGAAATTCTATCGAACACCAGGAAGGCAGTACAAAGGATTCTTCAAACATGAGAACAACGCTGGGATTGGGTTCACTAAACTTCATCCCCATGCAATGACATGACTAATAAACAGTTTCCACTTCAATTATGATAATCAATCCACTAAATTACTCAAGCCCCGATTCCTCGGATGACAAGAGCCTAAATCCACTAATAGACCCTAATTCCTTAGGTGGCCTAGATTAGTGAATTCGCATTAAGATTAGGGATCATGCGATTGCTAATAAACCTAGTTCCATTCCTAGATACCAGATTTACTAGGTGATTAATTTCAGTTCCGGTTCTAATACGAATTTTCCAATTGCATATCAAAACACTGATCAAGTCATGGGGGGTGCTAGCCACAACAAGCATTAAACACAGAAATCAATCACTCAATAACGAAGTAAAAACTGTATTACAAGATCAAATCAAATACATGAGAATTCAGAGATAGCTACCCTAACCCCAACAATGGGAGTTTAGCCACTCATGATCATAACCACAACAAGAGAAATAGAGATGAAAAGAGGGAAGAACTCCATGAAATCCTTGTGCAGCTGCCCCTGGTTCAGAGAAAGTCTTTAGGGTTCAAAAACTAATTTTTTCTGTTCTGCCCGTGCCTTTTTAACAATCAGGATTCGCGTCACGGCCGTGATGACCGTCACGGCCTGGCCGTGACGCTTTCTGCCTTGGCGCGCATTCAAATATTGGAACATCACGGCCATGATGCTCATCACGGGCAGACCGTGATAGCTTCTGCCTTCACCAAATGATCTGTCACGACCGTGATGGGCCTCACGGCTTGGCCGTGACAGATTCTGCCTTGAGGGGGTCTGGCTCCATCAACATGTCACGACCGTGATGGGTGTCACGGCTAGGCCGTGACAGCTTCTGACTTTTGCCTTCTTTCTTCTCAATTATTACTCGATCACGGCCGTGATGGACATCACGGCCAGGCCGTGATGGACATCACGGCCAGGCCGTGATGGACATCACGGCCAGGCCGTGATGGGCTCTGCTTGGGTCATTTTCTTCACTTTTCAGGTTCTGTCTTCATCCAAGCTCCACCATGGCTATTCTGAGCATTTTCCTTGAATTCCTGTAAAACAACACCAAGAAACCGCCTCACCCTTTCCAAGGGAAAAACTAAGTAAAATCAAATAAAGTATACCTAATCTATATGAAAAATGCATGCAAAAGTGTACAGGAAACATGATGTAAAATCACACTATCACTGTGTTGATGCCATACTTTCTCGGGCCTTGAGATGGAAAAGAAACGTCACCCTGTGTGACGCGTGGCCTTCGTGGCATTGTTCCCGAGATTTGCGGATTGTGGCGTGCTCCTAGTTTCCCGTGATGACGGTTTATATTCTGACATCTCTGCCACGTGTGGCCTCTCCATTAGCTGGTGAATTCAGTCAGACTCGAGGGGACGTTTCCCTGCTCTCGCCCAACAACCGTCATTAATGCGAGGAGAGGACGTTATACATTTTCCTATAAATTTGGGCGAGCCTCTGGCGCGGGACTTCATCCTTCTTTAAGCCCTAGACTCTTCTTATCCTCAAGTTCCTTTCTGCTCCAAGCATTCATACGTCCTTCAAGGTACGTCCTGCTCTTTCAAACTCCCTTAGGTTTGCTTTCTGATTGTGAATCCATGGAGACTTCATTTGAAGTATCTCAGAATGCTTCTTCCGGGGTTCAGATTGTGGAGCCTGAACTTAACCTGATTGGGGGCTCCCCCCATTCTTCTCCCTCTTCTTCTCGCGGCGGTGGTGGTGGCAATGGTGCCTCTTCCTCCACTGATGGGAATAGCTCAGCTATTCCCGATGCCGTACCCATTTCCAGGCGTCGTAAGCATACCACTAGGATGCCCAGAGTTCCTTACCCTGACATTACTATACCTGGGTATTTCTGGGTGAGGCCATACGTGGGGGCTTTTCACTCCAATTTTAGGTATTTCGAATCCCTTTCCTCCCTAAAAAACAAAGTTTCTGCCTTTGGGGGCATTGTAGAATGTCTGCCGTGTTCTGGGGATGAACACGTTTTTCTTCATCCTGCTCCAGGGCAGTCTTCCTTCACATATGTATATAAGGCTTTATTTGAACATATTGGAGTTACTCTTCCTTTTACCCAGTTCGAGTGTGATGTACTGGAAATCATGAATGTTGCCCCATACCAGCTCCATCCAAATAGTTGGACTTTTTTAAAGGCATTCCAAATCTTTTGTGAACAGATAGGAGTGGTGGTCACTGCTCCTATCTTCCTTCATTTTTATAAGGTCAGGTTTGGGGACCGGGTCGGTTGGATTTCCCTTAGTGGGGCTGAGTCGGGGGGCATTATTGGACTCTATAAGAGTTCATATAAATTCTTCAAGTCGAACTTTTTCAAAGTCCGACCCACTGCAGGGAACGAGTCTTTATTCTATGTCTCGGATGGAGTCTCCAGATTTCCCCTCTATTGGCAACCCCATCCCACTAAGTTCCACAGCTATGACGTCGACTGCATGACAACCCAAGAGAGAACCAACGCCGAGCTCTTAAAACTCTATCCTCGGCCATTGCCCTGTGGTAGACTTTTATTGCTCCCCAAGTCGTCAACTTGGCAAGCCGATTTTGATTGTAAGTAGTTTTCTAATGGGTGTTTTCCTTTCCCAGCCACGTACTTGTATCTGACTGATTTTCCTGTTTTTTCAGTGATAATGGGAAAATTTAATTACATGGCTCTGATGAAGAAGTCGGCCGCTAGCGGATCAGCTGTCGCTTCAAATGTTAAGGGGAAGATTGGTTGTTTGAAGCAGTGAACCCAAACTTCAAAGATTGCTCGAGGATTAGATCATAAGGTCCCTCAAGAATTATTCCAGCCCCGCTTCCCTTCAAGTTAGATGATCCATCAACATACAGGAGCCAGATGAAGGATTCTGACCTCGGTTTTGAAGAGGGCTCGGCAATAAAATCAGAGAGGCATTGGGCTTTCATTGGCCCCCTCGGTTCATACCGTAGACCTAACTCTGACAATTCCACTGACCAAGCTATCATTCGTCCGGCTAGATCAGGTTTCCTGAGTACTTGCTTTATCGGATGATCAGTCTTGACGATGACCTGGTGAGATTGGAAATAGGGCCATAACCTCTGAGCTGCCATAACTAAGGTGAGAGCCAGTTTTTCAATTACTTGGTATCGCGTTTCCGCGTCTTTCAGGATCCTACTGACATAGTACACCGGCATATGTTGCTCCTCCTCTTCCTGGATGATCACTGCACTGATTGCATAATCATTGACGGAGAGGTACAGGTACAAATCTTTGCCGACCTGAGGCCGAGTGAGGATTGGGGGAGATGCTAAGAAGAGTTTCAAATCTTTGAAGACCTTCTCATATTCTTCAGTTCAAATGAAATCCTTTGGCTTTTTCAAGAGCTGGAAGAAAGGTCTTGCCCTCTCTGCAGACTTCGGGAGAAAGCGGGATAGGGAGGCTAATCGACCGGCTAGCCTATAAATTTCTTACACATTCCGAGGACTTCACATTTCCATGACGGCTTTGCATTTATCTGGATTAGCTTCGATTCCTCGGTGTGTTAGCATATACCCCAAGAATTTTCCTCCTTATACACCAAAAGAGCACTTCTCTTGATTTAGCCTCATGTTGTACTTTCTGAGCTGGCCGAAGATTTCTTCGAGGTCGGCAGGGTACTGGCTCGGATCTTCGGATTTTACTATCATGTCATCAATATATACTTCTAAGTTTTTTCCTATTTGACCAGCGAAAACCTTGTCCATAAGCCTTCGATATGTTTCCCCGGCATTTTTTAGGCCGAAGGGCATTACTCGGTAACAGTAGTTTGCCCCATCAGTCATAAATGTTGTTTTTTCCTCGTCGGGTGGATACATCCTGATCTGGTTATAACCTGAATATGCATCCAAAAAGGACAAAACCTTGTAACCTGAGGCCCTATCCACCAGTCTGTCGATGTTAGGCAAGGGATAGGAATCCTTTGGGCATGCCTTGTTGAGGTCGGTATAGTTGGTGCACATCCGCCATTTACCATTGGCCTTTCTGACTAATACCACGTTGGCTAGCCAAGTGGTGTATTTCACCTCTCGGATGAAATTTGATTTGAGCAGTTTAGAAGTCTCCTCAACCATTGCTCGGCGCCTTTCCTCGCCAAGTTTCCTTTTTCTCTGAGTTACAGGTTTAGCTTCGGGACAAACAGACAGCTTATGGCACATAAAGTTGGGGTCTATGCCCGGCATATCCGATGTCTTCCAGGCAAACAGGTCAGCATTATTTCTTAGGACCGTGTGAAGCCTCTCTCTGAGTGAGGGGTCCAGTTGACTACCGACGTGGGTGCACTATTCAGGATGGGCTCCCAACTGGAACCTTTCTAAAGACTCTGTTGGTTCGGCCATGGACTCGTACATCTCCGTCCTTGGGTCCAGCTCAAACATGCTGACCGAACTGGCTGAAGTTATTGAGCTGACCGAGCTTACCACCTCCGCTTTACCATTCTCGGTATTCTTTGGGCCGTCCTGGTGATGGGTAACCTTCAGGTTGTCCACGTAGCACTACCTGGCTAGCTTTTGGTCAACCCGGACTGCAATTATCTCCCCAGAGTCGACTGGGAATTTCATTGTCAGGTGTGGGGTAGAGATAATTGCCCCGAGCTCATTCAACGTCGGTCTTCCGATAAGGATATTGTACGACGTGCTGGCATCTACAATAACGTACCTGACTAATACGGACTTGGAGAGTCTGCCTTCTCCGAACATTGTTAAGAGGTCTATATAACCTCGGGTCCTGTTTTGTTCCCCGGTAAACCCTACTAGCTTGTCCTCCTTCTCTTTTATTAGCTTTTCTGGGATTCTGAGCTTCTTGAAGGTTGCCAGGTAGAGAATATCGACCGAGCTCCCCTGGTCAATAAGTGTTCGTCTGACCGAGAAGTTGGCCAGCTCGGTCGTTATCACCATTGGGTCATCTTGATTTGGATCTACCCCCTGGAAATAATCATCTGTGAATGTTATGGGGGGTCTTGCTCTTGGAGGCCTTCCAGACACCGTGTTAACAGATCGGAGGGCTTTCACATGACGCCTCCGAGTCGAGCCCGTTGTTCCTCCGCCTGCAAACCCCCTCGAGATTGTATTGATGACCCCCCTGATTCCTCCCTCTGATTCTTCGATAGGGGTCCTTTGGTTATTCAGCCGATCTTCGCCCTGATGGTTTCTTCGCAAGTTTGCATCTCGGTCTCGGTTATCATGACCGTGTCTCCGTTGTCTTCGACCGGGTCGTCTGCCTCCGTTGTCATCTCGGCGGATGAAACGATCAAGACGACCTTCTTGTACTAACTCCTCAATCTTTCTCTGGAGTGTTCTGCACTCTTAAGTGGAGTGTCCATAGTTTTGATGCCACATGCATTCTTTGCTTCTGTCAGCATTGTCCGGTGTTTTGGATGGTCCAGGTAAGGTAAGATGGATACGATGGATACCTGGGATGCCTCTGTGGGAATTCTCTTTCATTGGTTTTTTGGGTCCTTTGTGAGTCAGACCCCTTGTTTCTGTCTTTGTTAGAGGCTGAGCTCTTGTCCTCGAAACCTCTTTCTCTCCTTTTAAATTCCAGCATATCTTCCGAGTTCATGAAACCTGTAGCCTTTTCCTGCAGCTCTTCAAAATCTCTTGGTGGCTTCCGAGATAGGTACTCGAAGAATGGTCCTGGCTTAAGACCGGCCATGACGGTGTGGAGCCAGAGTTCCGAGCTCATGTTGGGAATCAGGATCTGCTTAGCATTGAAGCGAGCCATGTAATCTCTGAGTGATTCATTCCTTTCCTGTTTGAAATTTACCAGTGAGACTAAGTGCCTTCTATGCCTTCGTCTTGCCGCAAATTGTGCAGTGAACTTGGTTGTAAGCACATCAAAGGAATCGATCGACCGAGGTGGTAGATTTGTTAGTCAGGTCAGAGCTGGGCCTTGCAAAGTAGTTGGATAAACTTTGCACATGACGGCCTCCGAATCAGTCACCAAGTAAATAGAGGAAATAAAGGACTCCACATGCTCGGTTGGGTCAGTGGTGCCATTGAATTTGTCGATTTTAAGGGGCTTAAAATGGGTTGGCACGATTACCTCATTAATGTCATCAGTGAAGGGCAACCTCGGACGCCGGTCCGATGTCCTTCCTTTCTGGCTAGTCCTTTCTGCGTGAGATATGACTTCTGAATCCCCCAGGGGAGGTTTAGTTTCGGATGCTCGGTTAATTCCCCGAGGAGAGTGCATCGGAGGGTCCTTCTGGCCAGCCTCGGGTGAGGATTGCTCTTCATCGGAAGGTGTCAGGGACCTCTCTCTTTTTCGCGCTCTTAGGAGCTTCTGATTCTGCGCGCGTATCTCCTCGTTTTCTTTCCGCAACTGCTTAAGCTGTTCAATAACTTCTTCCAACCGAGTGTTGTCTTCATGGAGGGGGGAGGAAAGATGATTGACGTGGTTCTGGGCGTTCGAAGCCTCATGGTCCTCATGATTCATGCTGCTCGCCCCTCCTCGCAGACCATTCCGTGTGGTCACCATCGAGCTTTTCTTGTGGAACCGGGGAAAGTTTCGCCTCGGCCCCACGGTGGGCGCCAAATGTTCTTGCCGAGATCCGGTTTACCGGAACCTTGCCGTGAACGTCAAACCAGGGATGAATAATTAGGGTTGTTTTAGGCTATGGCTTGGCAGAATTCAATATTCCGGTTCTACGTATCCCGATGGGAATCAAAGCCAAACGTAGTTCTCGGTTCAACCCTTGGCCGTGGTGATCTCGATCTCTTAATTTTGTATCGGATTAATATTAGGGAGCAAGGACTCTCTGATAGTCTCTTGGTCGACGCTGGTTTCTCTAATACGCTTAAGAGAGAGTCACCGGAGTTCAGTGAAAAGTGAGTTTCTATCATGGGTACTCCTCCTTTTATAATATGATTCCCCTATCTCTTAGAGACTTGATTTACCTCTTAAATATCTTTTAGAGATCTGATTTATCTCTTAAATATCTTTTAGAAATCTGATTTATCTCTTAAATTTCTTTTGAGATGTGATTCCTTAATTTAAGGGATATTATCTCTTTTAATTAGATAAGGTTATTTCAGATAATATCAGGATTTAATATTAATATCTTATCCCTTAATTAAGTGATCTTTAACTTATTGTCTTTAACTTCCGGACTGGGCCGAGTATTCAAGCTCAGTGACCGGGTTTACTCTTCGGCCAATACATTGTCCCTATATTTTAAAAAATTATTAAAATGGTCCTATACGT
The DNA here is from genome assembly GCA_030762895.1 of Sophora flavescens. Classification (NCBI taxonomy): domain Eukaryota; kingdom Viridiplantae; phylum Streptophyta; class Magnoliopsida; order Fabales; family Fabaceae; genus Sophora; species Sophora flavescens. Next base: position 79,536,373 of record CM061070.1, on the reverse strand, counting down.
ACAAAAAGTCTCCATTTGGTCCCTACTGTATAAAATTTTAGGGACTGATTTGATAATTTTTTAACTTATGTGGACTGCCACCTAAGCAATTTCCATTGGCAAATTGACAAATATTTTATTAAGGGATAAAATTTGCAACATTGAACAAATATGAGAACCAAATGTATCAAAAAAAAAGTATGAGGACAAAAATCGCTCACCGTCAATACTAAAGGGATTAAAAGTGCAATTAAGCCTAAATAAAATGGAATAATAAAAATAAAATTATATACTTATATGATTTTTATATAAATTTTATTTTTTATGGATAAAAATATTTTTTTAAAAAAATCTAAATAGTGAAATTCATTATTATTTATATAATGTTAAATGATTAGTGTTTTATTTTATTAGCTAAGGAAAATGGATGAATTTAATTAAGATAGTAAGGATTAAAATGGAATAAAAGATGATAAGTTATACGTTATAAGCTCAAACGCTACTTCAAGTAATTTCTGAAAAAAATGTTATACGCTAATTTAAAAAATGGTTACCAAATGGGGTTACTTTCCTGGTCGTTATAAGCTATCCACTATACGCTAGCGTATTTGACAAACCAAACAGACTCTATCAGTATAAAAATTTTTAAACTATTAATCAATTACAAATAATCTTATGTGTAACTTTTAAGGTAATTATTATATCAACCAAACATTTTTATTATATCACATACTTATTTCCATTGTACTATATCATTTAATTTATTTTTATTTATTATATGTTAATCACGCATGAAAAAAAAGAAAAAGAAAGAAAGAAAACTTAGTCCTAATTTTTTTTAATTTATATTTTATTATATTTTCAGCTCTACTAATTAATTGCCATTATTACTTAATCTGCTTAGCATCAATTTATTTCAACAATTTGAAATCACACATGTTTTATTTAGATTAGATACCAACTGATTTCAAAATATCCTCTGTGATTAATAGTTTACATATATGTAACAAAAATTTTCATATTATAATTGAATCCTTCTTAGATTAATAAAGATATGTAGAAATCATATCTTCACCATAATTGTCGATCCTCTCGTCATATACAACTTGACATGTAAGTAAGCACACTCTATAATTATAGGGTCAAGTCACTCAAGTATGCATAAATCATCTATTGGAGGGGAAATCAAGAACACGACTCTAATTTCGTCGTCATCAAGTTGCTATAGGATAGCTCATCATGGTGAAAATTTCTCAAACCAACGTGGTTTATCTCAACATCGGGCATCCTTTAACCATATGGTTTATCACACACCGAATAATGTGACTGCTTATCGGCTCCCAAACGATCCTCCACTACAAAAAACACCTGTTTAGCGACCGACAAATTCGGTCGCTACACATGATAATCCAGTCGCTATTCGTTTTAGCGACCGAAATAGCGGCCGATTCATGGCGGTGGCTAAAACCCTGATCACTAAGGTTTTAGCGACCAAATTATAATTTCGGTTGCTAAGTTATAAATGCGGTCGCTAATTAGTTGGTCGCATGATTGTGGTAACCATGTTTGGCGATCGTGGTTCCGTAGCTAATTTGGTCACTAATTTTGGTTACCATTAACCAATTTAGCGACCGACAGATTGGTCGCTAGACCAAACTTTTTTTAATTTTATTTCCCTGTATCTAAAGTTTAGCGACCGAATTGTGGGTTGCTAATTCGGTCGCAAAACATTTTTTTTTTGAAAATTTAATTTCTAAAATAGTATATATTTATTTTTTTGCTTTAAAGATTAGCAAAATTACTAATGAAACCAACCAAATTACTAACGAAACACACAATTATAAAAAATATTGAATATATATAAAAAATAATAATCCAAAGCGTCGTACAGTAATCGTTTAAAAATCTAAAAAAAAATAAAAATAAATCTTGATGCGGACGTGGTGGTGGAACCCAATCATCCTCGGTGACTATGCCATCGACGTCTGCCATATGATCGTCCTCAGCAACGACATCATCAGTACCAGGAGGCAGCGGAACTGGAGGAGCGACAGCGGGCGACACAACTACCGGAGCACGACCATCAGCAACTGGAGACTGGATCCTCATTTGCTGCAACACCAGCTGTAGTGTCTGGTCCTGCTCGAGGGACCTCTGCATTAGTTGCTGGTGTGCCTGAGTCAACTGTGCAATCTGCTCCGCCATCCGCCGCTCACTCTCCCTCTTCTCCCGAAGCTCCGTGTTCAGCTGCGTGATGGTGTCCTGCATCTGGTTGAACTACTCCAGAGGGATGGTATCCGCATAAGAAGAAGTAGGCGTTCCGGACGATGAAGCGATAAACTCGCTGCCCAAGTGTCCGAGGCTATAGACGTTCCCCTTCTTGTTCCTGCCCCCGATGACCTCCAAATAAATGGCATTATCGTCGACAGAGACAAGAGAGTGGGGCCCCTTACCAGTCAAGGCCTCATCCTGTGACTGTGAGGCACGTGATATCAATAATAATAAATTAGAAGTATATGTTTTTTACTTACAACATAGTTACAAGACTTGTCATTGACCCTTTCCTCCGACTTCAACTTCTTCGTCCTCTCCATCAACTCCATAGCAGTGGGGGCCCTCCGTTTCTGTGCTTTCTACACAGAAAAATGTAATATTAAATTCATAACAATATTTAAAAATGAAAACTCATGAAATAGAAGCACTATGTTATTAAAGTTTTAAGTATTACCAGCTCGTCGAAGTGGGCGGCGACTGATTTAGAGCTATTGGTCCAAGCACATGCGCCACCATCAGAAGCTCGATTACACCAAGCTGGGGCCTGGATTTCTTTGAACTTCTCAGTAGCCCAGTACTGGTCCAGCTGCCTCCTGATCTCAGGATCCACCCACTTCCCCTTATTTTTACCCTTCCTCAGCTTGTTCGTCAGATTCTTCATGACCAGTGAGCCTTTATGCTTAAATATGTCCCTGACGATCCCCTCTAAAGCTGCGTCCCACCTATACTCTTTATGCAACTTACAGTTGTTAGGAAATTCGTGTGTGTATATATAAATAATGTAAATATAATGTAAATTTAATTTAAATAACTTAATAAATTGTTACCTTAAACTCTTTAAACAATTGATCCTTATGGCCCCTGGGATAGCCTTCCATGTAGGCCATGAACCATCAAACTTGCGTTGCAGGATCTTCGATATTGAATCAGAAGGGCCCTTCGAGGGCATAAAACTGCAGCAAAATTAGAGCATTAATAAATGTTATAAATAAATAAAAAACAAGTAAATATAAATTAACGATACTTTATATATTAAAAAATTAAATTAGTTTACTCGTTATCTCCCCTGGGGATAAGAAGAATCCTCTTGCCGGATGGACCACGGCTCTCCTTCCCCGATGATGATGATGGTCCTGACATAGGTGTTGATGATTACGGTGCATCCTGTTCCCGACCACATGAGGCTGGGTAGGGGGTGCAACTCCATCACCCTGATGTGGCCCGTCTACAGAGGTGCTGGCAGGGTGGTCTCGATCTGAGGTCTGTGGGTCAGCCGGCGAAGGGACTCTCGTAGCACGACCTCTGCCATGACCACCACGCTGCCCCTACCTCTAGAGCAATCTGCCATCTGTGTAAAAAAATGAAAAGATGATTACACCATAGTGTAAATAATACAAAAATAAATTACCTAAGTAGAATGAGAATTACACAATGAATTATGACATAATTTACCTAAGTAGAATCTCCGTCACTAAATTCACCCTCACTCTCATCAGTCTCACTTGATTGGAATGTGCCTTCGCTAGATGCGTCCAACTCAGATTGATCCATTAACTCTCTTTCAACTTCTTCCCCATTGCCGAAAATGTCCTCCATAGAATTAACTTTATTTGTATCCTTTGTCCTCTCCTTGATGTCCATCACAGTGTCAAACACATTCATAAACACATTCCTCTCAGTATGCATGACATCAATGTTGTGACGAAGTAGGTGCGTCCTCCAATACGGGAACCTCCAAAATATACTTTATTTCAACCAATTATGCTTGATGTCATAATCAGGAATATGTTCTCCTTGGGATTCATGGACGAGTGGTAAGTACTGTACCCTCCGCCATACATTAGGACCAGACAAACGTGGTGGAGGTGGCGTTGTCTCCGCACAATGCTTCTTGAATGCATTTCTGTTCCTCCTATAAGGATGATCTTCTGGAAGGAATTGACGATGACAATCAAAATATGAGATCTTTCGACCATTTTTAATCGTGAATGCCTTCGATCGCTCCATACATATTGGGCAACCAAGCTTCCCCGCAGTCATCCAACTCGACATCATCCCATTGGCGGGAAAGTCGTTGATTGTCCACATCAAAGCTGCTTTCATCATGAAATTTTGCATCAAAGATACGTCATATGTCCACACACCATCATGCCACATCATTGTCAATTCATCTATCAGTGGCTGCAAGTACACATCAATCTTCCCTTTTGGATTAGACGGACCCGGAATTATGACTGTTAGGAACATAAACTCCCGCTTCATGCACATCCCCGGGGGAAGATTGTACGGAGTCAGGATAACCGGTCAACAAGAGTATGCTTTTCCAGACTGCCCGAAAGGATTAAATCCATCCGTATATAATCCCAATCGCACGTTCCGAGGGTCCTGCGAAAACGCCATACCCTATCAAAATGCTTCCAAGCTTCTCCATCCGATGGATGACACAAGACATCTTGCTCCCTCTCATGCTCACTATGCCACCTCATGTGAGCTGCAATGGCCATTGATGAGTACAATCTTGTAAGTCTTGGCACAAGCGGAAAGTACCACATCTTTTTTAGAGCGGTCTTCTTCTCAATGCCCCTCCTAGTGGTTGTCTTATACCGATCCGTATCACAAAATCGACAACATGTTATGCTATCCGTTGAATCATCCTTGTTCCATTCGGGCAACAATCAATTTTCAAACACCCAAGACCCAAATTCTCCACAGACTTCTTAGCATGATAAAAACTAGTAGGCATCCGATTGTCTTCCGGCAACTCCTTGGACACTGACATGGTGAGGCGATTAAAACAACCTTCTTGCATATTGTAGTCAGATTTGATACTCAACCATTCCATAGACATCGACAACTCCATGTACTCCCGACATCCTTCCCATAATGGAGACCGTGCAGCACTCAGCATGTCATAGAATCTTTGAGCTTCGGGATTCAGATTCTCCTCTATGTATTGGGAACTCATTCCACCATCTTCTCCCCCATCTTCTTCTAGTGCAACACCAACCGAGGGTCCAGCATGATCCATTATCATCTGTTCGTATGGATTCAATTCTTCCTTCTGCTCACCACTTCCATAATACGAACCTTCAAACACAGCCGGGTTAAAATCGGGCAACGTCTCACCATGGTTACTCCACCAATAGTAATCAGGCACGAAGCCCTTCTCATAAAGATCAGTCACAACTCCATCTATGCTTTTGAAAGATTGACATTTGCATCTCTTCCAAGGACACCTCAAATGATCATCGCCTTGCCTTATATAAATCTCTCCTAACTAACAACAAACTTTATAAACTCACCCACTCCAAATCTATACTCTTCCCTAAGACGTTTATTCCGATCCAACCTACGATACATCCATTTCCGATTCTCCGGAATATCCATTGCTGCCAATTAAAAAACCTGACCAACCATACAATGACATTTATATATTACGGTACATTCCAATAACTCCATCTATCTCATTCTTAAGACAAGGTATGAACCTATCCCATTCGAGAAGAAACCTTTACCACACTCGGTTAATAATAGTTATTCCCTTTTTCATATGCCTTATACTTAACGAAATTTCGGCAGCATTTCCCATCGGTTTTCAAGTGCACGACTCGAGCATAGTGAGAATCACCGTGATCAAGTATGCACCCGGAGAACAAAAGGAAATGCATCAAACCGACTATATAAGGCATTCAAACATGGAAATGACTGTTGTACGACTGTGAAAAAGGGTTTTTTCCAAACTGTCCCACTTGGACAATTCAAGATTCAATACAATGAGCATGCGTACTTTGAGAAGGTACGCATGCTCATTAATATTGAATCTCAAACAAGAAACCAAGTCTTTCGTAAATTAATAATTAACTCTAATGGAAAATAAAACCATTAACCTATAAATATTAATTACAGCATAGCTGAGCAAATATATATTGAAGCGTAATGCATTAAAAACTTAGATAAAATATTGTACCAAACATCCTATTGAGCTCCGCTCTCCACTAACAAGTAATACATAATTTTAAAACACATGCATAACTTCTAAATTATCAGCACACAACCAGCATCCCGCCTTTCGGACAGGACACATCCTATTGGGCTCCGCTCTCCACTAACAAACAACACACATTGGCAAACACATGCATAAACGTTAAATTATCAACACACAACCAGCATCCTACCTTTCAGACAGGATCACATCCTATTGAGCTCAGCTCTCCACTAACAAACAACAACACATTACAATTACAACACAAGTTATTAGACAATGCATAAGTAAATTAATAGAGTGTTGCGACAATTTCCCTGTGAGAGAAAACACAAACCCGAGTAAGGATAAGGGGAGCAGCCGAAGACAACTAAGAGCAGAAGAATATCACAGCAAGGACCTATTGTGCATAAATGAAAATAGTCCTCTCAAATCAAATCACTTTTCTATATATATAGATTCCAGTATATATATATATATATATATATATATATATATATATATATATATATATATATATATATATATATATATATATATGTATATGTATATATATATGTATATGTATATGTATATGTATGTATGTATGTATGTATGTATGTATGTATATGTGTATATATATATATATATATATGTATACATATACATATATATATATATACATATATATAAGACTAGAAACAGATAATTAATATAAAACAGAAGAAATAACCTACAGGGACATGTAAGTTAATTAAGTAGTCTGCAAGCACACATTGATAAAAAAACAAACAACCACATCCACATTAATTCATGATGATATCAATATCCAAACTTCCCACTTTGTAGTTTACAGTGAACCAAACCTACTGCATTATGCTCCTTCCCTCTAAGGCTGTCATATTTAGTAATTTGGAAATTAGAGCATTAAGGAAGCTTAAGCTTAATTACACCATTATTCATGGATACTCATCATCAAAACCATGACCATGTTGAAAATGATGAATCTTGGAGGGTTTCTATGGGCTCTCAAAGCAAGAGTCTAACCCAAGGTTCCATGTAGGAACATATTTCATTGCAAACAATCAAATCCCTGGCATTGACTTTGCAACAGTTCACTCATACCCTGATCAATGGTGTGGAATTTTAATTTTATTCTTTATAAAACCACAATGATGTGCAGTAACATATATGCTTAGCCCATCATTCCAAAAAAAAAGCTTGATTGCTTTAATGATACCATCTTTTACCAACCCAAAGAGAAGAAGATTGTAGATTAGAAGACTTCCACATCCACATTAGTTTCATACTAGCATGTCCTAGTTTCTTATGCCATAACCATCTTTCATCCTCTTTAGACATCAGACAGGTTACATTGATCTGAGAGATCAGTCAGTTCAATCTTATACATATTTTGTTGCCTTTTAGCTGAAAATAGAGTTTTGCCATTAAAGTCTTTAACTATGCATAAATCCTTGGTAAAGGAGACATCAAATCCACTGTCACATAATTGACTTATGCTAAGCAAATTATGTCTTAATCCTTCAACTATAAGAACATTAGATATAGAGGGAAGAGGGGGTTTACCACCAATAGTACCAATGCCTATAACATTCCCTTTCTGATTGACTCCAAAGGCAACATGTCCTCCTTTCTTAAGTTGGAGGTATAGGAACATAGACATTTCTCCTGTCATGTATCGCGAGCAACCACTGTCTAGGTACCAGCGGTGGTGTTTTCTTTGTCCTATTAAGGACATCTGCAACAGAAATTATTTGGTCTTTAGGTACCCATAATTTTCTGGGTCCTTTTCTGTTAGTTATAGGAGTCCGTGAAGACTTCCTTCTCTTCTTATGAATACACTTAGACATATCATGTCCAGTTTTTCCATAGAAGTTACAGACAGGTATGGATTTAATTATTGTTGACTGAACAGACACTTTAGCAGTTTTAGTTGATACTTTATGATGTGTCTGATGGACATATCCAATACATTCTTTGTTAAGGGAGTGTCTCTGACAACCAAGCAGCTTAGTCAGATTGTCTCTGCCATTAACAAATTTGACAAGATCAGAAGCGAGCTCTTCCACTTTCTGTTGAAGTTTTTCAACTTCTTCAGATTGTGATGCTTCACTTGAAATATTAGCTTCATCAGACTTTTCAGTCTTCAGCTCACTGATCTCTTTGGCATACTCCTCACACTCTTGAGATTTCTGCTTATGCTCATAAATTAGCTTTACATGCTCTATCTTGAGGGATTTGAAGGCCTTAGATAAGCAGTTGGATTCCTCCAGCAACTCCTCATAGGCATCAAGTAATTCCTCATAGTCAGGATGTACCTCATCATATGAATTTGAGTCATTGTTGGTCATCAGATAGAGATTAGCTTCTTCCTCTGTCTCTTCGTCATTATAAGATGTTGATTACAGACCCTCCCGAGTAACCATCATCCCTTCCTTTTTCTTTTTGAAGAACTTCTTAAAAGGGGCTTTCTTGAGTTGAGGACATTCAACTTTGATGTGACCAGGTTTCTTGCACTCATAGCAGACAATTGAACTCTTATCTGTTGAAGTGGATTCTTTGAAGTTCTTATCCTTGTTGAACCTTCTAAATGGCTTATCCTTTCTGAACTTCTTTTTCTGCAAGAGAAGCTTTATCTTCCTGGTTAGGAGAGATAACTTCTCATCACTTTTAGAATCCTTGAGTTCAGACAAGTCAGCATCACTGGATGACTCGTCTGCCTTTAGAGCCTTGGAAGCTTTTGCTGACTTCTGATCAGCCTTCAAAGCAATTGACTTGCCCTTCTTTGTTGTAATTTCATTTCCAAGTTCTTGCTTATGAACGGAGGGTGTACCAAGAAGTTCATCCACAGTCAAGGTTGTGAGATCCTTGGCTTGAGAAATAGTAATGACCAAATATTTCCATTGCTTAGGTAGACTTCTTAGTATCTTTCCAATATTCTCAGCATTAGTATAAATTTTTCCAAGAGACTTTAGGCCATTGATGATAGTTTGGAATCTTCCTATCATCTGAGCAACATATTCTCCTTCCTCCATGAGAAACAGTTCATACTTTCTGACAAGTATGACAATCTTTGAATCTTTAACTTTGGTTATTCCTTCATGTGTGACAGCTAACGTATCCCATATTTCTTTAGCAGAATCACAGGCACAAACGTTTTCAAATTCTTCAAGACTGAGAGCACAAATGATGCTGTATCTGGCTTTGTGATTCAGCTCCCATTTTGTCTTTTCTGCAGGGGTCCACTGAGCTTTTGGCTTGTCAATGTTGTCATCATTTTTAGGAATGAATGGACCATCAGTGATGACATCTCAGAGATCAGAGTTTGTAGATAGAATGAACCATTGAAATCTCTATTTCCAATAGTTGTAGTTTTCTCAATTGAAGAATGGAGGTCTGGTTAGGGAAGCTTCTTCAGTCTGGTGGCACCCACTTGAACTAGCTCCAGCAGTCATGTCTATTCTGTAGGACCTTTACCTCTACACTGTTAGATGCTCAACCCAGAGGCTGAGCTCTGATACCAACTAAAATAGACAACTATAAACATGATAAGGGGGGTTGAATTGTGTTTATCAGAAATTAAAACAAAGTTGAAAACTTTTCGCACACAGAAGCTAGGTTCAGACAAGTGTGAAAGCACTGCACAAACGGGTGACCTGTCTAGTGTGATTTTAACAAAAAAACACACAAGCATACAATTTGAAAACAAGATTGATATTCCCACTTTAACCCCTTTAGTGAGAAAGAAGATAATATAATCAAAGCAACTAAAGAGTTTAAGGTATGAGATATTAACAAACCTATTTATCCTGGTTCACTCTTTAACATAAAGAGCTACGCCTAGTCCTAGGCAGCACCAAGTTTTATCCACTATAACCGACCAGGTTACAGACTCCAAGTATTGTTTGCACACCTAGCCTCTTCAGGCTCCAAAACAAGTATTCTTTACTCACGTAGCCTCTTCAAGCTCACTCATGTTTGTTTGAGAAGTTTGTTTGTAATAAATACAATCAGGCAGACACTTCTTTCACTAACACTCAGAGTGGATTAAATGTAAGCTTTGGAAAGACTACGTAATAACTTCAAATGGTTGAAGAATACAGATTGAAAGAATGAAGAAATAAAAGCACAGAGTAATGACTCTTTTAATGCTGTGAGTTCTCTATCTTCTTCTTCAATGACTTCTGTATTTATAGCCTTCAAGAATTTAAGATCCGTTAGAGACATTCCTTTAAATGATGGCTTCAAGAAGAGCTCCATTAAATGCAATAGAGTCGTTCTGGGATGCCATTAATACAAGAAGAACGTTGGTTGTACTCTAACATGGAGGATCATGACTTTATGCATCGTGCAGTAGCCAAATCAGAGTTGTGCAGAATGCTTTTGTACTTTGCAAAATACATTTCCCTTTTCGCATAATAACCAAGAGTACTAGGGAATAAAGCATGTTGGAAACATTCTTTAACTGGACTTCATCTATGATTTCCTTGGTTGTTTGTGAGAATGACTTCTGGCTTTTCTTGATAATCGTGAAAATAAGAAAGAGAGAGCTTCAGAGTCTTCTATATGAGGGGACAGCTTCCAAAACCTCTTTGTACTTGAGTTCCCTATTGAAGAATCTCGGACAAGTATAAGAACTTATCTCAAGATAAGTTGAAATTTCAATTCAAAAAGTCTATATCCTAGTCAGCAGACAGGTTAACTTTTGCTTCTCCAGACAGGTGGTCATCTATGTGAGCAGACAGGTGAGAAAGTGACTTCTTAGTATTTTGATCTGCACACTGGGTAGACAGGTTGGCAAACAATATGAAGGTTAATTAAATCATTAACAAATGTTTAGTTTTCATCAAAACTTAGGTAAATGCACATTAAACATTTTAGAGACTTAACAGGATTCTGCCTCCTAACTTTTGGGTTCCTAAACTACTCCAAAGAGTGTTTAGTGTGGAAGGTTAAAATAACTAAACTAAATTCACGTAAATAAATTGGAAGAAATAGAAAATGAGCATAAAAATGTGTTTGATTGTGTTGATGTCTAATTCAATATTTACAATTGGTATTTATAGGCTACAACTTGAACACTCTGCAAAACTGTCCCTATGGGCCATATTCTCCTACATTTTAGCATCATGCACCTAGTGGCCAACATAAACCAACTAGATTACAATGGCTAATCATGTCTAACAAACAATCCCTATAGTTTAGGTACGTCTTCCATGATCATCCACTAAACAGCTTGAAATAGTCCCCATTTATTTAGGAAAGTTGTTAGCACGTGCAACGACTAAAAGGAACAATGCTCTTATCTTACATTTTTTAGCTATCACTTCCACTTTGAACATAAACGGATTGCTTCGATGTATTATCCTATAGCCTATATCATTTTCTTAACCGTTTTTAATTAATAATCGTTCTTCATCAGCTACCAGTACAACACTCGACTAGCTTCCGACTCGGCTAATCCCCAACGACTAGTTTATCAATGGCTAAGTCATATTCCGTTAACTTAGGTGATAACATTTGCCCCCTTATATATTCTATCTAATTGAAATGAATATAGAATGATATAACCAACTTACCTTGAGCACCGCAACACACCTATTTATCTCGATTTACGCGCTTGTTGTCTCACCTCCTTATCCCTCTTTTATTGCCAACGACTAGTTTTAACAATCGTTTTCCTTTCCTTATAAAATTTAGCCGACTACTTCCTTTCACCATTTACTTTATTTTTCTCTCAATATTCGTCGAGTTCTTCTGCTTTCCAACCTTCTTTAACCCTTCTCAAACTTCCTTTAATCAAACTTGTCTTCTGCATCCGATTCCCAAAATCCTGATAATGTCTCCTATGGCCACAACGCATCAGATGACTCGGCTTCGGTTGGTCTTCAACGACACTCTTCCATTTATGATTCCGAACAAGTCACGTGCACTCTTTATCATGTTGAGCATTCCATGACTCTGAACCCATCCACTGAAGATCAAGACGAAGGCAAACTATTTCTTGACAACATTCTTTATCCGAGTTTGTTCGCCTTGCCTATCGCTTCCAGCTGGTTTATTATGGATAAAAGAACCCCCAGATTTCGAACTTGGCCTACCAGTAGTCCCTCTTACCTCAAATGGCTTCAACGAGTAGCCGCGGCCAAGAGCAAAGACTGGAAATCTTGGGGAATTCATAATCTAATAATGCTGTCTCGCCATGAAATTCCCCTCAATCCTGACCTTCTTTTTGACTTCTGTGGTTCCTGGAATACCTCCATCAATAGCTTTGTCTTTCCCTACGGCATGATGAGCCCCACTTTACTTGATGTCGCTGCCATCACCGGGCTTCCTCTCCACTTCACGAAGTTCCTGCTTTCTCTGAGGCAGTCGAACAAATACCTTGTATCAAGTGTTCCAAACCTCATTGCTATTACATCAATTTTATTTATGCTAACTCCAACTCGATTGGAGAAGTCACCGATCTCGAACATCTTGCTTTCCTACTGTACTGGATGTGCAGATACTTAATCTGCACCAGCTAGGTGCAGATAGCAGCCGAAGTCCTCAACTATGTCCAACTCATTACTTCCGGACAAGCGTTGGCCCTCGGCCCCCTTTTCCTCAGCCTTCTTTATCGAAGTTTGTTTTTGTACGTTGAACGGTTGAGGAATCAAGAAAAGACTGAAAAAATCCCTGGTCCACTTTGGTTCTTGCACCTCTGGATCCTTCATTATTTCCCAGAGTTCGTGTCGTAAGCTGAGAACTCGGCTCCCCCTCCTCGCAACCCACCTATATTGGCAGAGAGATCGATCACTCTCACTCATTCATATAGTTAGACTATTGAGGTGGTAAACACTATTCTCTCTCTTGCTCGGTTATCCTCAAAATTTCATCCCATCATCTCAGCTGGAGTCGGTCCATCTTGGATTTTTACCTCCTTTGAAAGGATTGCCAGACAAGACGTCCATCGTGAAATTGTACTCAGCTGGGCAAGTGCCTTAACGGCTCAGAATCTTCTCCCTAGGATTAAACCCAAGTCCAGGAATGGCAAGTCTTCTTCTGAATACTACAACCCACAGTGCCTCGCTAGGCAATTTCGATTATTGCAGCACATCCCCACATCCTTCTCTGAACCTGCAGCTCCTACCTTTTGAACTGTTTATGATGAACATGAGTCGTGGAGCAGTTTTCTGTTATTGTTGACTGGCTATCTATTTTCCGATACAGAAGTTTCCAATGGCAACCAGGCACTACTTAGAATTTCCTTAACTGGTGACCGTCAGTAGTCAATAAGATCTTCAACAATTCGACTGCTGACTGGGTCAACCGATTAATTGAAGGCCTGCTAGATGACAGATCTCCATCTCCTCCTCTAAATGTTCAACCCATCTCTTCGTGATTTACATCTTCTTCTTTGCAAGCATGAGGTAAGCCGATGTTCATTACACCATCCTTGCTGATTCTTGCATTCTAATTGGTCCTAATCCTCGGCTCAACCTTTGATGCAGGAAAGGGAATCATCGACCTAGATGACGAGCCTGATGATGCTCCCCTATCTTTCGTTAAGAAAAGAACATGATCTCAGGGGGTGGTTATTGGAGAACCCTCAGAAACTACCCCCAAGAAAGCCAAGAAAGGAACTGATGGATTAGCCAAGGTATATATTTTTTCGATTTAGGTTGTAACACAGAACTATCCTTTTAGCATCATCCTAACATTTACTTTCTTTTCCAGAAGGGCAAGAAACAAACTCCTGATGCATCTCCCTTAGTACACACTCAACTCTTCATTGGCTAACATATGTTTCATCTTTGCCAGTCAACCATTCTAGAAGCCACCTCTCACCCACTGCCTCAGGAACCAACGGCTGACGTCCCAAACATTCCAACAGCATCAGTCGTTCCTCCAATTCCTCAACCAGCAGAGGCCCAAGTCCAAGAAACCCTTCATCGTTCTACCCCAGAGAACGTCGTGGCATCCCCTGCATGCCTGATTCCGGACGACGTGCTTCTCCAGTTTTTTGACACTTCTGCTCTTCCAACAGCCGTCCCTCATTCTTCTTCGGTGGATGAGCACTTATCCTTTATTGAAGAGCAGTTAGGAGATGAAGTGCCCTACGAGGAGGCAACAATAACCAAGCTACGGGTAGCCCCGTCCATAGCGACCCAAAGTCCAGACTTTTCAGAGAGACAAAAAGACATCCTTAGCCACATATCGACTAAAATTGGAGATATTCATTATGACCACTCGACCCATGTTAATCGGTACGAGAAAGCTTCCAGTAGTCTCCATCATCTCTCTGGCCTTGAGGCCTAAAAACTCCAGTTGCTGACCACCTTCCAGAGCTGTGCAAGCTGATAGAGAATCTGACACGGTCGAGAATTAGGACTTGACTGATTGCCTTGCATTTTTAATGGCTGAGCGAGAAAGGATAAACAGAGGAGATAGCTGAGACCGAGCCTCAACTCAAAGTTATAGAAGAAAAACTTAAGTCGAGTGCCAAGACCAGAGTCCAATTATACCAATAGTCCACCATTCTTGACAAGGAAATCAGTCCTCTTGCTCAACAACAAGTCGCACTGGAGGGACTTGGCTATGGCAGAGAATGGGCTTTCGGCTACCAAGACTTCTTGGAAAGAATGAAAGGCTCTGTTTATGGAAGCAAAAGCACCACCAACTCTTATGGCCATAGAACCAACTATCCTTGCCACCATGCCCAGCATATCGACTTCAGATCCTACCACTACCATGCCCACATAAGCTAAAACCATCATAGCCTCGGTCGTGAGTGATATTGCAACCAGTGAAGTACCCGCAGAACCTGAAGAGACTCCTGCGACTGAGGACAATAAGGAAGCACAGACAGCTGATGAAGAGAATGTAGTCGAGGGTTATCTTACTGCTGAGGATGTAGCAACCAGCGCCTCGGATGAAGTTCCATCAACTGTACCAACTGAAGAACATCCTGCCATCTCTTCACATCCATCGACAGACCCAGCTAACTAGACTAGTAGTATTTTAGCAACCGTCGATGCTATTTTTGTGATTTTTGTTTTCAAATTGTTTAGAAAGCTACTTGGTCGTCTTGTAGCCGTCACTTTGCAATCACCACTTCCTAAATTGAAGGGTAATAAGATTTTAAGTGTTTTCTATTTATACTTCTGTTCAACTCTTCCCATTGCATATTAATTAGCCGATAAGCACCTCAAGTAATAACTTGACTAACAATGAATGGCCCTTCCCAAATTGGCGACAATGTCTCATATTTAGGATCCTTGCTCCCAATTGGAAGAATGGTTTTCCAAACCAAGTCCCCTTCAGCAAACTGCTTATTCTTAACATGTTTGTTATAAGCCTTAGCAATCTTCTGCTTATTTTGCCGAATGTTCTCAAGAGCCATTAATCTATCATCGACTAACTCCAACTCCATCAACATAGCTTGTTGATAGTCGTATAATATTAACTCATGTTGTATGGCCACCCTTAAGGATTTCACATTAATCTCCAAAGACAACAGAACATCCTGCCTGAATGTCAGCCGATAAGGTGTCAGGCCTGTAACCGTGGACTTGGAGTTCCTATATTCCCAGAGTACTTTAGAAAGTGCCTCATGCCACTTTCTTGGTTTATCTTCCAAAGTCTTCTTGATCATGGCAATCAATACCTTATTGGTAGCCTCGGCTTGCCCGTTGGCTTGAGCATAATACGGGGAAGAATGAAGCAACCTGATCCCATATTCCTGAGCAAAGGCCACCATTTTTTCACCAGTAAACATAGTTCCTTGGTTAGTGGTGATTGTCTCAGGGATGCCATATCGATGGATTATATGTTGCTTGATGAAGTTAATAATATCTTGTTGAGTGACGTTGACCATCGGTTGTGCCTCCACCCACTTGGTAAAGTAATATGTTGCAACAATAATAAAGGCATATTGTTTAGTCGACAGGGGATCTATCTTCCCAATCAAATCCATTGCCCATCCTCTGAAGGGCCATGGTTTGACTATGGTATGAACTTCCTCGACTGGCAATAACAAGTTCCTTCATGAACTTCTCCCATTACTCTTAATGCTTCTCCACCACCCACACATCTAATGCATACTCCATTGACTCCCCTCCTTAATAATTCTCCATCAAGTAAGGAATATTTCAAAGCTCTCTGTCTTATTTTGTAGTCTGCCTTAACCGAGGGATTCTTTAAATATTCTATAAGTTCAGCTCTGCAATCCTCGCCTGGCTGATTGTCAAGAGACATTATTTCTTTTAGATTATTTGTCTGGCCATCTAGGTTTTTCATTTCCTAATATCCAGAGGTATGTTGGGCCAGGTTGTTAGCCTCATCATTTTCTTTCCTTAGAACATGCATTATTACGACATCGGCAAACTGTTTCAACAACAAGTTAGCTGTTTCGTAATATTCCAATACTTTAGGACTGCTACACTTATACTCTCCTGTTAATTGCTTAACTACTAACTGGGGATCACCCATTATCTGGACATATTGAGCCTTCATGGATATCAGGATTATAAGCCCCATAATCAAAGCCTCGTACTTGGCCTGGTTATTAGAACAATTAGATTACAGCTGACACATAAATTTCCAATTCTGTCTAGTTGGTCCTACGAGAGCAACTCCAGCCCTTGCTCCTTTTTTTGTCTTTGACCCATCGGATGTCAAGATCCATGGCCTAAGATTAACACAACGGTTAATCTCTTCAAAAGGATCATCTACCTCAACAGAGGGGTGTTGAGCCACGAAATCGGCTACGGCTTGGCATTTTACAGCCTTTAATGGTACATATGTTAATGCATATGCACTCAACTTAATGGCCCACTTCATCAATCGACCTTAAGTAAATGTTTGATAATGTCAATTTTGCACAAAATCAAAACTTCCTTAGGCAACAAATAGTATTCAAGTTTTGTACAAGCATGGAATAAATATAAACACAAATTTTCAATAGGGGTATATCTAGACTCAGCCGAGGTTAACAAATGACTCAGATAATAGATAGCTCTTTCAGTACCACTATCGGCTTCCTGTACCAAAAGGCAGCCGATTGATCCTTCTGCAGCCGATATGTATAACTTCAGGGGCTTTCTTGGTTCAAGTGGCATCGAAACAGGAGGATTTTCCAAGGCCCGTTTTATTTGTTCAAACGCGTCTTGGTGCTCTGGTCCCGAAACAAACTCCTTAACATTCTTCAACCTAAGCAGTGGAGAAAACGCCTTCATCTTCCCAGTCGAGTTAGCTATGAACCTTCTTAGAAAATTGATCTTTCCTATCAAACTTTGCAATTCATTCTTGTTTTTGGGAGGTGATGCTTCCAACACTGCCTTCGCTTTGTTCTTGTCTATCTCGATGCCATGCTGATGTACCAAAAATGCCAAGAAAATTCCAGTCGAGACTCTAAATGAACACTTTGCTGCATTCATCTTCAGATCATGAAATCTCATCCTTTGAAATGCCATATCCAAATCACGCAAGTGTCCTTCAAAATATGTAGATTTAACCATTACATCATCAATGTACACCTCCATGTTTTTTCCAATTAGATCATGAAAAATGGCATTCATAGCATTTTGATAAGTAGCTCCAGTATTCTTCAACCCAAATGGCATGACCACCCACTCGAATATCCCAATCGAACCTGGGCATCTGAAAGTAGTCTTATGAACATTCTCCTCGGCTATATAGATCTGATTATGTTGTTTTGGCTTCAACGACTCGAGAGGGGGGGGGGGGGGGGGGGGTTAAAGGAGTTTTCTTAAAATCTTTCCCTCTTAAAAATTCTTTTCAAATCAGAGTTGCCTCAGAATCTTTTACAAAAATAGTGAGGGGCTTTTTATGAAATCTTGAATAGAAGGTGATGAGGATAAGAAAGATTGATTCAGAATTAATAGATCACAGAATAGGTTCAGGTTCAAAACTCAATAATAACAAAATACAGAAACTGATTAAGCCTTTAAAGATTAAGAACAAGTTATGCAAGTTTCAGATACAAGCATTAACACTCAAGAACAAACTTGCAGGTTTCAGTTTCAATGATTAAGAAACAGAAAATAATCAACTCAGTTTTTGAACAATTAATAACTCAAGATTGATTGCAGTAATACTCTGGTTTTAATTCAAATTAAACAGATCAAGAACTGATAACAATTGAAAACTTAGAACATCAAGATCACAGTTATATGCGCAAGATAGAAATTAAAGAGTTTGAGTTTAGAGATACCACACAACCATATTTATCTTGGTTCAGTCACCACCACTGTGACCTACATCCAGTCCCCACTCCACCTGTGGGTTTTCACACACTAACACAGCAAGCTTTAGCCTGGTAGCTTGAAAAACCTTTACACCATAGAGCACTCCTTCACCTCTAGATACCACACTCTTATGAAGAGCCTCAATGTTCTTCCTTAGGGATACCTCACCCTAATCACTCAGAGAGACTCATTCTCTCTTTACAATCAAATAAAACAAAAAATTGATTCCTAACTCTCAATAGTCAGATAAACAGCACTTATGAGAATGACACACTCTTTTCATAGTAAGCTCAAGAAAGATGTTATGTTGTTATGATATGATATTGAAAGTGTTCCTTTGATCCCTCTTTATATGGAAAACAAGTTATAGTCGTTGGGATCAATCAAAACAGATTTGGGTCTGATAACAGAATCTGTTTTCTTGATTATTGTTCTTGAAAAAAGATTCTACATTGGCGTCGTCTTCAATCCTCAGGGCTATATGCCACGTCATTATATTTCATCCACGTATATTTGTACAAGTAAAATGTTATGTGCCATTTTCTTAGTGAAAAAAGTTGTGTCAACTTTACCTCTTTTAAATCCTTTTTCAATGAGAAAATTACTTAACCTTTCATACCAAGCTCTAGGAGCTTGCTTTAAGCCATATAGTGCTTTAGACAGTTTATAAACATGGTTAGGCAATTCATTATTCTCAAAACCAGGTTGTTGACCAACATACACTTCCTCTTGTATAAATCCATTTAAGAAAGCACTCTTAACATCCATTTGATACAATTTAAATCCAATTATGCAAGTATAAGCAAGTAGCATTCTTATAGCTTATAATCTTGCTACTGGTGCATATGTTTCGTCATAATCTATGCCTTCTTCTTGGTTATACCCTTTGTCTACCAATCTAGCCTTGTTTCTTACAATTATACCATTTTCATCTAGTTTATTCCTAAAAACCCATTTTGTACCTATTACTTGACAGTTCTTGGGTTTAGGCACTAGTTTCCAAACTTGGTTTCTTTCAAACTAGTTTAATTCGTCTTGTATAGCCATCATCCAATGTTCATCAATTATAGCATCATCTATGTTCTTAGGTTCTACTTGAGACACAAATGCCATATGATTACAAGCATTTCTAAGAGATTGTCTAGTAGTTACCCCCTTGGTAATTTCACCGATGATGTTATCTATTGGATGATTTTTGACAGTTCTCCATTCCTTTGGTAGGTCAGACTGTTGTACTGCTTGATCTTGCTGTAGCAATTCATTCTTTAAGCTTCCATCTTCTTCATTGTCCTGTTTCTCTTCTAGGAGAGTTTTCTCAATTGATTCTGCAATATCATCAATAACAGAATCCTTTCCCAACCTTTTGGGGTTAGACTCATCAAATGTCACATGCACAGATTCCTCAATAGTTTGTGTTCTCTTATTATATATTCTAAATGATTTACTAGATAGAGAGTAACCTAAGAAAATTCCTTCATCAGCCTTTGCATCAAATTTTCCAAGATTATCCTTTCCATTGTTAAGAACAAAGCATTTGCAACCAAAAACATGAAAATGTGCTATATTTGGTTTTCTTCCTTTATAAATCTCATAATGGGGTTTTCTTTAAGATTGGTCTTATCAAGACTCCATTTAGCACATAGCAGTTTGTATTGACAGCATCTACCCAAAAATGTTTTGGCAAGCTAGAGTCATTCAACATAGTTATTGCTATCTCCTCTAATGATCTATTATTTCTTTCCACTGCTCCATTTTGTTGTGGAGTTCAGAAAAATTATGTTGAATGCCATACTCATCAAAAAAGTTTTCAAACACTTCATTTTGAAATTCTCCCCCATGATCACATCTTATAGAAACAATTTTCATGTCCTTTTCGTTTTCCACAATTTTTACCATTTTCTTAAATGCAGCAAATGAATCACTCTTATGAGATAGAAAATATGTCCATGTATATCTAGAGTGATCATCTACTATTACCAATGCATACGAGTTACCACCAAAGCTTTTGGTTTTAGATGGACCAAACAAATCCATGTGTAAAAGTTGCAAGGGTCTAGTTGTTGAAGCAATGTTCTTTGGTTTAAAAGGGACCTTAACTTGCTTTCCTTTTTGACATGCATCACATAGTCCATCTTTCACAAATTTCAGTTTAGGCAAACCAACTACAAGATCTTTACGAATCAGTTTATTCAAGTGGTTCGTGTGAATGTGTGCAATTCTTCTATGCCAAAGCCAATTCTCTTCTTCTTTTGAAATAAGACGGCATGCAGTATTTGAAGAGATATTATCTAAATCAAGCATATAGATGTTATCTGTCCTATGTCCAATTAATTTCAAATTTTCATCATGCCGATTTTCTATTAAGTAACTATTGGAATTGAATTTTACCTTGAAGCCTTTGTCACATAGTTGTCTGATACTTAATAGGTTGTGTTTCAGTCCCTCAACATATAGTACATCCTCAATGATTGTTGTTGAGTCACTTCCAATGTTGCCAATGCCAATTATTCTCCCTTTATTGTTGTCTCCATAGATAACACTACCACTTGACTTAGGGGTAAAGGAAATGAACTTGGTTTTGTCTCCAGTCATGTGCTTGGAACAGCCACTGTCAAGATACCATTTCACATTCTTGGCTTTCCACACACCTACAAAACATAATCATGTTTGTATTTTAGGTACCCAAATCTGTTTGGGTCCTTTTGAGTTAGTTGCAGCAATAGTTCCTTTAGGAACCCATATATACTTATATTTATTGTATGCTGGTTTTCTGTATTGACATGTAGAAGCTGTGTGACCTTTTCTAGCACAAAAGTTGCATTTAACAAATGGTGTGTTTGATGTCTTAGGTGCAACAAAAAATTTCTTGAAAGATTTCTCATGTATCTTAGGTTCATAGTCTATTCCAGCCTTATCATAAACATATTTTTGCTGTCCTAATAAAGCATTCAAGTTATCTCTACCATTTGTGAACTTGGCTAAGTCATTTTTCAGTTTTTCAACTTCTTTAGTCAATGTACAACACTTAGAACAATTAAACCATATAGGAGGTTCCAAAACAGTAGCCAATCTTTCTTTTACAGCCCAATTTTCTGTTTTTAATTCATCTAGCTCTTTGTTTAAAACAAAATTTTTATCTTCTAGGCATGTGATGGTTTTCTTAGACTTAATTAGCAATCTAGAAAGTCTAGTGGATTCTTTATGAAGTTCTTCAAAAGCATTTTACAATTCATCATAAGCCATTCATCAAGGTCAGAATCAGAATTTACCTCACTCTCTGAATCACTGTTATTGCTGGTCATTAAGCACAAGTTTTCCTCCTCAAATTCAGATTCTTCAGCGGAATCTACATCATTATCATCCCAAGCAATGTAGGTCTTTCTTGGCTTTCTCCACTTCTTGTCCTTTGAGTCAAACTTTTTCTGTTTTGTACTTTTTTGCAGTTTTGGGCAGTCAAGCTTCATGTGGCCAATCTTTCCACATTCATGGCATGTGATGCTGTTGGAACTTGGAAGAGTTGTCACCTTTGCTGAAATTTCTCCCTTGAAAAGTGGATGGCTTTCTTTTGAAGTTGCCTTTCTTCTTTAGGAACTTCTTGAATTTTTTAACTAGCATTCCCATCTCTTCTTCAGATTCTGCCTCTTGTGCTGAATCATCATCATCACTATCTTCTACTTCTTTGACTTGTGATTTCAAAGCCAATCCCTTCTTTCTTTTATCATTTTCTTCACTCTCATTCAGTCTATTCAAATCCAATTCATGCTCTTGCAGTTTTTCAAACAATGTGGCAATGGTCATTGATGAGAGGTCTCTAGATTCTGAGATTGCAGTGGCTTTAGGCTGCCATTCCTTGCTCAAGCATCTCATTACTTTGTTAATTTGATCCTCATTTGATATAGCTTTTCCAAGTCAGCAAGTTGGTTGACAATGTGAGTCAATCTCTTTTGTATTTCAGTCATAGGTTCTCCTTGCTTCATTCTGAGCAGCTCATACTCGTGTGAGGGTGTTCATTCTTGCTCTTTTGACATCTGTGGTTCCTTCATGTGTTACTTGTAAAGTATCCCACATCTCCTTTGCTGATTTGAAATTTGAAACCCTGAAAAACTAATCACAGCTTAAAGCAAATGTTATAATATTCTTAGCACGTGCATTATATTGAACTCTTTTCTTATCATCCTCATTCCATTCAGTTTTAGGCTTATTTCTTGGAGCACCATTAGCATCTACAGTAGAAGGCAGGAGGACGTGCAAGGGAAGCCCCTTCCAATAGATATACGCAGTTCCATTGAAGGCAAGAGGGCGTGTGATGAGTGTGATTCCACATCATCTTCGTCTATCATTTTGCATGCATTTTCATGTAGTTTAGGCATATTTTTATTAGATTTTAGGTTAATTTTCCTTTGGAACGGGTAAGGCGGTTTTCGTGTGTTGTTTTGTAGATATCAAGGGTAAATTGCTCAAGATCAACCATGATGAAGTTTGGATGAAGATGGAGCTTTAAAACTGAAGAAAATGAGCCAAACAGAGCCCTTCACGGCCTAGCCGTGATGCCCATCACGGCCATGATCGAGCAAAACTGAAAAAGAAGAAAGGCTGAAGTCAGAGTCTGTCACGGCCTGGCCGTGATAGCCATCACGGCCGTGACCCAAAACCAGCACGAGTCAGAGCACATCACGGCCCAGCCGTGAAATTCATCACGGCCACAAACAGAGGGCTCGCGTCGCGAGCAGTATATTCACGTCGCGAATGAATGGAATTTTCCAAAAGTGCCAGAGGCAGAGACCGTCACGGCCTGGCCGTGATGGCCATCACGGCCGTGACGCGCATTACTTGGACCTGAAGAAACCGAAATAGATCAGATTTTGAGTTGGTTTGGGACTCTAACTTCCCCATTTCTATAAATAAGGATCAGGGCATCAGATCTGAACACACAAAATACATACATTGGATGATCCATAACAACTAGGACTTAGGCATAGATCTCTCTTCTCTTCTCCTCTTCTCTTCTCTTCTC
This sequence comes from Sophora flavescens, assembly GCA_030762895.1. NCBI lineage: Eukaryota > Viridiplantae > Streptophyta > Magnoliopsida > Fabales > Fabaceae > Sophora > Sophora flavescens. Next base: position 79,512,873 of record CM061070.1, on the reverse strand, counting down.
TGATTTTTGTATTTTCTATTATGTTGTAAACCCAGCTTGTCATCTCCATGGCAAGACTGGAGTAGTAGCTTAGTTTCTAGGGACTAGGGCTCTGCCCGAGGTATGTAAATGATGTTGATTTGATGTAAAATCATTGTTGATTTCGTTATTGTTTTAGATCTGATTTCTAGTGTGTTAATCACTCATAAATTTCGGCAACCGTTTATTAGCGTGACGTAGACGTTCTAAGGAGGAACCTAGCGGTGAACTTAGGATTTCTAGGGTGTTTCACTCGTAAAGCCCGGCAGCCACTGGTTTGTGAGATGTGGATGATCCAAGGAGGAACCTAGCGGTGAACTTAGGTTATTTGCATGACTGAGACATTCTAAGGAGGAACCTAGCGGTGAACTTAGGTGTCGGACCTATAGAAGTCAGACTTGGGACTGAAATCACGAGAGTTAGAAGCCGTCCCTCGAGGAGCAACGAGTTATCACGAAGCGCAAAGGGTCCAATCTGGGATCGACTACCACGAGAGTAGGGGTCGGGTCAATTGGGCACGGCTTTTGTAACCCGAGAGGGAGCTTATGCTATCAGAGGATAAACTCGCCTTCAAGGCAATTTCGGTAATCAACAAAGGTAAATCAGATTAGCAACATAAACAGCCTCAAAGGTAACCCAAATCCCTAGGAATCCATTTAAATCGAAAACCCCAAAAACATTTGTTTTCTGCTCATCTATCTTTTAATTTCGAATTCAAAATCCTTTTCACTCAAAACATAAAAATCCTTTTTACAAAGTCCAGATCTAATCGATTCGAAAACCGATTGCGATTCGAGGACACGGTCTCTGTGGGTTCGATATCTTTTATTACTTGACGGCAGTCCGGTACACTTGCCGGAATCGCACGCGCGCGCATCCGCAGCGCACATCAAGTTTTTGGCGCCGTTGCCGGGGACTGTGCCTTTTCGAATTTCAATTAGTTTTTAAATTGATTGTCTGGACCCTTTTCTTTTTGTTTGATTTTTATTTCTGAAATATTAAAAAAAAAATCAAAAAAAAAATCAAAAAAAAAAATTTCTTTTCCTTCTATTGTATCCATCTCTCTGTGTGTTATATGCAAAGATCCCTAAGTCTTGGGAGCCTTAGTGAGATTGATCCGGAGATCGAGAGGACCTTCCACAGACGTAGAAGACTACAAAGAGAGGGAGAAAGGTCGAGTCCCGTTCCACTCATGGCGAATCAACCGGATTCAAAACCTTTGAAGGACTACGCAGCCCCAAATGCGAGAGGCTTGCGAACTGGGATTGCAAGGCCAGAGATTGAGGCGGAGAACTATACCATACCGCCCATGTTAATCAACATGATTAGGCAACATCAATTCGGAGGATTGCCTTCGGAGGACCCGACCGATCATATAGAAACATTCTTAGAGTTCACCGACGCAATCAGGATTAATGGAGCCTCAGTCGATGTTGTGCGTTTGAGATTGTTCCCCTCATCTCTCACTGGAAAGGCGAAGGCCTGGCTTAAGCAAATTCCCGCTAACACTTTGACCACTTGGGACCAACTGGAGCAGGCGTTCTTGGAGAAATTCTTCCCTCCATCCAAGACGGCCTACATAAGAACCCAGATCACCGGCTTCTTCCAGAAAGACGGAGAATCATTATCGGAAGCTTGGGATCGATACAAGGGACTGCTGGAGTCGTGCCCACATCACGGACTCGAGAGGTGGTTAATAGTGCACACCTTCTATAACGGATTGGACTACTCTTCGAAGGTGTCACTAGATTCTGCAGCCGGTGGAGCGTTTATGAATAGGCCTCTCACTGAGGCATTCAACATCATCGAGAATGTCGCCACCAACTACCACCAATGGGGATCCGAAAGAGGTAATAACCCGAACAAGATTTCGGGGGGTAAGTTTGAGGTAAATAGCACAGATCTTATTATGTCAAAAATAGACTCACTTAATAAACGTTTTGATCGGCTTGAAAGAGCTAATGTGAGTGCAATAGGTGCTACTAACCTTGTTTGTGAGATTTGTGGAATGCAGGGACATGACATGATGGAATGCCCACATGGATCCGGCGCTTCGGGTGAGCAAGTGAACTCTTGTAACAACTTCTACGATACGAACCCGAAGCTACCCAACTATGCTCCCCCAAATCCCTACAATCAAAGAAGAAACAACCCTTACCTCTCCTACGGCAACTACAGCAACACGCTCAACCATGAATTCCAAGAGGGTCAAGGTAATAAGAGAGTAGCACCGGGGTATCCTCAGGTACAAAGATCTAAACTCGAGACTTTATTTGAAAGTTTTGTTGAAACTCAGACAAAACAGAATGAGGAGTTTAGACAACAAGGAAGGGCAGTGAGTGAAGCAATAAAGGAGCTAGCATCTAAGGTAGACAACTTAGCAACTCATAACAAGATGCTAGAAACACAAATTGCCCAACAAGTCAGCACGTACTCGAGACCTAAGGGTACATTCCCGGGGCAACCCGAAACAAATCCCAATGAGCATTGCAATGTCATACACTTGAGGGATGATAAGCTTGGGGTGGGGGTAGCTGAAATGGAGGTGGAACCGGAGGAGGACACGAGCGAAAAAGAAGAGCCAGAACCGAAGTACGTCCCTCCACCACCGTACCAACCCCCGATACCTTTCCCACAAAGGTTGGTCAGGAAAAAGCAAGTAGATGTAGAGACTAAAATGCCTACTAAACTGAAAGACCCAGGTAGTTTCTCCATCGCTTGCTCGATCGAACAAGTGCAAATAGACCAAGCCTTGTGTGACTTAGGGGCTAGTGCAAGCTTGATGTCCCTCACTATCATGGAAAGGTTGGGAAGCAAAGAGTTGAGACCATTCAAATTCCCCTTACAAATTACGGATGGCTCAACTAGGACTCCTCTAGGCATACTAGAGAATGTTCCTGTAAAGGTAGGGAAAATTCTCATCCCTACCGACTTCCTGGTATTGGATATGAAAGGGAATTCTAAATTCCCCATCATTTTAGGAAGGCCATTCTTGGCAACCGCTGGAGCAGTAATAGACGTAAGGAATGGCAAACTCTCTCTAAATGTAGAGGAAGGTAGGGTAAATTTTCAGTTGACTAACTCTTATAACAACCCTCCTTTTGAGAGCCATGTGTGCAGAATTGATGTAACGTCTCCAGCGGTAGAGAAAGAACTTAGCATGGAAGCAACCCCAAAGATATGCATGGTTGAAGATGCACCCAGTGGTGAAGTTGGAATTGCTGTCCATGCGGAAACAAAACTTTCGCCGGGAGGAAGGAAGGCTAGGAAGCTCCGAGAGAAAAGAGCGAAGCGGAAGCATTATTGGCCGTATGAGCAGAAACGGCTTTTTGAAGGAGTTCCTTGGAAGAGAAGTGTGCCTGCACCTCTACGCCCAAATGACCCCTGGTTGATTTAAGGAAGTACGGTCAAGCTTAAGACCATAAATAAGCGCTTCTTGGGAGGCAACCCAAGTTTTCTTTCCCTTTTTCGTTTTGTTTTTGAATTCACCTCTTGAATAATTTGAGAAGATCAAGAGGCAAAAATATCATTAATAGGTTTGTCTAGTGTTTTCAGGTTGAGAAAGAGAAGAAGAGCATAAAAAAGATAAAGTCAGAGGCCATCACGCCCTAGCCGTGACAGTGGTCACGGCCGTGATGAACTAAACAAGAGCACAGAAAGGATCACGGCCTAGCCGTGACAACCATCACGGGCGTGATGAGTAGGATGCCAAGGCCAGAGAGCATCACAGCCTAGCTGTGATGTAGATCACGGCCGTGACAGGGCAACTCCTAAGGACCAGAAACGATCACGGCCTGCCCGTGATGAGCCTCACGGCCGTGATACTATTTCCACCCAAGTTTTGACTGGAATGCAAACCAACACCCGCTACCGATTCGGTAAGTTGTTCCATTTTTCTCCTCTCTCCGACTTGATTATTTACATTGGAGACAATGTAAGTAATCAAGCTTGGGGTAGGGGTATTTATTTATGCATTTGCATTGTTGCATTCATATTGCATTCGCATAGGCATAGATTGGTATGATCACATTCTCTAGATTGCCCCTCACTTAGAACATGTATCCGATTGTGAGAACTTGGAGCCAAATGAATTGAGATAGTGAATTTTCGAACCCAATTTTTCATTATTCTTGTGATATGGCTAAAAATAAAAATTCTTGAGATAGTCATTTGATAGTTGATAATTAGCATGTGGTTCCTTAGACTTGTGTACCTCACTGATTTTTGAACTACTAAATGTAAGACTTTGAGCCAAAAGGGGTATTCACTAAATCTACCCCATTTCTTGTGATAGAGTGATTTAATTCCTCATGGACTGTATTTTCTAGAACTTGACTTGAAACCATTTCAAAACTTAAAAATTTCTGAAAACATTTTTGGAAATGATTGAGGCACTAGGTATTTTTCTGGCCTCCCGAGCTTTGAATGATAAATGCTACCCCTTAGTTGCCCAATTTTGAGCCTAAAGATAAAATACTTTTCTTGGTACCTTGAATTACTTTGATGAATAATGCTTGGTATGGCACCTTTTAAAGTATTACAAAAAGGGCAAAATGGTAGTTGGAAAAAGAATGGGATGAAAATATTTCTCTTGAGCTAAAAAGCTCCCCTTCTCCAAACAAATAAAAATGAAATAAACAGAAAAAAATTGGAGAAGGGGATGACAAAGAATGTGAGAAATGAAAAGAAAAAAAAAAAAAGGAAGGAAGGTGGAGAAGTAAACCAAAGCCCAAAAAGGGGTATTTTAGAAGGTGTCATGCTTTGTAATGTTTGATAATCTGTCTAGCCTTCTTGAAATTCCCTTTCTTTGATTCTCCCACCTAACAATAAATCCCATGGCCACATTACAACCAAAGGAAAAGACCTCTTGATTCTTAAGTGTTTTCATTAATAAAGTGGAGATTTGGTTAATAGTCAAGCCTATGGTAAAATACTTCCCTTGAGGAAATGGAGTGAATTGTCATAAACCCTAAAACACTTGAGTGAGGTGAGATGAGTGCCCAAATCAGTGAGGATATGAACTTGAAGAACCTAAGCTTCTAATTGGACTTGAACTTGATTATCTCTTGAGTGCTTATTAAAAATGCCTATTACTTGGATTAGCTTCTAGGGTTTTTGGTTCACTATCCATGCTTTGATTATTTTATCTTATGGCCTGAGTAATTGCTTGAGGACAAGCAAAGTTTTAAGCTTGGGGTGATTTGATGAGTGTGATTCCACATCATCTTCGTCTATCATTTTGCATGCATTTTCATGTAGTTTAGGCATATTTTTATTAGATTTTAGGTTAATTTTCCTTTGGAACGGGTAAGGCGGTTTTCGTGTGTTGTTTTACAGATATCAAGGGTAAATTGCTCAAGATCAACCATGATGAAGTTTGGATGAAGATGGAGCTTTAAAACTGAAGAAAATGAGCCAAACAGAGCCCATCACGGCCTAGCCGTGATGCCCATCACGGCCATGATCGAGCAAAACTGAAAAAGAAGAAAGGCTGAAGTCAGAGTCTGTCACGGCCTGGCCGTGATAGCCATCACGGCCGTGACCCAAAACCACCACGAGTCAGAGCACAACACGGCCCAGCCGTGAAATTCATCACGGCCACAAACAGAGGGCTCGCGTCGCGAGCAGTATATTCGCGTCGCGAATGAATGGAATTTTCCAAAAGTGCCAGAGGCAGAGACCGTCACGGCCTGGCCGTGATGGCCATCATGGCCGTGACGCGCATTACTTGGACCTGAAGAAACCGAAATAGATCAGATTTTGAGTTGGTTTGGGACTCTAACTTCCCCATTTCTATAAATAAGGATCAAGGCATCAGATCTGAACACACAAAATACATACATTGGATGATCCATAACAACTAGGACTTAGGCATAGATCTCTCTTCTCCTCTCCTCTTCTCTTCTCTGATTTTTGTATTTTCTATTATGTTGTCAACCCAGCTTGTCATCTCCATGGCAAGACTGGAGTAGTAGCTTAGTTTCTAGGGACTAGGGCTCTGCCCGAGGTTTGTAAATGATGCTGATTTGATGTAAAATCATTGTTGATTTCGTTATTGTTTTAGATCTGATTTCTAGTGTGTTAATCACTCATAAATTTCGGCAATCGTTTATTTGCGTGACGTAGACGTTCTAAGGAGGAACCTAGCGGTGAACTTAGGATTTCTTGGGTGTTTCACTCGTAAAGCCCGGCAGCCACTGGTTTGTGAGATGTGGATGATCCAAGGAGGAACCTAGCGGTGAACTTAGGTTATTTGCATGACTGAGACATTCTAAGGAGGAACCTAGCGGTGAACTTAGGTGTCGGACCTATAGAAGTCAGACTTGGGACTGAAATCACGAGAGTTAGAAGCCGTCCCTCGAGGAGCAACGAGTTATCACGAAGCGCAAAGGGTCCAATCTGGGATCGACTACCAAGAGAGTAGGGGTCGGGTCAATTGGGCACGGCTTTTGTAACCCGAGAGGGAGCTTAAGCTATCAGAGGATAAACTCGCCTTCAAGGCAATTTCGGTAATCAACAAAGGTAAATCAGATTAGCAACATAAACAGCCTCAAAGGTAACCCAAATCCCTAGGAATCCATTTAAATCGAAAACCCCAAAAACATTTGTTTTCTGCTCATCTATCTTTTAATTTCGAATTCAAAATCATTTTCACTCAAAACTTAAAAATCCTTTTTACAAAGTCCAGATCTAATCGATTCGAAAACCGATTGCGATTCGAGAACACAGTCTCTGTGGGTTCGATATCTTTTATTACTTGACGGCAGTCCGGTACACTTGCCGGAATCGCACGAGCGTCGTCGCGCGTCGACGAACGACACATCAGCGTGCAAGGGAAGCCCCTTCATTCAACCAATCATTGGAAGCCATACTCTTATAGCTGTTAAGCCAAACTTAAAAGTTTAGCTCTGATGACAATTATTGTTTTGGCTTCAACGACTCACCGGGGGGGGGGGGGGTTAATTGAGTTTTCTTAAAATATTTCCCTCTTAAAAATTCTTTTCAAATCAGAGTTGCAGCAGGATCCTTTACAAAAACAGTGAGGGGCTTTTTATGAAATCTTGAATAGAAGGTGATAAGGATAAGAAAGATTGATTCAGAATTAATAGATCACATAATAGGTTGAGGTTCAAAACTCAATAATAACAAAATACAAAAACTGATTAAGCCTTTAAAGATTAAGAACAAGTTATGCAAGTTTCAGATACAAGCATTAACAATCAAGAACAAACTTGCAAGTTTCAGTTTCAGTGATTAAGAAACAGAAATTAATCAACTCAGTTTTTGAACAATTAATAACTCAAGATTGATTGCAGTAATACTCTGGTTTTAATTCAAATTAAACAGATCAAGAACTGATATCAATTGAAAACTTAGAACATCAAGATCACAGTTATTTGCGTAAGACAGAAATTAAAGAGTCTGAGTTTAGAGATACCACACAACCAGATTTATCCTGGTTCAGTCACCACCACTGTGACCTACATCCAGTCCCTACTCCACCTGTGGGTTTTCACACACTAACACAACAAGCTTTAGCCTGGTAGCTTGAAAAACCTTTACACCATAGAACACTCCTTCACCTCGAGATACCACACTCTTGTGAAGAGCCTCAATGTTCTTCCTTAGGGATACCTCACCCTAATCACTCAGAGAGACTCCCTCTCTCTTTACAATCAAATAAAACGAAAAATTGATTCCTAACTCTCAATAGTCAGATAAACAACACTTATGAGAATGAAACACTCTTTTCACAGTAAGCTCAAGAAAGATGATGAATGATATGTGTATTGTTATGTTGTTATGATATGATATTGAAAGTGTTCATTTGATCCCTCTTTATATAGAAAACAAGTTATAGTCGTTGGGATCAATCAAAACAGATTTGGGTCTGGTAACATAATCTGTTTTCTTGGTTATTGTTGAAATAAGATTCTCCATTGGCATCGTCTTCCATCCTCTAGGCTCGTAGTTGATAGTAGACGAGCTCCATATGCCACGTCATTGGACGGAGCTTCTTATTAAGGATTTAGCAAATCCAAAGACTTGTGTGGACGAGCGCTTCTGTCACTTTAGTAGACGAGCACTTCTATCACTTTAGTGGACGAGCACTTTTGTCACTTTAGTGGACGAGCGCTTGTATCACTTTAATGATTGAACACTTCTGTCACTTTAGTGGACGAGGGCTTGTATCACTTTAGTGGACGAGCACTTCTGGTACTTTAGTGTTGGACGAGCGCATCTATCACTCGTGTTGGACGAGCACTTCTATCACTTTAGTGGACGAGCACTTGTATCACTTTAGTGGACGAGCACTTCTGTCACTTTAGTTGACGAGCGCTTCTTATTTCCAAAAATCATTTTCATTAACGAAAACTTATTCCTTTTAATGCAGGTTATGAAAGTTGATTTTCTTCATGCATCTTTTTAATTGAGCTATTTTATGACTAAGAGATTTCTTTCTCTTACAAATCATCTAAGACTTAAATCTAATTTCTCCTTTAAGATTTTGCCTTGATGATTCCTTGATCTTTGTCTTTGCTCTTTGATTCCTCCATGTAGCTCTTTTAATTTCTTCAAGTTCTTCCTTGAATATTTTCCTTGAATTTGCTTAATGAACTTGTTGATCACTGCTTGATACCTGTCTTTGTAATTTGACACAAAAACATTTGCACACACATTAAATTGTATTTGTCATATATCAAAATCTCTAAGTCATTGAGTCTTACAGATTATAGCCCGAGTGTCCATCCATTACTATAAGAATCCCATTACTCGCCACAACACCGACTAACATATTGGTTATGGGCATGACATATTCATCTTTAGGTGTTCCCAAGTTTAGATTCGATAATCAGTTCAAATTATCAATTTGCCATTCTTTTTTAATACTGGAACAATGTTAGAGAGCCATTCGGAGTATCTGACTATCCGGATAAACCCAGCCTTGAGTAATCTCTCTATCTCTGCCTTAATCTTGGGAAGGAAATTTGGATTGAACCTCCGAGCTGACTATTTATACGGCTTGAATCCTTCCTTAATCGGTAACCGATGCTCTACTAAACACCTAGACAATCCAGGCATCTCACTATAATCCCAGGCTAGACAATCTTTGTATTGTTTAATGAGTTCGACCAACCTAACTCTATCAGATTCGGCGAACAAACCACTGACCTTAGTCATTCTCGTCTCGTCATCCGATCCCAAATTAACTGCAATCATTGGATCTTGTGCATCAAAAGTTGGTAACTTATTATGCACCGAGGGCGGTATGTTTTATCACCATGAACCTGCCCCCTAGTTTCTTCCTTAACTCCGTTCTGCATCTCCCCTTCGACTGACCCTGCCTCAATGATTTTACTTTCAGACGTGAACATAGTCAGTCGTTGGAGAAGATTTTTAGTGACTTGAGGTTTATTGATCATTAAAAATGTCTAAAGGTCGTGGTTCGGCCAACATTTTTACTGCAAAACCCTTTGAGGTCAAGTCACATGACTCCCAAGCCCTTTCTTCATAATCCTCATGTATCACGATAGGTTCCATATGAGGTGAATATAATAAGGCTTCTGTTGCTCTCACCTCGACTGTAAACGGATTTTTGTCTGCCAAAACTACTTCTGCCTTTCCATCACTCCACATAATCAGTCGTTGATGTAGAGTCGAAGGCACACACTTACTTGAATGGATCCAGTCTCTGCCCAATAATATTGAATAAGTGGTTTTGGCATCAACCACAAAGAAAGAAGAACTAATAGGCTTTGACCCTACTGTAACATCGGCTACTAAAACTCCCAAGGCAGTTGTTGCTTCACAAATGAAATTGGTCATCTTCATATTAGTTGATATCAAATCTTCCTTTGACTTTCCCAACTTCCACGGAGTGGTGACAGGCATCACGTTCAGCACTGCCTCTCCTTCTACAAATACTCGACTGATCTCCTTACCATTCAACCGTGCTTTGAGTTTCAATTTGTATTGTTTCTCACTTGATTACAAGATAGAGTGCTTGATTCCTATATTTATAGGTCACCACCACCACCAAACTAAGGTGGCTTGAATTTTCTAGAATATTCTTTATACATCTTTAACATCATACAATTACATGAAGTTTCTAGGACATTGTATATAATTACAATCATCCATTTTTTGCTACATTAGTGTAGAAATTTCTAGAAATTGCGCATTAATTTCAACAGTTTGTGACGTGTTAAATGGAGAAGAATTAGATCAGTTTTGTATGATGATGTGGAGCCTTTGGAAGTCAAGAAATGAAAGGGTGTGGGAAGGGAAATCTGTCCAAGTTGATTAACTCTCTCCATGGCCTTAGATGAAAGAAGTGAATGGTTGTGTATGTAGAAGCATAAGGAGAGTGCCCCTACCTTTCAGGTAGCCAACATGGAGATCAAAGCTATGGAAAAGCCCCCTCATGGGGTCTTGAAATGTAATGTTGATTGTGCTTTCTTCCATGAGAATAGAGTAGCAGGTGTTGGTATTTGAAATGGAAAAATAGTTGAGGTTTAGTTGAAATAGTAGAAATGTAGAAGGCTATAAGGTTGGTAGTGGTGTGAGATTTTGGAGTAGAGAATAGATTGTATTGCACTCCCAATAGTCTCACTTGATTACAAGATAAAGTGCTTGATGCTTATATTTATAGGCCACCACCACCACCAAACTAAGGTGGCTTGAATTTTTCTAGAATATTCTTTATACATATTTTACATCATACAGTTACATGAAGTTTCTAGGACATTGTAGCTAATTACAATCATCCATTTTTTGCTACATAAGTGTACAACTTTCTATAAATTGTGCATTATTTTCAATAATCTTCCGTAATTCACATTTCCGTAAGTCCAATCATGGTCCTTAACTGCACAAACTTTGGTCTTGGTAGTGTCTTCATGAATATATCAGCAATTTGGTCTTCAGTCTTGCAATACTCGAGTTGGATTGGCTTAGTTGCTTCTGGTTCTCGGATGAAGTGATATTTAATTGCTATATGTTTTATTCTGCTGTGATGAACTAGATTTTTCATCATTACAATTGCATACTTATTGTCATAGTAGATTGTGGTTGGCTCTGTTTGTTGTTCTCCCATATCACCAAGTATTTTTCTAAGCCATATAGCTTGACTTGTAGATTCAGCTGCTGCCACGTACTCCGCTTCGGCTGTTGATTTTGCAACTGTTGCTTGCTTCTTCGATGCCCAAGAAAATACACCAGATCCAAATGTAAAGGCATGGCCTGACGTGCTCTTCATATCATCGACATATATGGCACAGTCACTGTCTGTGTATCCAAACAACTTTGATTTGGACGCAGGTGTGTACTATATACCAAACTCCTTAGTGCCTTGTAAGTATCTCGGAGTTTGTTTGCCTGTTCCAAAGTGAACTTGGCTTGGTGATAATCCACTGTTTTATCATGTTTTATCTATTATTTTAGAGTGGATTTCATCGATTAAATTTTGTTGAATGCTTGATTTAGCCCAAATTAGACTTTGTTTTCCTATTTTGGTTATTTTAGAGTCAATGTGTGTATTTAATTAATTTTAATTAGATTTTGATTAATTTTCTGATATTATTCTTATTTTTTATTTTTAGGAAAGTATCAAGAAGAAAAGAATGGAAATCAATTAAATTGAAGATTGCCAAGTAAATTGCAATGGCCCACATGATGGATTTGAATCCAAATCAATTTGGATTTGAATTATTATGATTATAAGATAATTCAATTGGCATTGAGATAAAAGATTGGATCCAAATCTTTTTGGATTTGGATAATAATTGCCTATCTCAACAATAAAGGATATGATAAGATTTGACAATTAATTTGGAGATATTGATTTGGAAACGAAGATTAAAATGCTCATGATCAACCATGATGTAGCTTGCATGAAGACGGAGCTTGAAAAGCAAGAAGACTGAGCCAAACAGATCCCATCACGGCTTAGCCGTGACAGCCATCATGGCCATGATCGAGCAAGGCTGAAAAGAAAAGTACACAGAAGTCAGAACCTATCATGGCTAGACCGTGATGGCCATCACGGCCGTGACAGGCCAAACAATGCCAAGGTTTCGAAGACAGAATCCGTCACGGCCTGACCGTGACATGCATCACGGCCGTGACGCTAAAAATCTGAAAATTTAATTGCTGATTTGATCTGATTTTGTAACAGCCCCAAGTTACCCTACATTATAAATAGGACACTAAGGTTCGAAAATAGGGGATCCACTGGGCTGCTTTAGGCAAAAATTAGGATTTCTCTTCTTCTCAATTTCTTCTCTTCTCTTAGGTTTTTTTATGCTTTTGTTATTCAAGGTTACTCTAAGGAGGAACCTAGCGGTGAACTTAGGTATCGGATCTATAGGAATCAAACTTAGGACTTAAATCACGAGAGTTAGAAGCGGTCATTCGAGGGTTCACTGAATTGTCACAAAGCTTAAAGGGTTCGATTTAAATTCAATTACCACGAGAGTATGGGTTGGTTTAATTGGGCACGGTTCTTGTATCTCGAGAGGGAACATTAACTTATTTAGGATAAATTCACCTTCAAAGTAATTTTGATAATTAACAAGAGGGGTAGTCAATTTAGTAGCATGAGCAGCCTTGTTGGTAACCCAATTCCTGGAAATCTCTTTTTCATATTTAAAATCCCAAAAATATTTGATTTTATTTTCTTGTTTCTTTTATTTTATTGAAATCTTTTCACACCTATTTCTCAGTCTAAATAGTTGTTTAATTTGTGAAGTGACACTTGGTTTCCCAATCCCTGAGTTTGATACTCGGTTTCTCACCGTTTCATTATTACTTGCTTCGATCTGGTACGCTTGCTGGAGCCCATCACTTGGGCTTTGCATGAACCTCGATAGAAGACTTGTAGCATACATGATATCTGACCGTGTAGCTGTGAGACATAGAAGACTTCCAATCAAACTTCTATAGAGTGTTGTATCTACCTTTGGTGATCCATCATCCTTCGGCAGCTTTTAATTAGTCACTAGTGGAGTAGCGACTGACTTGCACTCGTACATCTTGAATTTCTTCAATAGTTCATCCATGTATTTCTTTTGTGAGATAAATTTTCCTTCTTTCCTTTGTCTTACTTCAATGCCTAGGAAGTAGTGCATCAAGCCAAGGTTTGTCATCTCAAATGTCTTCATCATGTCATCTTTGAATTCAACCATCATCTTCATATTGTTGCCTGTGTAGATATGATCATCTACATACATGGAGACAATGAGAGAGTCATACTGACCTTGAGTCTTGATTGATGTATAGTGTTGGCTCGCTCTTGCTCCTCCTGAATCTTTTATCGATGAAGTATTGATCAATTCTGCTATACCAGGCTCGAGGTACTTGCTTCAAGCCATATAAAGCTTTCCTTAGCATTATAAATCTGATTTCGTTGCCTTTTCTCATGAAGCCTTGTGGTTGCTCCACATAAACTTCTTCTTGAAGCATGCCATTGAGAAAGACGGATTTAACATCTAGTTGGTAAATCTTCCATCCTTTTTGTGTGTTACAAGAGCTATTAGAGCTCTTATTGTATCTAGACGAGCAACATGAGCAAACGCCTCATTGTAGTCGATTCCTGGCTGTTGTTAGTAGACCTTGGCAACTAATATGGCCTTAAGCTTTTTTATAGTTCCATCGAGATTGAGCTTCGTTTTATACACCTATTTAACTCCAATGATATCTTTATCTTTTGGACAATCTACTAACTCCCATGTGTTATTTTTCTTGATTTCCTCCTCCATTGCCTTGACCCATACTTGTTGTTTTGATGTTGCTTCAAAGCTTTCGGGTTCAACTATAGCCAAGTTGCACGTTTCGTATATACCCACCAAAGATCTTACTCGTCTTGGAGTAAACCCTGGTGAAGAAGTTTGTTCTTGCGGAAGTGAAGGAGGCGCAGCTGGTTCTTCTACTGTTTCTTTTTCAACTTCTTTAGTTTCTTGGGATTGTTGCATTGGTGTGGAGATGCTACTTTTGACAACTTTTTCTTCATCCCAATTCCAAGTAGCATTTTCATCTACCTCAACATCTCGGCTGATGGTGAGCTTCTTTGTTTTCAAATTGTAAACACGATAGCCTTTTGACTGTGTGCTATACCCCAAGAAGATACCTCATACTGTGTTGTCTTATAGCTTGTGTCTCTTTACATCGAGAATATGAATGTAGCAAATGGATCCAAAGACTGTTTGACTGATGGCTTTCTTCCGCTCCAATTTTCAATGGGAGTTTTATCTTGAACTGCCTTGGTTGGACACCTATTGAGAATATAAACAGTAGTGTAAACTGCTTCGGTCCAGAAAGTGTTTGGAAGACCTTCTCCTTTAGCATTGATCTCGCCATCTCCATGACAATGCGATTTTTTCTTTCGGACACTCCATTTTGTTACCGAGTGTATGCAACTGTAAGATGACGCTCAATGCCTTCGTCTTCGTAGCACTTGTCAAAATCGTGAGAGTTGTACTCCATGCCACGATCACTTCTGAGTAATTTTATATGTTTCCTACTTTTATTTTCGACAAGGGCCTTAAACTTCTTGAATACTCCAAAAACTTCTGATTTTTCTCTAATAAAGTAGACCCAAGTCATTCTAGAAAAGTCATCATTGAAAAGGATGAAATACCTGTTGTTGGTAAGTGATGGCATCCTCATTGGTCCACATACGTCCGTATGAACAAGCTCCAACAAGTCTTTTGCTCTCCATGCTATGTAAGTTGATAAAGGTAGTCTGTGTTGCTTGCCAAGTAGACATCCTTCACATGCTTCACTATTTTCTTTGAGGCATGGGAGATATCTCATCATGCCTTTTTTCTTATATAGAAGCTTTAAGGCATGAGTATTGAAATGTATGAATCTCCGATGCCATAGCCATGAATCATCAGCTTGCACTTTCATGGCAATGTTAGTAGTATATTTGAAGCTTATTGGAAAACTTCTGTTTCTTTTCTCCATTTCCACTTGGGTTATCTCCTGCCTTTTCTTATTATTGTCATATATTGTGCATGTGTCCTTTCAAAGTGGAGAGCATAGACTTTCTTCATCATTTGACCAATGCTCAAGAGGTTTTCTTTAAGATTGGGAACTAGTAGGACATCTTTAATAAATCTCGTACCTTTCTTCGTCTCCACCATAACAGTGCCTTTCCTTTTTGATTCAACGACGGTTCCATTCCCCAGTCAAACTTTAACTTTGATGGAGTCATCAATATTCTTGAAGATGTTCACATCTTTGGCCATGTGATTGCTGTAACCGCTGTCCAAGTACCAGTTTCTTCCCACTTCATCACTAGAGTCTTGGGTAGCATAGAAATTATGTTTCTCACGATCATGTTGATACTGCTCACGGTCTTGATCTTCGACAAAATTTACTTGATGCTTATTTTTGATATAGCAGTTCTTTTCCACGTGTCCAAATCTCTTGCAATGTCGACATTGTGGCTTTCCGCGGTACTGACAATCTTTTTCAGCATGATATGTCCTCTTGCAGATGCTAGATGGAGGATACCTATTGTTTCTAGACAAACCTCTAGAATTTTCTTTTGCTTCTAAAATTTCTTGCACCGTTATTATTTTTATCTTCGCTTACTTCACTCTGAGACTGTAATTTGAGCTTTGATTGAAAGGCATTTTCAACCGAACCTTCATCATGCCTACTCAATCTTTGCTCATAGGCTTCAAGAGAGCCTATTAGTTCTGTCACCATGAAGGTACACAAATCTTTGGTTTGTTCATTCTTTGTTACAATTGCTTCATACCTTTGGGGAATAGAAATTAGAATTTTCTCTACAATTCTCTTGTCAGGAATATTTTCCCCATAGGCCTTCATTTGATTTACTATTTCTTTAATCTTTGAATAATAGTCTTTTATGGTCTCAGACTCCTTCATTTTAATTAATTCAAACTCCCATCTTAGAGTTTGAAGTTTAATGGTGCGTACCTTATCACTGCCATGAAACTCCTCCTTTAGAGTATTCCACGCTTCCTTAGCACTAGCAGCTCCCATAATTCTTGGAAAGATAGTGTCAGTCACCGCTTGTTGCAGAGTGAATAATGCCTTCGAATCTTTTTGCTTGTTTTCCTTCAAATCTTTCTTCTGTGCTGCAGTAAGAGCTGAAGTATCCTGAGGTATTGTAAATCCCTCTTCTATGATGTCCAATAAATATTGGAAGCGGAAATATGTTGTCCTTTTAACGCTCCAAAAGTCATAGTTTTCACCTGTGAAAATTGGAACAGACATAGATGATAGTTGGGTGTCTGTCATGAGTGTAGAAATTTTGTAAGTAGTTTGGGATAGATGGGAGATTTTTGGAAAGTATTTGGGTAGTATTGCTATGCCCAGTATATGATCGAACATAACTTTGATGCCACTGATAGAACTCTAGTGGAAAAATAGTTGAGGTTTAGTTGAAATAGTTAGAATAGTTGAAATGTTGAAGGCTATAAGGTTGATTGTGGTGTGAGATTTTGGAGTAGAGAATAGATTGTATTGAACTCCAAATAGTTTCAATTAGTATTGTTTCTCACTTGATTACAAGATAGAGTGCTTGATGCCTATATTTATAGGCCACCACCACCACTAAACTAGGGTGGCATGAATTTCTAGAATATTCCTTATACATCTTTTACATCATACAATTACATGAAGTTTCTAGGACATTGTAGATAATTACAATCATCCATTTTTTGCTACATAAGTGAAGAACTTTCTAGAAATTGTGCATTAGTTTCAATAGTTTTTGGCGCGTTATATGGAGAAGAATAATTTCAGTTTTGTATGATCATGTGGAGCCTTTGGAAGTCAAGAAATGAAAAGGTGTGGGAAGAGAAATCTGTCCAAGTTGATCGAACTCTCTCCATGGCCTTAGATGCAAGAAGTGAATGGTTGTGTATGCAGAAGCATAAGGAGAGTGCAGCCCCTACCTTTCAGGTAGCCATTGTGGAGATCCAAGCTTGGGAAAAGCCCCCTCATGGGGTCTTGAAATGTAATGTTGGATTGTGCTTTCTTCCATGAGAATAGAGTAGCAAGTGTTGGTATTTGCTTCCGGGACTCAAGTGGTGCCTTTGTCCTTGCAAGATCAGCTGCTATTCATTCTTATTTGACGGTCCAAGAGGGTAAGCTCTAGGTATACTGGAGGCTCTTCAACTAGCTCACTCATTGAATTTTCAAAGAGTCATTTTTGAGTCTGATTGTAAGCTTGTTGGGGAGGAATTGTCCAACTCTATTTAGAAATTCAACCGAGTTGGGCTGTAACACCCTGTTTTTCACTGTTTTAAATAAGAGTAATACATATGAATATGTTTATATGATTATTTGAGTTTTAGAAAATTATTTTAAATAAATGGAGTTTACCACTCAATTCTACTTGAACATAGAAAGCTACGATTAAAATTTAGGTTGGCAAGTCAGGCGAAACCCGGCCCGCGAATTTCACTGACAGTATATTTATACTGATTAGAAGACCTAATTTTAATTCGTGAATGAAAAACTTAAGGTTTTTATTTTATTTCCTAAGATAGTGTATTTTTAGAATTATTTCATAAAAAGTGAAATAATATAAGTTTTACGACCGCTATACTCAATCAGGTAAACGACGGAGCGAATTATGGAGTTTCCGGAAGCAGATAAAGGATTTAGCTTGTGATTCTAAGATGATTCATGTGGATGAGTCACACATGTGGAATTTTTAAGTTAGCACATGAGTTAGATGGAATTTTAACGATTTTGCACCTAAGTCCTTTAACTTTCTCTTAATCGCTTTTTAGTCCAAAGTGAATTCTTCATGCTATCTTTGTCAATTGGGCAATTTTTTTTGTCTTCCAAGCCCATTAAGGGGCTGCAGCCATAAGGCCTATTTCTTGCCCATGGAATTATATTTCATGATGCCAATTTCATTCATTTAAGTTTCCTTTGTCAAGTTTATGTCTTAAGCATTTTTGTGAATCAAAACCAAGTGGGCTCAAGTGAATTTCCTCAAGCCCAATGCGCAAGGCCCACGGCTTGCTCATAAACTTGATGAGTCAAGTGGCTTCTTGATCATTCTCACATATCCTCACACTTTCTCGAAACTTCTCAAGTGTTCTAGCTTGTTCCTATTTTTCTCTCACACAAAGAAGCTTGGTTTGTGAAGGAGTTTGAAGATTTCTTGCTCATTTTCAATTTCCAATAGGTGATCCTTCATCATCATCATCTTTTAGTTATAGTTTCTTCAAATAGTTTCATGATTCAATGCCTTAATCAGCATGTTCATCTTATGAGTTCATGTCTTTAGAAAATGATATAAAATCATAGAAAAATCCTTTGAGTTTGAAATCAATTTCTATGTTCTTGTCATCATGTATGTGTTCTAAATCCAGGAGTATGTTGAAATCTAAAATTTACTTCCCTTTTATACTCACCATGGCCGAACCTATATAGGTTAGGTTGGAGGAGATTTTGTTCATGTTTTTCATCAATGATCATGCATATTATCTTGTTAGTATATATGCTGGTTGAATCAAAGTTGTTTTGTCAAACCAAAATCCCTAGCCATATGAACATGTCATGACCAAATCCTAGATGTTTGTGAGTTAGGAAGTTTTGATTCTTAACCTTGTTGTTTAGTTACTAAACCATGATCTTAGTTAGTTAAGGATCATTAATCCATAACTTAGGCATGTTTAGGAATTTTAGTCACAAAAAACCCCTTGAGGTCGTGACCATATAGAAGGGTTTTGATGTTTTTAATTGTTTGATTAGTAACTGATTGGTTGTAATCATTGAAGGTTAAGTGTATTCGCGGTGCACGTGAGAACCGGACTTTCGAAAAAATACTTTTTGTAAGACTCAATGACTTAGAGATTTTGATATATGACAAATACAATTTAATGTGTGTGCAAGTGTTTTAGTGCCAAATTGCAAAGACAGGTATCAAGCAGTGATCAACAAGTTCATTATGCAAATTCAAGAAAAATATTCAAGGAAGAACTTGAAGGAATCAAGGAGCTGCATGGAGGAATCAAAGAGCAAAGACAAAGATCAAGGAATCATCAAGACAAAAGCTTAAAGGAGAAATTAGATTTAAGTCTTAGATGATTTGTAAGAGAAATAAATCTCTTAGTCACAAAATAGCACAATTAAAAAGATGCATGAAGAAAATCAATTTTGATAATCTGCATTAAAAGGAATAAGTTTTTCGTTAATGAAAATGATTTTTGGAAATAAGAAGTGCTCGTCCACTAAAGTGATACAAGCACTCGTCCACTAAAGTGACAGAAGCGCTCGTCCACTAAAGTAATACAAGCGCTCGTCCACTAAAGTGACAGAAGTACTCATCCACTAAAGTGACAGAAGTTCTCATCCACTAAAGTGACAGAAGCGCTCGTCTACACAAGTGTTTGGACTTGCTAAATCCTTAATAAGAGTATTCGTCCAATGATGTAGCATTTGGATCTCATCTACTATCAACTATGAGCCCTGAGGATTGAAGACGACGCCAATGTAGAATATTATTTCAAGAACAAGAATCAAGAAAACACATTCTGTTATCAGATCCAAATCTGTTTTGATTGATCCCAATGACTATAACTTGTTTTCTATATATAGAGAGGGATCAAAGGAATACTTTTCAGATAACAACAACATATCAATAATACACATATCAAAATCATTCATCTTCTTGCTTGAGCTTATTGTGAAAAGAGTGTTTCATTCTCATAAATGCTTCAATTTGTTTATCTGACTATTGAGAGTTAGGATTCAATTTTTCGTTTTTTTTTTATTGTAAAGAGAGAGGGAGTTTTTCTGAGTGATTAGGGTGAGGTATCCCTAAGGAAGAACATTGAGGCTCTTCACAAGAGTGTGGTATCTCGAGGTGAATGAGTGCTCTGTGGTGTAAAGGTTTTTCAAGCTACCTGTCTAAAGCTTGTTGTGTTAGCGTGTGAAAACTCACAGGTGGAGTGGGGACTGGATGTAGGTCACAGTGGTGGTGACTGAACCAGGATAAATCTGGTTGTGTGGTATCTCTAAACTCAAACTCTTTTACTTTCTGTTTAAAAATCTTGATATGTATAAACTGTATTGAAACCTGAGTCTAATTGTAATCAAGTCTGTGTTATCTGTGTTCAAAACTGAGTTGATCAAAACCATTCTTGATTGCTGAAACTGAACTAAAGCTGACCATATACTGAAACTGAAACCTGCAAGTTTGTTCTTGATTGTTAATGCTTGTATCTGAAACTTGCATAACTTGTTCTTTATCTTTAAAGGTTTAATCAGTTTCTGTATTTTGTTATTACTGAGTTTTGAACCTGAACCTATTCTGTGATCTATTAATTCTGAATTAATCTTTCTTATCCTCATCACCTTCTATTCAAGATTTCATAAAAATCCCTTCACTGTTTTGTAAAAGATACTGAGGCAACTCTGATTTGAACAGAATTTTTAAGAGGGAAAGATTTTTAAGAAAACTCAATTGAGACATTGAAGCCAAAACAACAATTGCCATCAGAGCTAAACTCTTAAGTTTGGCTTAACAGCTATAAGAGTATGGCTTCCATGGATCTGAGTACATCTATTGGAAGGAAAGAATGGTAATCTTTCTTGAGGCAGCAGGTGTTGATATATGGGATGTAGTAGAGAAAGGACCATTTGTCCCTTCTACTGTAGATGCTAATGGTGCTCCAAGAAATAAACCTAAAACTGAATGGAATGAGGATGATAAGAAAAGAGTTCAATATAATGTACGTGCTAAGAATATTATAACATCTGCTTTAAGCCGTGATGAGTTTTTCAGGGTTTCAAATTGTAAATCATCAAAGGAGATGTGGGATATGTTGCAAGTAACACATGAAGGAACCACATATGTCAAAAGAGCAAGAATGAACACCTTCACACATGAATATGAGTTATTTCGCTTGAAGCAAGGAGGACCTATGTCTGAAATGCAAAATAGATTCACTCACATTGTCAACCAACTTACTGGTCTTGGAAAAGCTATATCAAATGAGGATCAAATTAACAAAGTAATGAGATGCTTGAGCAGGGAATGGCAGCCTAAAGTCACAGCAATCTTAGAAACAATATACCTCTCATCAATGACCATTGCCATATTGTTTGGAAAACTGCAAGAGCATGAATTGGAGTTGAACAGACTGAATGAGAGTGAAGAAACTGATAAAAGAAAGAAGGGATTGGCTCTGAAATCACAAGTCAGAGAAGTAGAAGACAGTGATGATGATGATTCAGCACAAGAGGCAGAATCTGAAGAAGAGATGGGAATGATAGTTAGAAAATTCAATAATTTCCTAAAGAAGAAAGGCAACTTCAAAAGAAAGCCATCCACTTTTCAAAGGAGAAATTTCAGCAAAGGTGACAACTCTTCCAACAACATCACATGTTACGAATGTGGAAAGATTGGCCACATGAAGCTTGACTGTCCAAAGCTATAAAAGAAGGACAAAACTGAAAAGTTTGACTCAAAACACAAGAAGTGGAGAAAGCCAAGAAAAGCCTACATTGCTTGGGATGATAATAATGTAGATTCCACTGAAGAATCTGAATTTGAGGAGGCAAACTTGTGCTTCATTGCTAGCAATCATAGTGATTCAGAAAGTGAAGTAAGTTCTAATTATCAACCTTCTTTTGATGAATTGCAAAATGCTTTTGAAGAACTTCATAAAGAATCCATTCGAATTGCTAGATTGCTAATTAAGTCTAAGAAAACCATCACATGCCTAGAAGAGAAAAATTCTGTTTTAAACAAAGAGCTAGATGAATTGAAAACAGAAAATTATGCTGTAAAAGAAAGATTGGCTATTGTTTTGGAACCACCTATATGCTCTAATTGTTCTAAGTGTTGTACATTGACTAAAGAAGTTGAAAAACTGAAAAATGACTTAGCCAAGTTCACAAATGGTAGAGATAACTTGAATGCTTTATTAGGACAACAAAAATGTGTTTATGATAAGGCTGGAATAAGGTATGAACCTAAGATACATGAGAAATATTTCAAGAAATTTTTTTATGCACCTAAGACATCAAACATACCATTTGTTAAATGCAACTTTTGTGCTAGAAAAGGTCACACAGCTTCTACATGTCAATACAAAAAATCAGCATGCAATAAATCTAAGTATATATGGGTTCCTAAAGGAACTACTACTGCAACTAACTCAAAAGGACCCAAACATATTTGGGTACCTAAAACACAAATATGATTCTGTTTTGTAGGTGTGTTGGAAAGCCAAGAATGTGAAATGGTATCTTGACAGTGGCTATTCCAAGCACATGACTGGAGACAAAACCAAGTTCATTTCCTTTACCCATAAGTCAAGTGGTAGTGTTACCTATGGAGACAACAACAAAAGGGGAATACTTGGCATTGGCAACATTGGAAGTGACTCAACAACAATCATCGAGGATGCACTATATGTTGAGGGACTGAAACACAACCTATTAAGTATCAGTCAACTATGTGACAAAGGATTCAAGGTAAAATTCAATTCCAATAATTGCTTAATAGAAAATCGGCATGATGAAAATTTAAAATTAATTGGACATAGGACAGATAACATCTATATGCTTGATTTATATAATATCTCTTCAAATAGTGCATGTTATCTTATTTCAAAAGAAGAAGAGAATTGGCTTTGGCATAGAAGAATTGCACACATTCACATGAACCACTTGATAAACTGATTCGTAGAGATCTTGTAGTTGGTTTGCCTAAACTGAAATTTGTGAAATATGGACTATATGATGCATGTCAAAAAGGAAAGCAAGTTAAGGTCTCTTTTAAACCAAAGAACATTGTTTCAACAACTAGACCCTTGCAACTTTTACACATGGATTTATTTGGTCCATCTAGAACCAAAAGCTTTGGTGGTAACTCGTACGCATTGGTAATAGTAGATGATTGCTCTAGATATACATGGACATATTTTCTATCTCATAAGAGTGATTCATTTGCTGCATTTAAGAAAATGGCAAAAATTGTGCAAAATGAAAAGGACATGAAAATTGTTTCTATAAGAAGTGATCATTGGGGAGAATTTCAAAATGAAGTGTTTGAAAACTGTTGTGATGAGCATGGCATTCAACATAATTTTTCTGCTCCTAGAACTCCACAACAAAATGGAGTAGTGGAAAGAAAGAATAGATCATTAGAGGAGATAGCAAGAACTATGTTGAACGACTCTAGCTTACCAAAATATTTTTGGGCAGATGCTGTCAATACAGCCTGCTATGTGCTAAATAGAGTCTTGATAAGACCAATCTTAAAGAAAACCCCTTATGAGCTTTACAAAGGAAAAAAACCAAATATAGCATATTTTCATGTTTTTTGTTGTAAATGCTTTGTTCTTAACAATGGAAAGAATAATCTTGGAAAATTTGATGCAAAGGCTGATGAAGGAATTTTCCTAGGTTACTATCTATCTAGTAAATCATTTAGAATATATAATAATAGAACACAAACTATTGAGGAATCTGTGCATGTGACATTTGATGAGTCTAACCCCAAAAGGTTGGGAAAGGATTCTGTTATTGATGATCTTGCAGATTCAATTGAGAAAAATCTCCTAGAAGAGAAACGGGACAATGAAGAAGATGAAAGCTTAAAGAATGAATTGCTGCAGCAGGAGCAAACAGAACAACAGCCTGACCTACCAAAGGAATAGAGGACATCGTGAAATCATCAAATCGATAACATCAATGGTGAAATTACAAAGGGGGTAACTACTAGACAATCTCTTAGAAATGCTTGTAATCATATGGCATTTGTGTCTCAAGTAGAACCTAAGAACATATATGATGCTATAATTGATGAACATTGGATGATGGCTATGCAAGATGAGTTAAACGAGTTTGAAAGAAACCAAGTTTGGAAACTAGTGCCCAAACCCAAGAACTGTCAAGTAATAGGTACAAAATGGGTTTTTAGGAATAAACTAGATGAAAATGGTATAATTGTAAGAAACAAGGCTAGAATGGTAGCCAAAAGGTATACCCAAGAAGAAGGCATGGATTATGATGAAACATATGCACCAGTAGCAAGATTAGAAGCTATAAGAATGCTACTTTCTTATGCTTGCATAATGGGATTTAAATTGTATCAAATGGATGTTAAGAGTGCTTTCTTAAATGGATTTCTACAAGTGGAAGTGTATGTTGGTCAATCACCTGGTTTTGAGAATAATGAATTGCCTAACCATGTTTATAAACTGTCTAAAGCACTATATGGCTTAAAGCAAGCTCCTAGAGCTTGGTATGAAAGGTTAAGTAATTTTCTCATTGAAAAAGATTTAAAAGAGGTAAAGTTGACACAAATTTGTTCACTAAGAAAAAGGCACACAACATTTTACTTGTACAAATATATGTTGATGATATAACTTTTGGTGCCACTAATGAGCATTTGTGTAATGAGTTTGCAAGTCTTATGCAGAGCGAGTTTGAAATGTCAATGATGGGTGAGCTGAACTTTTTCCTTGGACTGCAAATAAAGCAAACTGAAAATGGAATCTTTGTTAGCCAAACCAAGTACTGCAATGAGTTGATCAAGAAATTTGGCATGGAAAATACTAAGGAGATGACTACTCCAATGAGTACCTCCAGTTATCTGAACAAGGATGAGCAAGGTAAACCTGTTGATGTTTCTAAATTCAGAGGTATGATAAGCTCACTACTTTATCTTACTACTAGTAGGCCAGATATCATGTTTAGTGTATGCTTGTGAGCTAGGTATCAAGCAAATCCAAAAGAATCACACTTAACAGTAGTTAAAAGGATAATTAAGTATCTGTTAGAAACAAAAGACATGGGATTATGGTATCCCAAGGGAGCTACATGTACTTTAATTAGCTATTCAGACTCTAATTTTTCTAGTTGTAAACTAGATAGAAAGAGTACTAGTGGAACTTGCCATTTACTAGGAAACTCATTAGTATCATGGTTCAGTAAGAAACAATCTAGTGTGGCTTTATCCACTGCAGAGGCTGAATATTTAGCAGTGGTAGTCAGTTGTGCACAGGTTTTATGGATGAAACAACAATTAGTTGATTATGGTGTGCAACTAAACCAAGTTCCTATTAGATGTGACAATACAAGTGCAATTAACCTAACTAAGAATCCCATAATGCACTCTAGAACTAAACACAAAGAAATCAGACATCATTTCATTAGAGACCATATTCAAAGTAGAGAAATTGAGATTGAATATGTTGAAACAACTAAACAACTTGCTGATATTTTTACCAAGCCCTTGAACAAGGAAAGCTTCTTTTTCATTAGAAGAGAATTGGGCATAATTGATCAATCCTATATCTAATCTCTAAAGAAACAAAAGAAAATCAAAGAGGAAGAACTAGTTCTAGGAATTCATAGGAATTAGAACTTTTAATTATGCAACCCTAGCAAGGATAAATCATGAAATTGAAATGGCTGCAATTACTGAAGTGAATGAAAGGATAAAAAGGGCAGAAAAGGACATTGATAAACTCAAAAGATAACCCAGGAGTGGACTTTCATTTTCCTGCACCTATCTCTCTATCATGAACAATTTTATATGCTATGTTTGAATGTTTAAATGATTGCCTTCTCTATTGCTTTGAATGTTTCTTTTCTTTACCTTTTTTATAATGCCAAAAGGGGAGGAAAAATTATGATATAGAGAAAGGGGATAATAACAAATTATACATGCAAATGTTGAGGGGGAGCTTATAAGCTTACATTATTAATGGGGAGTAAATCAAATTTCTGCTCTGATAATTTTTTTTGCTCTGATATATTTCTGCTCTGATACCATTATATAAATCTGTCAAAAACACTTAGCTTCTGCTATACTTATACTATGACCTTATAATTTGTTAAAAGATTTGTCATAATCAAAAAGGGGGAGCTTGTAAGACTCAATGACTTAGAGATTTTGATATATGGCAAATACAATTTAATGTGTGTGCAAGTGTTTTAGTGTCAAATTGCAAAGACATGTATCAAGCAGTGATCAACAAGTTCATTAAGAAAATTCAAGAAAAATATTCAAGGAAGAACTTGAAGGAATCAAGGAGCTGGCTCGAGAAATCAAAGAGCAAAGACAAATATTAAGGAATCATCAAGACAAAAGCTTAAAGGAGAAATTAGATTTAAGTCTTAGATGATTTGTAAGAGAAAGAAGTCTCTTAGTCACAAAATAGATCAATTAAAAAGATGCATGAAGAAAATTAATTTTCATAACCTGCATTAAAAGGAAAAAGTTTTTCGTTAATGAAAATGATTTTTGGAAATAAAGAAGTGCTCGTCCACTAAAGTGATACAAGCGCTCGTCCACTAAAGTGATAGAAGCGCTCGTCCACTAAAGTGATACGAGCGCTCGTCCACTAAAGTGACCTAAGTGCTCATCCACAAAAGTGACAGAAGTGCTCATCCACACAAGTGTTTGGATTTGCTAAATCCTAAATAATTGTATCCGTCCAATGACGTAGCATATGGAGCTCGTCTACTATCAACTATGAGCCCTGAGGATTGAAGACGACGCCATTGTAGAATCTTATTTCAAGAACAAGAATCAAGAAAAGACATTCTGTTATCAGATCCAAATCTGTTTTGATTGATCCCAACGACTATAACTTGTTTTCTATATATAGAGAGGGATCAAAGGAACACTTTTCAGATAACAACAACATATCAATAATACACATATCAAAATCATTCGTCTTCATGCTTGAGCTTATTGTGAAAAGAGTGTTTCATTCTCATAAGTGCTTCAATTTTTTTATCTGACTATTGAGATTTATGAATCAATTTTTCGTTTTATTTGATTGTAAAGAGAGAGGGAGTCTCTCTGAGTGATTAGGGTGAGGTATCCCTAAGGAAGAACATTGAGGCTCTTCACAAGAGTGTGGTATCTCGAGGTGAAGGAGTGCTCTATGGTGTAAAGGTTTTTCAAGCTACCTACCTCGCTAAAGCTTGTTGTGTTAGTGTGTGAAAACCCACAGGTGAAGTGGGGACTGGATGTAGGTCACGGTGGTGGTGACTGAACCAGGATAAATCTGGTTGTGTGGTATCTCTAAACTAAAACCTTTTAATTTCTGTTAATAAATCTTGATTTGTATAAACTGTATTGAAACCTGAGTCTGATTGTAATCAAGTCTGTGTTATCTGTGTTCAAAACTGAGTTGATCAAAACCATTCTTGATTGCTGAAACTGAACTAAAACTGATCATATACTGAAACTGAGACCTGCAAGTTTGTTCTTGATTGTTAATGCTTGTATCTAAAACTTGCATAACTTGTTCTTAATCTTTAAAAGTTAAATCAGTATCTGTATTTTGTTATTACTGAGTTTTGAACCTAAACCTATTCTTTGATCTATTAATTCTGAATTAATCTTTCTTATCTTCATCACCTTCTATTCTAGATTTCATAAAAAGCCCTTCACTGTTTGGTAAAAGATCCCGAGGAAACTCTGATTTGAAAAGATATTTTAAGAGGGAAAGATTTTTAAGAAAACTCAATTCACCCCCCTCCCCCTTTGAGTCGTTGAAGCCAAAACAACACTTTTAATCCACAGAGAACTCTTCGAGAGGTAAGAGGGAATTATCTGTGGGATATATTCGATGGCTATATGCTATCCTGTGTTTGTCTGTAATTATTTATCCGTTAGTATTTATTTAAGTTGTTAAATTTATGTTATTTTTATTTGTGTTGGTTTAATTGTATTCAATTGTTTATCTGTAATTAAATTATGATGTATTGTGATGCATGATTGTTGAGTCACCGGCAAGTGTACCGGGTCGTCGCAAGTAATAAAATAACACGGTAAGAATTTACCGAGGTCGAACACAAGGATTGGGTTACCAATTCTACCAATTCGCGAGAAGTTCGATACGTTTGGTTAAGCGAAGAAAGTGGTTGTGAGAGAGAGATTATTATCGCAATTCAATAAACGAATCAAATAAAGCTAAGGTATTGAAATCTGAAATTTAAAATATCTAGGGTCTCAAATCCACCTACCCAATCATGCATAGTACCCAAGTGATGATGAATTCCTCCCTAAGTTCAATTACAATGTCAACCGGGACCCCCAAATTCTCCTATATCCATTTTCGTGCTCAATAGGACGTATTCGAAGATTGGATTAATTACTTACTAAGTCTCATAATCCTAATCTCGAATTCTGTTAATTCTTGTTCCCTATAAGGTTGCACCGATCTCCTACTCACTCTCGTGCAATATTCGATCGATGATCCCAATTCAAGTTTTAAACGCGAATCGCTGACTAAGCCTCATCAACGTTAACAAGTCAATCACGCATGCATATGATCAACACAATCAAATCAGAATTGGGAAACATTAATTTTGAAAAGGGGAGAAAAACATACATCAAGTGAACACTATACCGCCATGGGTGGCTTCATTGATTCCTTAGACGAGGGGATTAGTTCCTCATGCCCGTGACGACAAACGAACAATCGGAAATAATCTCCATAATAGAATAAGAAAAGAAAAAGGGAGACGCAGCTCCAGAGAAGAAACAAGGATTCGTAACTACTGATCTAAACAAGTGGATAAAAAAAAACTCCCTATCTTCTGATCTGAAACAGCCTATAAATAGGGATTCTGGTTCTCGGCCGCTCGCGGGGCGAACAACATTTCGCGAGGCGAATCATTAGTTTTGGCGCGCTTTCAATTTGGATTTTCGCGAGGCGAAAGTGTATTCGCGGGGCGAGTCTTCCAACTTCAATCTGTCACAGCCGTGACCTTAATCACGGCTAGGCCGTGATGGTCTCTGTCTTCCAGGGGCTTCAACTCTCGCGGGGCGAGACTTCAAACCTTAATCTGTCACAGCCGTGACCTTCATCACGGCTAGGACGTGATGGTCTCTGTCTTGCAGGTCTTCATGATTCGAGAGGCGATAATATTATCGCGGGGCGAGACAGAATTGATGACTTTTGCTGTTTTGCTAATCTTCAGGCTCGCGAGACGAGCATATGCTCGCGGGGCGATGTTGACTCACCGGCAAGTGTACCGGGTCGTCGCAAGTAATAAAACACGGTAAGAGTCTACCGAGGTCGAACACAAGGATTGGGTTACCAATTCGACTAATTTCGCGAGAAATCCGATAAGTTGGTTAAGTAGAGAAAGTGGTTGGAAAGAAACTAGGATCACAATTCAAATTAACAAATCGAATCAATCAAAGATATGGTGATGAAATCTGGAATTAAAAGCATCTAAGGTTTCGAATCCACCTACCCAATCATGCAAAGTACCCAAGTGATATTGATCTCCTCCCTAGGTTCAATTTTAATGTCAACGGGACCCCTAAATTCTCCTATATCCACTGTCGTGCTCAATAGGACGTATTCGATGATTTGAGTTAATTACTTACTAGGTCTCTTAACCCTAATCTCGAATTCTATTAATTCTTGTTCCCTAAGAGTTGCATCGATATCCTATTCACTCTCGTGCAACACTCGATCGATGTTCCTAATTCAAGTTCTGAAACGCGAATCGCCTCTCGGCCTCATACACGTTTAACTAGTTGATCACGCAAGCATATAACCAACACAATGAAATCAGAATTGGAAAACAATAATTGAATTAAGAGAGAGAGAGAGAGTTACATCACATGAATACTATGCCGCCATAGGTGGCTTCATCGATCCCTTAGACAAGAGGATTAGTTCCTCATGTCCGTAACAACGACGCACGTACAATCGGAAATCATCCTAAGACTAAGAATTAAGAGAAGAGAAGAGGAGACGCAGCCCCGGAATAAGGATTACAAAAGATCTGAAATCAGTTCTCATCCAAAAAGTCCTCTTTTTCTATTCTGATCTGCTCTATTTATAAGGAGGCCACGCGGCCGTGACGGTTTCTGCTTCTGGTGCACTCCTGGAATTCAAACACTCGTGATGCGAAGGACGTCTCGCGACGCGAACCCTCTTGTCACGGCCCGTGATGTGAATCACGGCTAAGCCGTGATGTTCTCTGACTTGTGTGGATTTTGGGTCACGGCCGTGATACATATCACGGCTAGGCCGTGATGGTCTCTGACTTGTGTGGCTTTTAGGTCACGGCCGTGATATACATCACGGCTAGGCCGTGATGGTCTCTGTCTCTGGCGCTTTTCTGGAGTTCAAACACTCGCGACGTGAAGGACGTCTCGCGACGCGAACCTTCCTTTCACGCCCCGTGATGTGAATCACGGCTAGGCCGTGATGGTCTCTGTCTCCCCGGGTCTTCAAACTCTCGCGGGGCGAGAATCTCCAGAATGGCAATCTCCACTATTTCTTGACTTTCCTTAATTCTTAGAGCTTCACTTATGGACCTGAAAACAACACAAGCAACCACAAGCGTAATTCTATCCAAAAGAAGCTAAAAACTACACAAAAGACGCAAAACGAGTCAAAGTCCAACTTAGGAACAGAAAAAGGCAAATTTGGGCGAAAACGAGATTGAACTCGACTAATTAGCACGTAAACCACCGTCTTACTAGTTATAAAACTAGATAAGCCAGAGGCTTATCAGGCGAGCATCTCCAGAATGGAAGTTTCCACTGTTTCCTTGACTTTCCTTGACTCCCGGAGCTTCACTTCTAACCTGAAACAATAAAAAGACACAAAAAGCGTAATTCTATTCAAAATAGACTAAAAACTACTAAAAATACCTAGAACGAGTAAAAGTCTACTTAGGAACAAATCAAGGCCAAATTTGGGCGAAAACGAGATTGAACTCGAATAATTTGCACAAAAACCACAGTCCATCTAGTTATAAACTAGATAAGCCAAAGGCTTATCAATGATCTGCCTGGGAATATCTGTGATATTATTGCTGGTTGTTGTTTGAGAAGCTTGACAGTGGTCAGTGCCCAATTAAATTAATCGGATAGAAGCTTTAAGAAGCTTTATAAATTTTATTCAATGTTTTAACTGTAAAATATTGGAATGTAATATTAATGGAAATTTTTATTTGGGAAAAATAAGGAATTTTGGAAAATATCATTATTTTAATGATTTATCGCTGTAAGAGTGAACTATGAGTCACAGTGAGGGCGGAACTGTGAAATTATTTTGTACTGCTAATTTTTACGTAAGAAATTCCGTAATATTATAAAAAGCTATTTTATGAAATTAAATGTTGAAAATAAGTTAATTATGATTTTAGAAAATTATTTAAGTGGAAAAAGCTAAGTTTTGACTTAAAAGGCTTTAAAAATGATAATTGACGGCAATTTGGAAAAGTATTGGCGGCAAGAGTTTTGAAATGGCAGTACGTATTTTTAGAAAGTTTAAACATCAAGTGACTCATCTTTTTGAAAACTAAGTTTAGTATTTAAAAGTTTTATTGAAGAATTTCCCATTTGAAAAGATTTTCCGAAATCAAGATTAATTTAACGGTGTTGAAAGTGGTGCTGAACTTAGTAACCGAGACGTCGGGGCACTAAGGTTCTTTGTTGTTATGGACTTGGGTTCCTTTGGACTTTGAGGTCCTATAGACTTGGTGTCTATTGTATACTTGGTGTAGACCGTGTTTAAACATTTAAGATGTTTTCTATTACCACGAACCTATGACTGGTGCATCGGTCGAGAAGTGTCGTAATTGAGCACTCATACTTTGAGGTCCTGTGTTATTAATGAAAGATTTAAAGTGGTTTAAAACTATGTTAGTCGTAAGCCATTTTGAGCTTCGGTAAAGAAAGATTGAACACAAAGAAAAGTGTTAAGAGCAAAGTGTTTTGCATGCATTTGGCAAACGTGCCCACAGTTCTGTGTGTGATTACCTTGCGGCGTCAGGTATTTCATGCTACGATTTTCTTCATTGTGCCCCGGTTGGGACAATGAAACCTCATTTACGTTTTTATCACTGTGCCCTGCGTGTTGGACAGTGTGCAATGGGTTTTGGCTGCGTGCCTTTTTGCCTTGTATGGTGTGACACCCTAAACTCGGGTCATCACATGGTTACCCGTTTGCGAAAAAAAAACTTAATTTGCTGGTTACTTTCGGAAAATAATGTTTTCTCAAAGTTCATATTTTCAAAATATGGTGATAAAATTTTTTCTTTTAACCTCATAACAACAACAACGTAATCAAATCACACTTAAATACACAATGTATATAAGTCATACAACTATCTTTGCCTCATATGTTTTCACACCTAAATCATAATCGGTTTTACCCTCAAAACACAATATAACATAATAGGACCTAAGCTGGTCGTGAACTAACCGACACTACGGTCGATAGGAGCAAAGACAAAGATGCCTCGAACTAGACAACCTTCTTCTTCTTGTAGGGATCATACCCCTTGTATGCCTCTCGATATGTGTTGTAAGGGTGAGACGCCAATATATGGATTTATCACCATAACTAAATGCGCAACACCAAAGAAGGCACATACACATATAAATATTTATAACAACGTTCTCATTCATATTATATCACATCGTTTATTAATGGGTTTCACACCCCAAACATCAACGTTGGAAAACTATGCATGAACACTTCAAAACATCATCTAAACATTCATACCTGATCTCATGAGATATCTCCAACTTCGTGGTGAGTTGATCAGACTCGATAGTTACCGGTACACAGCCACAGACACACAGCGAAAACCCATCTCACACTGTCCAACATCGAGGCACAGGTGATATCAACGTTGATGGGGCCTCATTGTCCACCCGGCACAATTAGAACATCGTTATGATCTACCCTGACGCCGCAAGGTAATCACTCGGTTGATCATGACACGTCTTCCAAATGCATGCAAGAAAATACTTTTTCTCAACACTTTTCTTTGTGTTATATCTTTATTTGTCAAAGCTCTCAAAAGCTTTCGACCCATCATCGTTTTTAAACATCAAAGCTCTCAAAAGCTTTCAACTTATCATCGTTTTCAACATCGAATGCTCTCAAAAGCATTTTTTCAACATCGAATGCACTAAAAAGCATCATCGTTTTAAACATCTTTACAACTTTTATTAACAACACAGGACCTCAAGGTCCGAGTTTTTTATAAAGAGTTTTAAAGTCCAACTTTGAGTTCTTTTTTTTATAATATTTTTGTATAATATTTTATTATTATTTTTATTTATTTATTTATAAATAAGATATTTTCGAATATTAATTTCACAAAATAACTTTTTATAATATTACGTAATTTCTTACGTAAAAATTAGCAGTACTAAAAAAATTTCACGGTTACGCTCTCATCGTGACTCATAAATTTCTTTTACACTAATAAATTATTAAAATAATAATATTTCTCAAAACTCATTATTTTTCCAAAATAATATTTTCCACCATTATTATATTCCAATATTTCCCATAAAACATTGAATATAATTTTTTTCACAGCTTATTAAAGCTTTTATCTGATTAATCGGTTGTGCACTGACCACTGTCAGGCCTCTCAAACAACATTCAACAACATCATCAAAATTATATCACCAGGCAGATCATGCATCATAGCAATATAATATACTATTGCGGATAATTGAAAAATTTAAAAGCAGATAAATCATCGATACACAGATAAACAACACCACGTAAACAACATAAACAAATAACCACAACCACATATAAATCATATAAACCACAATAAAAGCAATTAGTTTTATTGAGAAAAATCCCTCAGGTAAACTCCCCTTACCTCTTGAAGACTCGAACCAACGGTTTCAAACAATCTCTTAATTTGATTCGGTTTCCTCCGTCGGCTTTAGGTCAAACCAACCCGATCGATTCCTTCATAACGAATTGCAACCAAAATAAATCAAAATCAAACAACAACACACTTAAATCAATAGGGGTAGGGTTCAGCCTCTTCTAAAATTTTAGGTTAGGAAAGTTAAAAAATTTCTAACTTAGGGATTTATGATCCTTAAGCAACTTAAGCATGATTAAGCACTTAATCCAAAATCATGAACTAAGAACTTTGAATGAAACTCATCTAGCTCCAAGAACTAGGGTTTCTGTTTTTCTCAAGATTTTAGGCTAGAGGTTTTAAAATTTTCTCAACTCTTGGATTTAACCAACATACAAAACCTAGAGTTGGATTAAAATGTTACTAGACAACATTTGAATCAAAAATCCATCAAATATTCATAGCTAGGGTTTCGGCCTTTATGAAACAAATAGGTTAGGGTTTGATTTTTGATCTTCTATGTACTTACATACAAGAACTATCAAGGTACTAGAAGATTGAATCATGAATCAAGACATGAAAATGAAACAAAACCCATGAACATCATTTTTCAATGGATTCGGCCCAGTCCAGAAATTAAGGAAAGAAATTTCTCATGATAATATGCTTCTATATGATTAAAATAGAGATGATTATGAGATCATAGCAATTAGTTTCATGTCAAAAGGATTTTTCTAGAATTAGTTATGAATTTTTGAAGAAAGCTTCAAGAACTTTGAATCATATGAAGAACATGATAATCAAAGGCATAAACTCAAGAATCTTGTGAAGAGAAAAGCTTAGAATAGCAAGATTAAGAGAGACTACCTCTTGATGATCAAAGAAAATGATGATCTTGATGATGTTCTTCACAAATTTCTCATGGTGTTCTTAAGTGTTCTTGAGAAACTTAGAGAGAAAGATGAACATGATGAGGATTTAGAACAGTTTTAGTAATTTGGGCATATCTCTCAACATACTTGTCCGTTTTGGATGATCTTTATGTAGTTGGAAAGAAGAGAGAAACATGAACAACTTTCATGTTGAAAGTTTTTCGAGATTCAGAGCATAAATTGGTCAAAATTTCGTGGCAGTTTCGGGTGATTGATGAGAGAATGACTTTGCCTTATAACTCATCCACTTAACATAAATGCTCATTTATGGCTTAGAAAAAGTGATGTCCAAGTGCTTGGAATGGATGAGGAAGCCGTGGGTTTTGGGTGGATTTGGTCAAAATTCTCAATGGCATGGCTTGTAATTTTCATGAAGAGCCAAGGGTAAAATCGTCATTTCCAGGAAAAATATTCCTTTGTCATAAATGCGTCATTATGGCCATTATGACGCGGATAAGCTCGTCATAAATGCCTGTCACATCGGTCAAATCTGTCACCTCAGCCCCGTGGCCGACTCCTTGGTTCATCTGACGCAGGTTTTTCCTAGAGATATCTCGACGAATTCGCCTGCAGCAAATATAATATTTTAAGTTTTACGCTAAATTTTTCAAAACTTCCAGTATCGTAGAAAATATGATAAAAACATTTTTCATCTTGTTCACGAATTAAAATTAGGTTTTACGAAGCAAGAAACTTTTCTTTCGGTGAAAACACAAAACGCAGACGGTTTTCCATCGAGATTTTCAACCAAAAACTTCCCGTAACCTTATGAAAATAAGTATAACAAGGAAATAACCTTGGTTTATCCAAAATCATTTTCTAAGTCTCGGATAAAAATATATATTTATATATTTATTACGGATATTACAAAGCAGCGAAAATCGGGGTGTTACATATGGCAATTGAGCCTGATCAACTCACCACGTGTTGGGATATCTCATGAGATTAAGTACGAATTTAGATGACGAATATGAAGTGTTCATGCATAGTTTTTCACATGATGACGTTCGGGGTGTTAAGCCCGTTGATAAACTATTTGCTTATGAATGCTTATGTTGATATAGGTGTATGTGTTTTATGTGGTGTCGAGCATGTAGTTGTCGAGTAAAATCCATATATTGGTTTCTCACTCTTGCAATGTTTTCTTTTTCGTTCTCTACTTGTGGTACCTTCATTTATATCTGAGATTAGATGGATCCGATGATGCCCCTGGCGCACTCGGTGATCCGCAGCATTACGTTTGTGCACAGGGCACATGGTGGCACTTGGGAGATAAATCCCGGAGTGACTGGTGCCACCTATTTTGGCCCCACTTGCGAGGTTACTGGCACATTAGCTGCAGGACCTCAACGTAGGACTCATGTCGTGGAGACTAGCGAGGTATCTCTACCCCCGCCGTGGCTTTACCTACAGTACTTGATGGATCATGGAGAGATCGAGTTCCATCCTCAGTTGGGTCAGCCTTTACTGACAGCTGCACCAGTTGTAGCCGTACCTGATGAGCCTCTAGTTGAGATGCTTCCAGAGGATGGGATTGAGGAGGATCCCGAAGAGTTTATAGAGGACATCCTTGAGGATCTTCCACCTGTTGATAACGACGATTCACCCGACAAGGGTGCAGGAGCAGTAGCATCCTCATCGGATTGTTCTGCTTTGGGAGGGGATGATCATCATGATCTCCCTAATGGTTTTCATTAGTATAGACCAGCTTAGGGTATAGTTTTGGGGTAGTGATATTCGCCGGTTTATTTGGCTACTGAGAGCCATTATCTTTTTGTGATGGTTCTAGACGTTCACTACTATTTTGTATATGTCTTTATATTTCTAACTTAGTGTGCAGAAATAGCCTGTATCGATGAAGGCTTCTTTTGTAACCTTATAGTGGTTAGAGTTTGTTTAAAACTTATGATGCATATATATAGATATATCTGTATACGTTTGTTCTATTCACGACGTGTTTGGTTGATTATGTTATCGACGTTTTAAAAAAAAATCAGCACTATTTTCGTGAGAAGACGGTTAATTCAAAGTTTATTTTCCGAAAGTAACCAGCAATTAATAATTTAATTTTTCACTTTTGGGTAACTATATGATTATCCTATAAGGGGTGTCGCATGGGCTATATCCTTCTTCATTGTGATGCTATTCTTTCCTCTCGCTCTAAGTTTAAGTTAACGTTTGTTTGGAGGCAAGTCAATAAGGTTGTCCATTCTCTTGCAAGGGCATCCTTATCTTATACTAGCCCCCATATGTTCTATGATATGATGTTCCTCCGTTTCTTGTATGCTTGATTATGGATGAAATGAAATAAACCTCTTTTGCATAAAAAAAAAAAAAAAGATTTTCATGTAAAATGCTCGACCTCATTAAAACCGTTTAAATTAACAGTAATTAATAGCCCACACTTGAACATCATAATTTGATTGCTTAAAAGATCTCTTGCCATATCTAATCCCCACACTTGAAACTTTGTTTCATCACATCCTGAAAAAAAACAGCAGCATCAAGTCTCCTTTCACCTAATGTCTCCCTCGCAAACTTTGATGGCCCGTACTACTTGCGGTTTTTATTAAAATAAATTTAAGAATATTTAAACAATTAAAATTTATTTATTTAAAATATCTCCTTTCACGTCTTCTACCAAAAAAAATAATAATTATCTCATTCCACATTTAATCCTAAACTTGAAATTTTGTCTCATCTCATCCTTCAAAAACAATATCGAGTCTCCTTCCCCAATGCCTCCCACACAAAAATTTATGGTCCATTCTATGCACGGATTATATTAAATAATCTATAAAAAAAATCTAAATTTTTATAACTTATTTAAAAAATCTCCTACTATATCTAATCTCACATGTGAATATACAAATACATTAGTAAAGCTTTCTTTTGACACATGTATTTAATGTTTTTTTAGCAAACATGTATTAAATAATAATTATTATTATGATGTTGATTTAACATTTATATAATTGTTAGATTAAAACTTGTCATCTTAGTTCTCCTGGGATTTTGCATCTGATAGCTTTTTATTTTATTTTATGATGGTGTCTAGTATGGGAATGAAGGTA
The DNA here is from genome assembly GCA_030762895.1 of Sophora flavescens. Classification (NCBI taxonomy): domain Eukaryota; kingdom Viridiplantae; phylum Streptophyta; class Magnoliopsida; order Fabales; family Fabaceae; genus Sophora; species Sophora flavescens. Next base: position 79,475,219 of record CM061070.1, on the reverse strand, counting down.
AACATGTTTTAGCTCCAAGAATGGCAAACGGAAAATTAGTGTCATGGTGAGTGCCAAGGATCGATGGTAATCAAAATAAGTGATGGCTGAGATGGTGAGATAAAGTGGAAAAAGCTAAAATTGTTGAATTGAGGAAGCTCTATAGGGATATAGAGATGAACGGATGAAGATGATTCCATTTCAGATATTGATATCACAGGAGTTGCAATCAATTCAGTGCTAGCACTGCAGTACGTAAAATAATTAAAATGGACAAATAATGTAAGAGTACAGGGGAGAGAAATTTGATTTGACCCAAATAAATAAATCATGATTCATAAAAAAAGATTGATGCCTAACTATAATCTTTGGAGATGAGCTTTTTAAGGCCTCAACGTTAATTAAGGATGTTTGCTGCTGCCCCAACATTAAGGAAGCTGATGCTGTCTGTTTTTTTTTACTTTGGGCTAGGAGTAAGACATATATGCTGTCACTGATGATCTGTGCTTATATTGACTGAGTTATTGTCTAAGCCTAAATATTTCACTATTTTTGGTTTTCTTTTTCTGATTGGGTGGGGTCTAAGTTAGTAGTATCAACCATGTTGCCAAGGTTTTGCATTTGGTTGAATCTTTACCTTGGGATGCCTACTTTATTTTTGGTAATCTTTGTATATGGGTTTTGTATCCTTGTACTTATTTAATACAATTTTGCCTATAATGTTTTTTTTATAAAAAAAGTTACTTACATACATAGGTAAAGTGATAGAAGGGAATAATAGGTTGAGATAATATCAATTTACTATACCAAAATACTGCTTGTTTAACCTAAAAGGAAGACAGATATCCTAAAGAAAACAAAGGTGGATAATAAGCAACATAAATAAATCCCTCAAGAAAAGAAAACACCAGAATAAAAAATTTCCATTTGTAAGGATAGGTAATATGTATACGTATATTCCAGCCACTTCTCTCCATACATCCGTGACATAAATTTTTAATAATCACTATCTTACATTTAGCAAAAGAAAACACTCTCAACGTGGAAGAGAAACAATCTACCTTTGTGTACGCTTCTCCCTAGACATAATGTGAAGAGGGTGAGAATTAATTCCTACAATTGTTATTGTCTAAGCCAAGGCTTATACATGTACATCCAACCAAACACTAATTGCTTATATATACATGTACATCCAACCAAACACTAATTCCTTTGTGTATATATTTCCTGGCAATGATACAATTATGTGTACAGATATGATGAAATGAGAAGGATCAATAGCAAAGTGAAGGTAAAACTTTTTTCATTAGTATGTTAATTATTATACCAAGGTTAAAATCTCCTAAAACAAATAGTAACATGCACCCATCAAGTTCATTTACATTGCAAATCAAATTATTCCTGCATTTATTCAACCATTCAAAAAAGAAACCTTTTTTTTGTAAGCCAAAGTATATTGAAAGAATACAAGGGGTGCTCGAACCCAAAAAATAAAGAAAGGTTACAAGATAGATAAAATGTAATTAACATAACATCCCAAAAACCAAAAACTACGTAACCCAACAACATAAACCGACCAAAACCCTATGCAATACATTGAAACAATAGCGAAAAAAGTTCAGGAAAAGAAATGAACACATTATAATTCCTGATACCAAAACAACAAGACCACGTCCTTTTACGTTGAGGACCACTAGACAAAGAAAGAAGAAGCATTGGAGCCACAAGTTACCCAAAAAACCATCTGATGCCAAAGTGTAGGCATTACCATATTACACCACACCTTCAAGACCATACACATTTTCTTTAAAGACCACCAGCATAGCATGACCAATAGAAATTCAGCAGACCTGTGGGGGAAAAGAGCTCTGTTACAAAGATCAGAAAATCTAGATTCAATTCCCTTCATTAAATTAACATTATAAAAAATTGAACGAAATAACATAAGAAAATGAATATGAGCAATAAAGAACAACACATTCTGCAATACTCAGAATAAAATATCCAGTGAAATAAACACATACATATTACATTCTGAATTTTTCAGTGATTGCTTTACTTCTTCAACACTGACTTTCAACCACTCATATGGTTGAGGTTCAATTAAGATGAACAAAGTATTTGAGATATCACTTTACCTAAAATAAAAGTAATCAATACTATTCAAACAAAGAAACTTAATAGGAAAACTTTCAATGATATATAGAATTAATTCATGCCAAAGTAATCCTTATTTATATAGAAAAAGTTTAGAAGTAGTTCAAAATCTAAAAAATTTATGTTCTGTTTTCTATAAGTAGACGACTACTTTTTTGAGTAGTCGACTACGTTGTTTAAGATCTGTAACTGAATGTTGTCAGGAATAACGTAGTCGACTACTTTGACAAAAAACAAGTTTCTTGAACTTTTAGAACAGAGCAGTCGACTACATTACCATGATAGTCGATCACTACAAGAAATTAAGCTATTTCCCAGGGCTTTTTACCCAGGGAAAAAAATCCCTAGGAAATTTTTACATTTCCCAAGGCCAAGACCCTCGGAAACGTCTCGCTTGATTTCCCACGGCTTGATCCCTAGGAAAAAAAGGCGCCAAACATTCCCGCTTTATTTCCCACGGGCTGGGCCGTAGGTAATGTATTGTTTCCCACGGACCGAGCCCTGGGAAATGGTTCAGTTTTCCCACGGACTTGGCCGTGTCTAGTCAACACGAAGTTTCCCACGGACGGGCCCGTCGCAAAATCTAGCAGTTTCCCACGGCTGTGACGGTCGCAAAAATAGGCGGTGTTTCCCACGGCCAGGCCCGTGGGAAAATGATGTTAATCTACTGTTCGCCTTCCTCCTCTTCACATATTCTCCTTCTTCTTCCCACAAACGTCGGTAGCGGAGGGTGTGGGTGGGTTGCGGTGTGGCTGTACGGGACCAGAGACAGTGTTTGCCGGACGGTGTTTTCCAACCGTCGAGGACGTTAAGATCGATCTCTTCGAAGATGATGATGAGTTTGAAGAGTTCAAAATCAACGAAGGTAACTCCATATCATCTCCTTGCCCCTCCTCTCTAATCGTCATTATAATCTATTTCTTCTTCATCTTCTTCTTCTTATTCAACTTCTTAAGGACTGATTATTGCATTTACGCCAAGAAAAAATACAGAGGATGATAAACATCTTTGTTTCCCTCTCTTTCTCCTCTTCTCTTCTCCCATTCCACAGTTTCAATGCATTTCATCTTTGTTTCCTTGCAATGCATTTCTTTACTGATGGGGGTTTTCTTCTCAGACAAAAAACAAAGCTTCTCCCCTCCATCGTTATGCTTCACTGCAGTGGGAGATAGGCGTGGTGAGCACCATTTCTCCATCGTTCGATCATTGTTTCTTTAACAAGTGGAACCATATTTAAGGAACGTTGAAGGTTGTTTTATATTAGGGTTTTCATTTGGATATTTTTCTGCAATCTTGATTGGTTCTCCAAACTGAAAATCCCAAATTCTTCTTTGTTTATTTTTTATTGCATGCTTCAAAATCGTGATTTCTCATCCTGGTGATCTTCGTTTTTGTTATGTACTTCATTGGTCAGGTTTATCTCTCCCTAAATCTTGATTTTTGTTTTATGGATTTGTGAATTCATTTGCTTTTGGTTTGATTTATTTTTATTCCTTCTTTGTTCTTTTGCTTTGTTGGTGAGAGTCGTTTTGGATGGCTTCATTTTGTCTTCTTGACCTTTAACATTCATTGGGTTTTTTCTGCTTCATTACTATAGATGAACATAAGCAACCTCTCTTTGAACAGAGAGTCCATTTGGTTGAATGTAAGAGTGTTGAGGATGTGGTCAGTTGCTGCCTTCAACGATCCTTCCCAGATGACCTCATTGGAGATGTTCCTTATGGATGAACATGTATTGAATTTAGTTTATTTTGCATTTACCCTTTGAGTTATTCTTTTCTCTTGCAACTGCTAATTTGTTATCTCATTGTAGCATCTTATTTGTGTTTTTATTTTATCATAACGGTGAAAAAATACAAGCCACTGTAAGGAAAGCATTGCTTTATAAATTCACTCCTCTTCTACATGAAGGTTCAGTTTATAAGATGGTTTACTTCAGTGTGGTTCCCAATAGTGGTAACTATATGGGAACTTCTCATGAGTTTAAACTGGTGTTCCTTTTTAAAACAACTGTATCAAAAAAGGAATGTCCAGATCATTATAGTGGTTCAATTGGCTAGGGTGAAGATGTTTCGAGGTATGTATTTTAGTTTGATTAACTGTTATATTTGTTTCATTTGATAGACTATCTATTTATACTGCTATTGAATATTGAATAATTGAATATTGGTGCTGATGTTGGCTTTGATTGGTTGTTTTTGTGAGTAGGAAAAGTAGTCATTCAGAATAGTATGAATGCAACTAGATTGTTATTCAACCCAGTCATACCTGAAGCTGTGGTCTTTAGGAGTAGGTGATGAGTATTTTGATTATATTTATTGATTATGTTATATGTTATATTTTGGGAGTGTCATTTCCTTTGAGTACATCATTGTAAATCTGGAATTTTGTTTCATGTTTTATTTTTGGGTAGCATTACTGAGCATGGTGTCCTTGATTTGGAGCCCCTCACTGTGGTGTTGGACAATTCAAGGGAGGGCCTTGAGACTTATTTCATAAAGCTTCACCCATGAAAAGACATTTCTCAGCTGGAAGAAATTAAGGAGATAGTTGGTGGTTATTTAATTTTTCTTATAAAGGCTCTGTACTATACCTTAGGCTTATGTATTGTGTTTCTAATTGGTAATGAAACTGTGATATTTATGGCATTATTTAATGACCTGTGGTTGCTTTTTGTAGGATAGTATGTTTGTGTTTTTGGGGATAATTGTGGATGTGGTTAGTGATGGCCCTAGGTTTTATCTTGCATGCAAGTGCAATAGGTCAGTCACTATCAAGTTCACCATTTATTTTTGTGAGAGTTGTCGGATTCATGTGCTTCAAGTTTCCCCAAGGTATGATTTACAACTTAAGTTAGTTGATTTTATGATTTTACAGCATGCTAAAAAATCCACTGATCTCACTTTTCCCTTGGGTCATTTTTGCATTTTTAGATCCATGTCCTTATTTATGAGGAATAAAGAATATGCTTCATTTTTCAGGTTCAAAGTGAAGGTTTTGGTTGACGACCATGCTCATACTACTGTTTTTGTGCTGTTTGACAAAGACATGAACCTTCTCCTTAACAAAACTTGTGAGGAGTTGCTGACCCAATCCTCTCAGGTAGTTTTTGGTTTTGGTGTGTTTGAATATTTGTTTGTTTCTTTTTGGGGGGTTGTTTTGTAGTAATCTGTTGGTAACCTATGATTATGATGAGCAGGATAAATTTTAGAATGGGTACCCACCTTGACTTGATACTCTGGTTGGACAGAGGATGTTGTTCAAGGTTGAAACCAGAGTTGAACCTGTGATGCAGTTTGCCAGTAGCTATCCATTGTGGAGCCTATGTGTTGATGGAGATATAATAAGTATATTTCAACTTCTTGGATCGGACTTAACTCCATCAAAGGTATTTGTGTGTGGTTTGCATTTGTATTACCTTAATTCCAGCATGTATTAATTGGTATATTATCGTTGCATAGCCCTCTATTTGACACATATGGTTGCTATTAGAAAAGACTAATTTGTTTAGTTATGATTTATTGTGTTGTGAGGCAGAGAGCCTCAAATGTTATGACTAGTTTGAGCATTGGCTTTTAGGGAGTTGAATATATTGCTTTGTGTGAATCTTATTAAGCTTTTGATGACTTGCAGTTTTAAATTGTGGTGTTCAATTTGTAAAGGTTGAGGTTTAGGGGAAACTCTGTCCAATTTTCTGCATAATTAATCGTGTAACATACTATTCATGTTTTGATTACTGAGTCTGTAGAGTCACTTTATATTTGGACCTATTGATACTGCCTGACATTGGAAATGTTATAACTAGTTTGGACAGAGAATTTGTGTGCATCCTATTGAGCTTTTGATGATGATTTATGGATTTAAATTGCGGTGTTCTGTTTGTAAACATTGGGATGTTGTAGTTTTAGGGGAAACTCTGTCCATTTTTCTGCATAATTTATCTTGTAACATATTGTTCAAATTTTGATAGTCTGATGTATTGTAACAGGAGGAGTTTCATGAGAGGATGAGTCAACATAGGTCTCAATCATCAGCCTCTTCACCATCCACCCCAGCTAACCCACAGGAGGACGAGCAGCTTGCGCTGAATGTTTGGGCAGAAGTCGGCGGCAAGTATAAGGGTCGTTTATGCAGTCTTGGGGGACCTTGCCGGCAACTATCGGAAAGGGGCCTCGCGCAAGTTAGAGCTTAGGGTTGGAGCGTCCACCACATGCAGACGTTACCCTCAGGAGTCTGAGGAGATTGCTCAGTTGAGGCAGATGTTGGTCGCTTCCCAAGAGAGGGAGCGGCAGAGGGATGAGGAGCATCGTGTGATGATGGATACGATGCGACAACTGATGGAGACAAAGGGTCACGGCGATTCGCGGAAGAAGCCCCCCACAACGGCAATGCGGCCTAGTCGACGACCCGAGCGTGCTTTCGGGAGGACGACGACTCTCTTGACCATTTTGTTGAGGAGCCTTATAATGGGGATTCTTAGTTTATTTTACTTATCATGTTTATTATGTTTATTATTTTTCGTTGAACAAATATGGCTTGAATAACATTTTGTGTTGAACAAATATGACTTGAATAACATTTTGTGTTGAACAAATTGTTTGCTTGAATTATGATGTTAATTTCTTTGTTGATGCATTCATATAAAAATAATAATTATTTATTTATCCACTTTAGCATAAATTAATGTATATAAGGTTTTATTTATAATTTAAACAAAACATATATTTCCCAGGGTTAGAACCCTGGGAAATTTCCCAGGGAACTATCCCTGGGAAATATTTCCCAGGGATAGATCCCTGGGAATATCCCTGGGAAATATTTCCCAGGGTTCTAACCGTGGGAAATCTTTCCCAGGGATCTATCCCTGGGAAATATTTCCCAGGGATAGTTCCCTGGGAAAGATTTCCCAAGGCTGTAACCCTGGGTATTTCCCAGGGCGAGGCCCTGGGAAACGTTTCCGACCAGCTGAAAACCGAGGGATCCAAATCTGTGGGTCATCCCTGTGAAATGTGTATTTTCCCACGGATTTTATGGATTTCCCAGGGTCATAGGCCCTGGGAAACAGCGAAAATTCTTGTAGTGGATTACTTATATTTTTACCATAAATAATTTATTTTTTTCTTTAAAAAGGTAAGTCCAGAAACTTATTTTTAACATCTTGAATCTAAGTAATATTAACATCTAAACATTTTTCATCTTGCTTTTAAGAACACACTTAGTGGAATACTAAAGCTATATTTTATTCCTTAAACTTTGTAAATGCCTTCAACTTTGAGTTCCTTCCTTGATGCATTTGGAGATTGTAACACCCCATTGGACATTACTTTGTAAACACGTGCGGAAATAAATTAAGAAAAAATTATGCTGGTTACTTTCGAAAATTTATTTACTTTAAGTCAGAAAAACTTGGGTATAAAATTTTTTCTTTCGATATACTTCGAAAAAGTGATACATACATCACAATAGTGAAACCATATTTTTCTCAACAACATACATAAAATAAATTGATTCATAAATCAAACAACGATAAAATATAAGTTTTTTTTTCGAAATTGTTGTCATTACTGAAATTCCAAACCATATAAGGTTTTTCAAAATCACCTATATCAACTTTTCTTAAAAGTATACACAATCCAAAGAAGATTCTTAAGCTGGTCACTCTATGAGACATTTAATGGAAAGACTTCTATAATTATCATCATTATCACTAACTTCTCCAAGGATCGGAATTAATATCCTCAAGTGAAGCTATGAACTCCTCTGCAACCTCTGTACTCATGACCAAGGTATAACAGCCAAACCAGAAAATAGATACATGCAAGGGTGAGACACCAATATATGGATTTAAACATGAGAACTACATGTGCGACACCTAAACATCATATAACATGTATAGATGTAATAATATAAATGTTCAAAAATAAACAATTAGTTTATCAAGAGGTTTCATACCTGTCAGTCATCGTCATTTTTAAAAGCATGACACTTCAATATTCACCATCTAAAATTTGTATTGAATCTCCGGACATTCACTCACCAAATAAATGAGCTGATCAAGCTCTCTTTGCCAAATAAGGCATACCGGATTTGAACCATAGCACTGTCCAAAATGAGGCACAGTGGTTACTATTCATAGTATATGGTTTCATTGTCCATCAAGGCACAATGATGCAACATCATGAATATCTTGCCATCAAGAATTCGCCAAGAGTCCTCGTCTTTTGTCCCGAAATGTTGTCGGTGGTAAACAGCAGGAGTGGCCCACCAGTAATAGGAGGCGACAAGACGGGAGCAGGCATAAGAAAGATCAGATCCTGTTTGAGGTGTGTAACCTTTTAAGCTAGAAGTTCGATCTCACTCGCTATGATCAAACCATTCTTGTCTTTGGGGGAAGAACCAAGGGACCAGCCTAAGGCTAAGGATAGAAGCGATTTTAAACCAAAGTGAGATTCCTAAGTCCAAATGCATAGGCACGTCTGCCCAAAAATGCATGTAAAACATTTTGTTCACGTCATTTTCTTTGTGATCATTCTTTCCTTGTCGAAGCTCAAAGGCTCACGACTAACCCAACTTTAAACATTTAAGTTTATCATCCATTCCAATAAAAATGACTCCAAGTCCAAATGTGCAAATCACGTAATCTAGACCGATGCACCAGTCCTAGATACATAGATTTTAGCGCATAAAAATCAATACAACTTTTTATAGGACATAATAGTCCATAACTTCACCTTTAGGATACACTGTCCACACCATAGAATGCTAGAACCCCGACGTGGAAGAGAAGGAAGGAGGAAGATGAAAAACAAATGGGTCCATTTTTTTGTCCAAAATATTAGAAACATACATCAATTTTCACATATATTAAATATTAATTTTCAATATTACCCTTATTTATAATGATTTATATTTACGAGATATATCAATTTTCTATTCAAGTATGTTGGTTCATCAATATAGAATATTGAAATTGATAAAATTAGAAGGGTATTTTTTGAAATCTATATGAGTATTTTTTTTTTCTTGATAGGCAAATGTTAGTAATTAGTATGTTATGTTAGTGGGGGAAGTTGAACCCATGACCTCCTTATCACTCCAAACCCTATGTCCCTTCCCCAAACCACCTTGACCACCTTATAACTTCATCTATATGAGTATTAATCACAATTAACTCATTTCAAAACTTTTCCTTAAAATATGTGATTTAGGGTTTTATCTCTCATAATATGGATCGGAGAGAGTATTACATATTATATGCATCGATAAATATATTTAAATAATTTTAACTTTTTAAATAAGAGGAATACTAGGAACACACCATCTATCACACTCTTTTGGACACATCCTTTCTTATCGGTACATTGAGATACCTCTTAACCGCCTACCACTTCATCAGGTAGTAAACATTAATTATTTTATAAAAAAACAAAATCTTGATTTTCTTTCTCCCTAGTTTCATATGCATTCTCCCTAAGTGTTTCAAGCCATCACCTAGAGTCCCATTCGCCGTTCACCAGATCTTCCATAAAGAAATGATAGGTACCCAAAAAAAAGGAAGAAAAAGTGCCACCGATGATCAATTACTAAGTCATGCCTTGATGAAACATATTTTGTCAGCAAGAGGTCCTAATAAATTACAAAAGCCTTCACCTTGGGTTAGTGTCCCTAGCATTCCTTTTTAAATAATTAAGATTTTGATCAAATAAAGAGAGAAGTAGAGACTGATTATGTGAATGATTAATAAAGTTCATATCTAAACAATTGTCTATAATTTGTAAAATTAACATTAGGTAACTAAATTAAAAAAAAATTGAGATAACGCCTCTTAAAGTATATGTTATCTTTAGTTATATCCTATGACAATGCTTCCTCTTAGACACGCCATCTCAATTATAACTACGATAGTGATTCCCTGGGGAAGGATTATCATAGGTACATCTATGATAGAGTTTCGAAAGTGCTATCATTGTTACCTCCTTTTATAATGCTGATATAGAGAGCACTCGAAAGCACTATAAAATGCAAAAACTAAGCACTATTATTAGCTGAATCTAGCGTAATGGTGGTTGGGAAGGTTCAACACATGACAACATTTATGGCTGTGATGAGTATAATTTTTGAGTGTCGAACGTTGTGAAGTGTTCCTTCAGATCCGTTGTTCTGTCATATTTGTGCATCTCCAATGCTTTGAGGTCGTCGACAAAAGGAGCCCTAATTATTCCGTTAGAGAGATTCTGTCGCGCATGATTGTTCTTGGACTCGTGACAAAGATTATGTCGCGCTAGATTGTCAGCATCATGCTCTAGATGTCGTCAGGGGTTTGTGCGGCCTCCGTGCTCGTGGTCCAGACTTGCACGGGAAGTCTGACCGGGTTTGCAGGTGGTACTGGTCTCCTTCTCTTCCTCTCACCACTGTAGCTCTTCTAGGAACGGTTTTTTGTTGTTGTCTAAACTACAAAATGTTGCAGTGACTTCATGTTAGCATTCTCTTGTAGGAGGTATTCCATGGTCGCTAGTAGTGCTTGGGTGGCTGCATAACTAACCTAAGGGACCTTCATTTGCCTGCAACAACATATTTCGCTTCTCAACATGTGTCTCTGCTTCACTTTCACTGCATTTCTTAACCATGTTATATTTGAACGATGTGGCGAAAGAAGAGTTTTACTTGGCCCAACATAGACCATGTTTGTTCCGGTCCAACGGAACGGGTATAATCTAGAGCACATGTGGGAGTAGCATAGTCTAATGTGTGTAGAATGCTTGCTGATTTTGATGCCATGGGAGTGTCTTTATAGCCAATGGGGAGGAATGGAGGGTGTGATTCAGTTGCTTTTAGTGAGTCTCATTCTGCTAGCGTGGTATTCAGATGCCCCTTTTTTCCATTACATCACTCTTTGTAGATGTTTCCTATGTGTCCTCTTCTCTTCTAGAAGATTCCCTATTTTCACGCGCTTAAGGCTCTTTGGGTAAGTACCTGAACTCTAGTTATGCGGATGCCCCCATTTTCCATTGCATCACTCTTTGTGGATGCTTCCTAGGTGTCCTCTTCTCTTCTAGAAGATTCCCTTTTTTTTAGGTGCTTGAGGCTCTTTGGGCAAGTACCTGAACTCTAGTTCATGAGCTCTGATACCAGAACCTTGAATTGATCAAGAGCTCAATTTCAGGATCTTGGGTTAAAGAGCCCGAGGTCTTCTGAATCATTAGGCTTTGAGGCCACAGTGCTCTGGGCTACTGGACCTTGATGTTATTGGGCCTTGTCCAATTTTGGTGAGAACAGAAGGATTTAAAGGTCAATAGTTTATATCTATATACATGATTTACAATAGAATATTATGAGTTATGATGTTGTTTAACCTGTACAACCAATCCTGTGTAAAGAAAGCCTTGATTGTTTTCGCTGTTGTAAAATATATTTTTAAATAAAAAGAGGGGTCATTAAAAAGAATTAAATTAATTTAATAATACAAAGTTTTGTGACTTACACGCCAGCCCAATTAACTTTAATGGGTATCAGTTTTCGTTCATCGTCACTTTTCTTTCATCTTAATTGGCATGTTACACTCATATCTTTAATCTCACTTGCTTTTTTTTTTATTACGTAAAGTTTAAGTGAGTTGGGTCCCTGGGGCTCACCAGGGACAGGACAGGCCTCAAGGCTCAAAAAGTGCTTACTGAGGTACTTAAAAATTACCCACTAACAAGGTCCTCATATTGACAGTGGGATTCGGATTCACGACCTTGCAGGTTATGAGTCTTATCCTTATCAACTGGACCAATCTTTGTTGGCTAATCTCACTTGCTTTTAATGTTAAAGATTTCATTTCGATTCATTTTTGTGAGACTATTTACTATACATGATACTAATAAATGGTGCTAATCAAGTTGTTACGATATTCTTAACCTCTTTACATAGTATTAGGGATGGAATTTATCCATGACCAACATATCTCTAATTTCATCTCTATTTTGTCAGTCCTTTAATTTCAAGAGTAAAAACTAGTTAAGACAAAAAAAAAAAAAACATTTCATTTATAAATAACAAATATCATGCTTTTAACTAAAAAACAATTCATGGAGGAAATAATCTGTCTCAAAAGGATAAATAATTTTTTTAAAAAAATGTTAGACTAATATAGCTACTACAAATTTTCGCCATTAAGCTTTCGATAAAAAAAATTTATCAATGGCATATTATATGTATCGGTAAATATTAAAATAATTTTAACTTTTTAAATAAGAATTTTTTTTAAATAAGATTTAGATCAAATTAAGAGAGAAATAAAGACTGATATTTCAATGATTGATAAATTCATCTTTAACTTTGTCCATATTATATAGACTCGTGTCATGCACGAGGATTATGCTCATTTTTAAGATTATGTTAAATATATATATATATATATATATATATATATATATATATATATATATATATATATATATATATGAGATTTATTTATTTTTTGACATTTTTTGTTTTAAAATTTTTTGTCGCAAATTGTAAACCAAAATTTGTTAAAAAAAATATTTTGTTTGAACCATCAATACAAAGTTTAATGAATATTAACTTATAACTATTATTGATATTGTTCTTGCAAATTCAGGCAATGAATATCCGAGAATCACAAGCACAATATTGCTATTAACCATGCTCTCAATCTTAGTTCAAATAACACTCTTTATTCGAATATATCTGAAATAGCAAAGTATGAATAACAAATAACTTATCTTTCCAAATTACATCAATTTTCTTTAATAGTAATTCTCCCCACTCCTAGGTGGGAAGTTAATCTCACATCCTTACCCCACTATGCAACAGTTATTGCAGAGTATGTGTTAGTGATTTTCTTCCCACTTCACCATGTCCCCCCCCCTCTATTTTCCTGATAGTACATAAGTCCCCCAAGCTCTAAGCTTCAAATATGCGAAAGAGTTTTAAAAGATGTCTTCAAGTAAATTAGAT